>VZTB01007628.1:12772-110427 GCA_013397245.1 Thryothorus ludovicianus
TCCGCGCCGTGTCCCAGCGGGACTCGCACAGCCCCGACCTGGCGGTAAGGGCCGCGGCTCGGGCCGGGCCGGGGGCTGCGGCGGGGGGCGGCGGGCCCGGCGTGACACAGCCCCGCGGCCGTGGAGCAGTGACGTGGAGCCGGGGGTCACGGCTGGTGCCAGGTGCGGGTCCGTGCAGCCGCCGTGAGAGCGGGCCGGTGCCTGGCCTGGCCGCCGAGAGACAATCGGTCTGCCCCTGGAACATCAGGGGAGAATGCGGCTGATCCAGGGGAATGCAGAAACTGCCGCCGCGTAGCAGTGTCCGACTGGGTCCGGCGCGCTGGTGGACGTTGTTATTAAAAGAATGTCATTGTTTCCCTTCCTTTCATGCTCGCTGTCACTGTTTTCCTAAGGGGTGTAGGAATGTGCGTGTAGGTTAGCGAAGGAGCCAGGATATGCTCTGTTGTGCTCAGACACACTCTCGCTGTGGGGGGGAAACATGGCCAGGATTTCCTTGGGTTGGTGTTCTGAATGCATAATCTGTAAAATGGAGTTTTATTGTGCTCCCCGGACCTGGTCGTTATATTGTTCGTGAATTCCGCAGTCACAGGAGTGCTGTGTTACCTCCGTGGTTGTCTTCTGCCGTGTTTTTGTGTTATTTAGTGCTTCTGAAAGCACATTTAAAAATATCACGACTGTGTAAAGTGGGCATTACGTAGACTGAAAAAAGGAATCACCGGGCTGCGCTGGGCAATCCATATTGCTGCTGGCAAGAGGGAGGCGTTCACAGCCCGGCACTGATCCTGGTGGAATGTTGCCTTTTTTACAAACTCATCAGGTAGACAATTGTCTGGTATTAGAGATTATCGGTTGCTTAGTTCGAGAAGTGTGAATCACAGAATTAAGAACTCTTGTTTGCGCTAGTCCCAGACTTCAAGCTTTGTTTCAAAAACAGAAAGTGGACTTGAGATGCTACTTTTTTTTTGCTATATTCTGGATTAGTTTTCTTCGGGGTTTTTTTGGTGTCCTCTGGCATTTTGTTCTGGACTTTTTCCCATTCTCCAGCTATAATTCAAGGAGCCCTTGAATTCAAGTTCGTAATTTAAGTTCATGCCCTTCTTTATGAAATGGTTTTGTGTTTTCAGCCTTTGGCTATATGAGAATTGTCTAGAACGCTTTATTTTTAGAACGTATTTTGGTTGTTATTCTTGCAGAGTAGTCTCTAGAATCTATATACAATTATGGAAACACTGAGTTCAAGGAGATATTTACTAACATTTATAAGTCAGAGCCATAATTTGTAAACTCTAGAGGCAGAGCTGATATAAAGAGAGAAAGGCATTTCATCTGTTATGTTAAATGAAAGATGCATGCTGCCGATTGCAAAAACTTGCTCCCCTTCTTGACTTTGGTGTCTGTTTTTCTCTTCAGATGCTCTTTCGTTACAATTCTTGGTAGTTTAAGGAAGAACTGTCACGTTACAGCTGGTTTCTGAGGCAGGATGACTAAGGGTATGCTTATGTGTCCTGGTGAAGCCCCATTTGGATAGATCCAAACTAGCTGAGAATTGGGATGGGTGTTCCAGCTGCGTGGATGGAAGCAGGATGGATGCTTCAGCCTGGGTGCAGTGCAGTGCTAACATGGCCATATTCCTTCTGGTGTTTGAGATAGCTGCACAGCACTGCATTATGCTATATAGATACACTCCTATGAGTGCTGGAAGCCTGGGAAGCTTTTGAAAAGGATTTCTAGGTCTAAAGAGTCCTGCATAATACTTAACTACTGGAACATCATTACCCTCTTTAAAGTGCAGCGTTTGGGGTTTGTGTTATGGGTTCTCTGGCCCCAAAGCACGAAGAAGTGAGGAAAAAATGCCTAGGTTTCTTTAAGCAACAGGTAGTTTCTGTAGGTTAGACTCTCTTTCTGCATTTATAATTAACATTAACTTATTGTTAGTCAATATTTGCAAATGTGATTATTCTCACCCCCTGCCACCAGCAAAGGACAAAGACATTTTTCTGTTAGCCCTGTTCTGTGTGCGTGTGCTATCCTAGCTGAGTAATTACTGCTCTTAACCTTCCATGGCTTTTTTTTTGAGATGGCCATCCCTGTAAATAGCTCCAGACCCTTCTGCTCCCCGTCACTCGAGCGAAGCAGTAATTCTTGTTGACAGTTTCATTGCTGCCCACAGGGTGCAGTATAAAAATGTTGAAATTGACTTTTTGTCAATTTTGTGTTTTCCCGGTCCCACAAGACTGAGATGGATGAATGAGAAATGCAGAAGCTGCCCTGAGCCACAGGACAGGAGGAGGGCAGCAGTGGGCATTTTCAATGTGAATTGCAACTGGTGCAGCTGAGTTACCTCCTAACCCTGGCTTCGGAAGAAAGTACTATTTGCATTTTGTCTTCTAGATTGTGTGAATCCCCCAGTCAGTTTCACCCAGTTTAAGAACAGGGAGAGGTTTGAGAAAGACTGCCTTCCCCTAGTCTGTGAAAGTTGACATCTGAGCTCCCCCTCCCCAAAAAACCATCAAGGCAAGGAGGTGATAGCATTTGTGTTCTCCTGGAAGTGGAGAGGCGCCCTCCAGCTGGGCAGCCAGCATTCACCCAGCTCCAAACCAGCCACAGCGATTGCTGCCTTTCTTAGCACCACTCGAGAGGTGATGGAGCTGATGGCTTTGAAGGCATGGCAGAGAGCTGAGCGTTAATGAGTGTGAGAGCAAGCCTCGGAGTGTGCATGTGGGAATACGTGGACAAATGGGGAGTTTTATGGGGTGCAGGAGCTCGAGGAGATGTGGGCAAGCTTAGAGGCAACTGATGTAATTAATGTGAAGTGGCCACAGGGCTTGTAGGAGCAAATCTGGAGGAAACTGAGCTTCATTAGTTCTACTGTAAACAGAACTCTCATTAAATCAGGAGCTCCAGACCTGAAGGCTGGACTAGCTTTTCTCCACCTTTGAAAATCAAGAGGCTAGTTTTCCTATGCTGCTAAATTTGTTTCATGATTGTATTTTTATAGCTAAATTAATGATTATTTTGATAGTTGAAATTATTATCCTGGTAGGAAAACATAGGAAAGAACTCAATTGTCTAGTATTTTCTTCCTGCTAGGTCTCCTCTACTCCATGAAAGTGTAGTAAATATCTCTTTCCTTATACTTTTCATGACTGCAATATAGCTGATATGTAATATCTTTTTTATAATGTATTTGTTTACAAAGGAAGAGACACTTGCTATCAAAGTGTCTTTTCTCCCACTGCTTTATAGAAATTTTGCCTTCCTCAGCTTTGCTATTAATTCCCCACTAGTGGGGAATATGGTGAGAACAGCCTACACTGGTTGTGAGTGCTGTTGGTCTCCTGGAATATGAATGCTCTTGGCATTACATGAGCCCTCCCTGGCAGGATTTGGAAGCTGTGCCTCTTTCTTAGTCATCCTGTGTTATTTACAGCTGTTGTAAACACCTGCCATACAGGTATAATGTGTGCAATGTATACAATCTACTCCAGGAGTTTACCCATGATTTTCATGGTCTGATTCACAGCTTTGTAGGTTAGACCTCTTGATCTTTCTTTCTTGGACATTGCTGTTGCATGCAAAGCATTTTTTTAAAAATAAAAACAAGGACAGAAGTTTGATATATGTGTTTGGGTGTATATGTCTCATAGCCATTGAGAGAATTACAACTATTTTTCAGCTTCACACCAAGTGTTGTTAGAGGAAGCTGAGAGCTCTATTTTTCCTTCCTTCTAACTGCCTGGAAAAGCTTGTGTGCTGCTCTGATTACAGAGATAACTCTGAGCAAATAAAGAAATGGCCAGGAGGAAAGAGGTGGAGTCAGTGCCATATGATCTCCCTGGTCTTTACTGTCCTGCAGGAATTGCTTTCTGGGCCACTGGTTGCAAACCTTTGACTTGGTGATGAAAGAGAAAATGGAAGTAAACTTTTAAACATACCTTGTGCAACTCTTAATAAAGAAATCTCTTTAATTTTAAAATACTGAAATCTCAGTGATTTGTAGGTTCATGTTTATTGATACATGAATTATTCTGCCATGTTGCACATGTTTGGAAGACAACATAAAAATTGAGTTGGTAGTCTTTAACGCATTATGGTATGCAGTCTAACATCTAATAATTGTGCATAGGGAAATTTATTGTGGCAATAAATCACAATATCAGATACTCTTCATAAAAGCCTAAATATTAATGATAGTTTGAAGCAGCTGTGTGATTTTTATTTACAATAAAGTCAGTAAGATATAGTGGTGTAAGCAATACACTAAAATTTTTGGTGAGTTGTAGTTTTTTGTAATCTCATATTTGGTAATTTACCAACAGGGAATTGTTAAAAATTCAGTAAGTCTGGTAAAACCATTTGAAAAGAATATCAGCAGATTGTGTATCTGTTTTGACTGAATTTGCCTCCACTTAAAAGTAAAATGGAAGTTTGCAAAATGTCATGAAAACTTACCACTACTGTGTTACAGTTAATATGAAAACAATTTTAAATAATTTTGGATAATTGGAAAATGAAAGATATTTTAAACAAGTACTCCATACACTGATTAGTTTCTCACTAAATGATGAAGTTAAATTTACCTTTGCTGTATGTGGAGCTGCTCTTTCCTAGTCTTTTTACAAATTGTAATTGTTTTCCTCTTCCTACTTCTGCATTCCCAAAGTTTCTGATTTGCGCTTCTGTAGGTTACACTTGGTTTCTGCCATATATGGATTTTTAGTGCAGTGTGTTGCATGTTGTCCTCTGTTCTCCTTTTGCCAAGATAGTGTTATAAGGAGAAAGTGCATGTGTGAATTTTTGGAACATATTTGAGTTGGTCTATTTAAAAATGAAATTTCTTTTTTCATTCCTTATTTTAGAAGTATATGCTCTGCAGCTTTGACTTGTTAGCCTTGACATAAACTGGAAGACATAGAAAAATCTTCAGTAAAATTATTGTAGAAAGTCTACAAATAAATATGCTTTAAACTAGCTGTGCACAGCTTGTTGGTGGTTAATGGAATTTAAAAATTCTGTATGTTTCTGTACTAGCATCTGGGTTAAAGATGAAGAGCAAGTTGTTGGTGAGGATCCTGTCACGTTATTTACTTCAGCTATTGGAGATGACACTAAAGACATGCCAGAGTTTATCACATCACTGCTGCCTCTGAATGAAGCAGTGTTGTTGTAGGATGTGTTTTAGATGTGTTTTGAGTCTGGTTTGAAAGGAGTGGGAGAAGCTCAAAATGCTACAGGGATTTAGACAATTTTCTGTTGTTTCTGCTATTCCGTGTCAGTATTGATGCCAACAAGAGTCTTGCAAGTTTGGTGCTTGTCAGCTGGGCAGTCTTTTCTTGGCTAAACAGTAAAGAAAACTTCCTGTTTCCTTTTGTGTTTCTAGTAAGGTTGAGCTTGTCATTCAGTGTCTGTGAATGTCACCTCATCTGTCTTCCAGAGATAGTTCAGGAAGGAGTATCTCTTTCATAGTAATTTGACAAAAAGATCAAACAGAGGAGTATTCATATGAAATTGACTGCAAGGATTCAGTGGTTTATACTCTGCTCTTCCCTCTTCACTTCTTGCACTAAAAGAAACCTGAGGATGATGTAGATCATAGTAAATGTACCTGCACGGATGGATTTTGAGTGAAGTTTGTTTGAATGTCGAGATTGCAGAGAGTTCAGGTGTCCTGAGCTAGGAATGAATCATTTAATTAATTTGTTGCCTAGCTGCAAAGTAAGCAACAGTGAACAAAATATGGAAAAAGAAAGGTTAAATCTTTCAGGAGGCTCTTAGGAAGAGATATCAGATATTTTCTTAATAAAAAAATATGTTTTGTATAGAAGTATTTTATTATTCCACATTTGCATTACCTCAGATTTTTCTTTTTTCTGGAACTTTGTGCAAATCTCTGGAGCTATCTCAAAGCATAGCATAACCATCATAAAGAGTTGTAAAGAATGAGCAACTATTTTATAAGAAGTCATTCTTCTTGTGTACCTTCCAGGATCTCTGAACCTTCCTGAGAACAGCAGAACTGTTATTTAATATCAAATTGAATAAATTTTAAAAATTATATTTGTGAAATTTGGCCAAGAAACCCCTCAGCTTTGTTCTAATCCTACTATGAACTGCAGAGATGCTAGTTCCATCAATGGTCTTGAATCTCTGCTGGAATTAGGCTTGGCTTTCCTGTTCAGTTGGACGTGGCAAACTGCTGCTGCTTTTGCTGAAAAAAAAGTAAGTCCAGGTCATGTGAGAAGTTCAGCTGAAGTTGGCAGCGAGTGTTTCTCTTAGGAGAGACACCTCTGTGACCTGCTGTTACTGCTGATGTGCTCCAGGCATTGACACCTCGGGTTGCTTCCTGAGGGTTTCCCTTCTCACCCTGCCAGGTAGGGACTGAGACCTACTCTGCTTGTAACCAGCTTGGAAGCTGGTGGAGAATTCCAGGTTAACTAATGCTATATTGCTTCATTATATCGATTGCTCCAGAAAGTTGTTGCTGTTAGTTGATGTTATACCTGTGCATCACTGAATTTCAATATTATAAGACAGAATGAGAGCAGATCCAGAGAAGCCTCAAGGATTTTGCTGTTTTGCTTTCTAGTGATTTTCTTTAAAATATTATTTTACTTAAAAGAGCTGTTGCTATATTTCAGAATTAAGTGGAATGAAGCAACTTGATTTGCTCCTGAGGAAGTTACTTTCATGTACATACAGCAACTGGCTTTGAGCTAATTAATGTACTCTATTCAGAGCTTCACGGGCACAAAAGGTGCAGGATGAGCATTAAAAGTGTCTAGCTTGATCCTCCAGTGGCAACATTTTTAGAAATTTTGGAGACTGTGGTTCCACAGACATTTCTCTTGGTGGCACTGCTGGCTTAATTTTTTTTTAACCCTGAACAGTTTCCTGATCCATTTGCCATATGGCACTTTAAGCAGTTGTACTAAGGCTGGAGGAGGTGGCATGGGATCAGTCCAAGGGTAGGAGCAGCTTAAGGTGGAATTGTGTCCAGGAGAAATGTTTCTGGACCATGGCCTGAATGAAGTTGACAACTAACTTAAATACCTTTGAGGGTTGCATGCAGTAACCAGTAGTAGATGTGTTCAGTTGTATTGCAGTTGAATTAATGATGCTTATTCACATGGTATGAGTAATTTCTTCTTTCAGCTGAATAACGAAATAAATGTTCACAATAGTGCATGACATGAACATTTGATGTCTGCTGATGCAAGACTTACTTACAAAAGCAAGTTTTGGAAGAATAGATGTGAAACTAAATGCTCTGAGGGAAACCTAAGCATCTGTATGATAAAATGAATAAACCTCTGATGATTCAATAAAGTATAGCCTGTATTATTTCTGCATCAACGAAGATATTTTTGAGTTTTCTAAACAGCACTATAGCTGATGCAGATGTTGAAATGACTGCAGCAAGGCTTCACTGCAGGTAACACAAGTAGCTGCTGACTTATTATTTGGGTTGACTCACCATGGTTTGAGTTTTTCGCTAAGGGAACAGGGCTCTTCAATCAAATGATGGTTTAAAATCTGAATTTGGTTGCTTAATGAAAGAGACAGCACTTGCTGAGTCATTGCCAGGTTGTCCAAGCCTAATCTTTTCAGTCCTGCATGTCTGGTGAGGAGGGACTGGAAAAGCTGTACTTTGAAGCCAGAGTGTTGGCAAGGACAGTTTATTTTGAAACATTCCTCCAGCTGATTTCCTTATTTTTTTGCTTTTCTTGGCTTTTCTTCTTTCCTGAAACATGGAATGTAAATTTACTACCTTTCAAAAGCAAACAAAGCAGCCCAAAAGCCAAAGTCAAGCAGACAAAGAAACTTGTGGAGTAATAGTAGGAAATACGTGATCTAAACTGTTCAGTCAGTATAGAAAATCTTGGAGAAGGAAAACCAGGAAATAGTATTGACATCTTAGGGTGGAGTTTGTCATTAATCTATATTTTCCTTGCACCCAAATTCCTCCTACAACATAACCTGAAGACTTGAATTTTTCAGTCTTGGTCTTCATCAAGAAGGAACAAGTGCCTACAATCAAGACGTGGTACAAGCAGCCTTTAGAGGGGAGCTTAATGAGTTTTAGGCTGTAGGCCCATGGTGAGATTTAAATAGTTAGGAACTGACAGTGGTTTCTTTACCAACATTTTAGTCAAAAATAGAAAAGCTGATACAGTTGAAGAGCGAATGGAATGAGGTACTGTGGCCTTCAGAGCTGTTGTGATCTTTGCTGTCACACCTCTACAATTCTGGCATATGGCTGCACTTCCTCAGTGATTTGTTATAGGGATTTAGAGCTCAGCGACTTCATCCAGCAGAGATCTTTGAGGTTTGTAGCCCTTCCTGGATTTCTCCTAAATGAATTAGTGGGAAATCTTTCTGAATCTCTGTGAACTTCTCAAAATCCTGTGACAAAGAAGGGTCAAGCTTTACGTGTGCATCATACTCAGGATTCCTTTCTGTAGTTTCAGATATGCTTTGGCACTGTGATATACAAGTCCACAGTCACCCCTTGTTTGCCATTCATGATTTTTTCATTATTTTTGCATGACACTCAGGATTTTATTAGCTGTAACTTCATATTTGTCTCTTGGAGCTTATAAATGTGGCAATTTTCCTTCACTGTTTCTTAACCTAAGAGAAAAGGAGGTATCTGTCCCTACCAACTCTATCCAAATAAATCTTTTTGAACTAGATGATTCCAAAGAGTGCAGTTTGTTTGCTTATCTTAAATGCCTATCTCCACCAAGATGTGTATCCTCACATGATTCTCTTTCTGCTGGTTGTTCTGCACAGATTTAATTTAATACTCTCAAATTATCTTTTTCTCCAGGAAATAGGGTAACATTATAAATGAGTTTTAAATTTAAAAAAAATTAATTTATTTCTTCACTGGTGTATATAGCTGATTTTTCAGTTTTGGTAACAAAATTGTCTATTGCAGGTGCATTTACGTTTAGTATACCCAGATGTTGGTAAAACCTTGGTTGTCATCTATTTAATAGCAGTTAGGTACTGAGTAAAGTTTTTTAAAAAAAGTGAAGGTGATAGTGAAATATTTCTGGCTTGCTAACTGTTAATTCAGGTGTGCTGTCCTCAATACACCTGAAGCTTCTGTATATTGTCATATTTTAAAATTTGTATGTGGGTCAGAATGTGATATGTGAATATTTTTAGATAATGTCATGATCACTTCTCAATTAATTAGGCAGCTTTTCTGTGTGTCGGGGTACTTACCTCCTTCTGCCTGACCTTTTAAAAGAGATAATACATTTTGACTCATTTAAGGAAAGTTCAGTTTGTTTTTATAAATAGAAAATGTTTCAAGTGTTTTGTTACCTTGTTGTATTTTTTCCTTTAAAAGTTTGTAGTCCGAATTAATGCATTCCTTTTGTTACAGATTGCTTTTTACAAGATTTCAATTTCGTGAGTCAAGCCTAAGACTATAGAAAATGAAAAATCATGTTTAACAAATTATTCACTGGCTAACTTTATGATTCCATCAGATAGTTTCTTTTAAAACTGAATGTAGTACTTTAGTAAATGATTGCAAGGATTTTTGTATTTAAAATTAAGAGTTGTTATTCTTTTCATGCTTAGAAAAATGGCTTGCTGATAACTGCTTAATTGCTTAATTTTTTTTTTTTGTTTTGTGTTGGAATTCTGTAATATTGCCTTTTCAGGTGAAGTGAGGTGTGTGTATACCTTAGTATACTTTTCCCTGTCAAAATTTTTTTGACAGTAAGTTTTCTGATATCTGATTTTAATTATTTTTTTTTATTTTAACTTTTAAATTCATTTGAACATGGCTCATGTTTCAATAACATGGTAAAATTGATTGCTGCTCAATGGTTTAGTTTCTAATATGATACACAGAATACAAGTGTTATATTTGCCCATATATTGCTTTTCTGCTAAAATATTGGCAGAACTTAACAGGGCTCTTCAGTTGGTTCCTCTTAAATGGAGGAAGTTTGTACCTCCAGAGAGTTCTTAGGTTTGTTGGCTGAGGTAAAAGGACTGCATTCAATACCCTCTTAGGCTCTTTTCTAAGATATGTTTTGTATTATGGTAGCTACCATTTCCAGGTACCTGGAACCTGTGTTCCAGGAATATTTGCTGGTGTATTTGAAAGAGTTTAAGGCTTCAGTTGACATAACCAATTAGTTCTATGTCTGTGTTTTTCCTATCTTTTTTTTTTTTTTACAGAAGTCTGGTTTTGATCTTAGTCTGCCCTAAAGTGAAGTGCTTCCTAAAGGAAGTATGTGTTCAGCTAAGAAGAGGACAGTGTAAGGACATGTGGAATGGCCCTCAGGAGTTGAAATTTAGGATTGAGTTAGCTAGTGTTTGGAGTAAGGAAAGAATGGAAAAAAACTTTTCTTTTTTCTTCCTTTTTTTTTTCCCTGAAAAATTTTTAATCAGTTTTTGAGTTTTCTTTAATCAGGACTTCCAATGAAAAGACTGGGCAGGCACATCAAAAACTAGAAGTTATGGGTCAACAGAGGAGGCAAGGAAGGAAGAGAGGACTCTGGTGGTTTGAATGCAAAAACCTATATGGAGTTTGATATAAATTGACAAAAGGAGGGCTCCTTCTGTCTGCACAAAAAGCACCATCCCTTCCTGGGAGACTTGTGGCTGCTCTGGGTCTATTCTCTAGCACAAAGAAATATTAACAAATTTGTAAACAAGGGAAATCTAAATGTTGAAGTTCAGTACCTGAATTGGTAGCTTTACTCAAACCTAATGGTTTCTTAAGCTCAGGAAAAAAGGAAATCTCAAAAGGCATTGATTATTTAAGGTCAGAGCAGAGACATGAAGATGGGATTGCTGTGTAATTAATTGCAGCTTGGGCCATGTGCAGTTCTTGTTCCTAAAGCTGTCAGTTTGGTATTTCTTATGTCAGTTGTAGAACTGAGGGGCTTTTTGTGGCTGTTCTTAATTGCTTGGTTTACTTCTTTTTCCAGGACTTAGCTGTATCTGCTTGTTATTTGTCAGCTCTTGGCTGCAAAGGGAGACTCACTGTAACATAGCAAGCATGCACTGCTGTTCCTTGGGACTGCATGCACAGGACAGAGAGCCTGAGCTCCCCTCACTTAGAATTGCAGGTTTCTGGGATAGAGAACTGTAGGCTGGCGATCTAAGTGCCATGGATAATAACACAGCAGCATAATTCTGGGAGTTAGGAAAGTTTCTGGAAAGTTAGGTCTCAGAAATTGCTTCCCTGAAAATTGTGGTGGAGGGCGATGGTGCCTGATACTGTGGTAGATTTGGACTACATGTGGTGAACAGAAAAGTGGTTCTGAGTGTGTCTGTGCTAATGCACACACATTTTCTTGGAATATGTGCTGCTTGTTTGGCTTCCATTTCAGCCGATTGTTTTAACCTCAGATTTTAAGTAAAGCTGCTGTTGAATTCTTTTAGTTATGAGAGCTCAAACAGGCAGGTAGCCTTGAAGGGGATTAGTTTATCAGATGTCTGGTAAAGTGCAAACTCCTTCTGCAGCTTTATCCACCTTCAGGCTATTCAAGTGTGATCTTCTTGTCTGAGCCAGTGAAGCTACAGAATTAACCTTTTTCTTCAGTGTGGAGAAGTTGGTGTTTTTTTTCCCTTTGGGCCTTAGAAGACAGTGATGTCTAACTTAAATATGTGTTTTGCTGAAAGCTACTTTTAATTAATACCAGGTGTTTTTTTTTCACCACATCAGTATTCCATACCTTTCTTTATTGGGCCTGTCAGCTGGGCAGTGGCAGCATGAGGTTTGGAGCTGCAGGCGTGCCTATTAGGCAAGCAGCCAGCTCACCATCACTACAGTGTAGAGATTTGCAAGTCATTTGTTTTGCAAGCCTCATAAGAAATTCATTTGTGGGCAGAAACATCCAGATCCTCTGAAATTTGTCAGTAGCTGAAAGTTAATAAGGAAATCTTGACTAGAAAACACGCTTAAAAATTATATATGTGTGTGTATGTACATACACAACACACACACACTTAAAACAATAGTAGAAAGTAATAAATCTGTGTGGTAATCATATATGTATTGCCTAGTAGTACTGGCATTTATGCTAATGGCATTTATTACTAGAGATATTTCATAAGAAAATTGATATATCCTCTTCACAACAGCACTTGGAAATTGCTGCTGTAGTACTTGTGCCATGGACTGTGCAGGCCTTTCCTCTGCTGTGTTCAATTGGCATTGTTGATTGGGAGAGGGGAGCTCAGGGGTGGGGTTTGTGGTCTATGGCACTTGTGGTGGTGGTGGAGGTGATGTGGGGAACAATGACAATGGGCCAGGGGCAGCATGTGCTGTGAAGTGCTTTGAAGCATATTTCTCTATGGGTTGCTTCTGTGTAATCCTTTTATCTGTTTTCCAGCTCTACTGACATGATTTAAAATGGAAAGTACTTACTCAGATACTCTAATGAAACATTTGACTAACAATCTGGGAGAAAATGAAGTCCTGATTTAGCAGTCATGCCAAACAGGTTAACACTTTGGAGGGTGATTACCCTGTGGTTTGAGCTTGCAGTGGTCTGTAACTTAAAGTGTGTGTGCTTTATGGGAAAGGCACTCCTGGGGAAAAGCATACAATTAAAATTTTTCTATGGGTTGTAATGTACAAAAGTAATTTGCAAAGAAATCTTTAAGCACTTTCATAGAATACTTAATATCACAGTCATTGCAACTAGAAGGCATTGTTGATGTGCTTTGAAATGAGTGCTGTTAAATAATATCCCCATGCATCTTGCTGTGTTCTAGCTTTTTTCTTACCTTCTAATTTTAGAAATATCAAACCAAGGTAGCCAGCGTGAGAAAACTGGCAGTGGAAAGTGTTATGCAGAGAGAAGGTGTCTTAAAATAGCATATTAGACTGAGATCTTTTCTAAATACATGAGTGAAAATTATTGACACTGCTTTTAATCTTCTCTCATCCTGTGCAAAGTGCTCGATCCTGTTTAGCACCAAAGCACCAAGTCCTGTTTAGCATTTCTTGTACCCACCTACCCCAATGATGAATGACTAATTTCTCCTTAGACCATATCTCTTTATTGCATCTTTCTATGGTTGGAGTACTTCAAGATTGTCATAATCTTCCTGTCCTGTCCTCACAGTTGGAAGGCTCCAGTAAACCTCCCTTCCCTCAGGAAATACATTATATTTAGCTAACTAATAACTTTTATTTTTATTATGAAGATCAAGCTTACTGAAACTACTGATTTCTCATTTAAAAATAAAACATATAAATGTTGCTTCTGCTAATGGTAGATGGTTGCACAGGTCTGTTGGCTCTTTGCCTCTGTGGGCAATAAATTGATTTAGCAGTGTTGTATTTTTGCTGAAGATGATGATCTGACAGGTTGGTTGGGGGTGGTTAACTTCAAAAATGGACTTGTGCATATGTGATTTTGTTTGTCTGAAGGTAAGACTGAAATGTCCCAGGGTAAATAGACTGTATATTGCACGATAAACTTTGGCCAAATCTCTGTTTTGGAACTGCTGAGATTACGATTTCTGTGTCCATGCAACTCTGTTTACTTTGTAGGATACTCTTTGACCAAGACTGGTGGTAGAGGTGCTGTGCAAACTCAGAGCTAAAATTGTCACTGCTACACAATTTCTGAAATTCGGAGCAACAAAGAGCTGAAATGAGGTTATAATGATGTATGCTTGTGTCCTGTAGCCTAACCTTTGGGAAATCTTTTGACAGAGGAGAGTAGGACACATTTCTGAGGTGTATAGCAAAGTAGCTCTACTGGAGTTTCTCAGTTGTCTGTCAAATGTAAAGGATAGCCAGGGATTAAACTCCAAGGTGGAAAGTTGAAATGGAATTTTCCTCTTTTTTTTTCCCCTTTTTTTCTTTTTTTAACTTTCCTTTTACTTTTTAAAACATAGCCAGTGACAGGTTCTAAGTATGCATCAGAAATGGGATTTTGTACCCAAGTCTGAGGCCTTTGAAACCAAAATCCCAGTAAGTTACATTAATAAAGGAAGGAGGCAAAATTATGTAGAAAAGACAGATCCTGTCATTATGAACGATTATACAGTTACAGTATTACAGCATTGTGAGATTCTGTGTGTGAGCAGAGTTCTCTGAAGTCCAAAGGAAAAAAATTCTGTAATAACTGAAGTACAAACCTAGGATAGGACTTAAAGATATGTAAAGGTAAGGACTTTGAAGGAGTCGATAGAAACAAGTAGTATTGGGATGAACACTGCAAATTCCATCTTAACCATGGCAGGCTTGAGGTGCAAACTCTGCATGTTGGGATCACTGCAGGAGTTACAATGGGTTCTGTGACCCTCACCATAGGACTGTGCTAAGCAGTCTGATTCAGCTCCTGTTATAAGTACATTCTGAACTTATTTCCCTTCAGCACAGAGAATGTATTTTTAATTTCTATCACAAAACTTTTGTTTTTGTGGTATCAGCTCAGGAAGTAACTTCTGAAATGGATTAAACTCGTGACTTTTGAACTCTGTGCATGTGATTTGTGATGTAGGAAGCTAAATGGTAAGTAGAACAAAGTATTTCTAATGAAAGTTTAAGTGAATACTGATCTCAAAATTTGAATGCTACCTTTTCAATCCTAAAGGCTTGGGAATTGCTTTATTTGAATGTTTTTCTGATGATTTAGTAGGCCCATTGTCATTGACATCTTGATGACAGGGGCTGGTGGCCACTTGAGTTGCCAGCAGACTGTTTTTTATATCATTTGTGATGCTAGTTGTGTTTTAGGTTATAGATGCAGCAAATACCCCTTGGTTTTTGACTTTATTGTAGAGGTTTCAATATGTGGGAGTGACAGAGGAATTGAGTAATAATCAAAGTAACCTGGATTGCCTAAACATGTAACAGTCGAGATCCTTTTTCTGTGAGGAACTGACTTGATTTGTCAAGATGTCAAATTGGTCACAAGCCAAGCTTATCACTTCTGTGAGTTGCATCAAGAAAAGCAGAAGAAGTGTTCCATATGTTCTGATCTGTATTCATTCAGTTTTGCCTAACAAAATTTTAGGTGTTAAGTAGGGTTTGTTACACCCCCTTGTTTTAACATTTCCAACCTGTGAAAGTGGTAAAACATGGTGAAATCTGGACTGTGCTGTTGTTGAATGCCCTCACGATTACGTTCTTAATTCTTCCACAAGAGAACAACCTTAGGGAGGTGCTAGGGGATGAAGAAGCATTGGTGTGCTTGCAGTTCTCTGAGACTTTATGCTTCTTGAATTGAGAGGGAGTATTTATCCTAATTTGATAGATTTGGAACTGCTATGAATATTTTATATTGACCACGTTATTGGAACACTTAACTGTGTGAACATATTGGTTTAGTTAAACGGGAAGGAGGAGGTGGAGGTGTCTAGGGAAAATAGGCAGGAACAGAAAGAATTTAGTGTCTTGGCAAAGAATTTGAGTGCTGTTAAGCCAGTGATTCTGTCATCCCCTGTGTTTTGGGGTTTTTTTCTTTGCTTTTTTTGGCTTCTTTGTTTTTAATTAAACCTACAGGAGTGCTGTTGTAAAAGAAGATTTTTAAAAAAATTTTTTCCCCACATTTTCAGCTCCCACTCACAAGTGTGGGTTGTAATAATTCAAACATTCGGACTGAGATGTAGGAGCCCTGAAAATGGGTGTGCCTGAAAAAATCAACATAGCCTTAAGTATCACCACAAGATCTCAAAATAGACATTCTCTAGACTTCTTTCTCAATCTTTGTCTCATTGTGCTTAAAGAAAAATAGGAAATCAGTTTGGCTACAGATTCTGAAAAGGATAATCTAAAATATCAGTCAGTAAGCAAGGTAGAGCCAGTAGGTGATGAACTGTGCTTCTGATGGGTCACAGGGCTTTGTCAAAGAGCATAGTCAGAGGAATTGCATGTATGAATAAGCTCTACTGCAGCATCTGGGTCTCTGGAGGTACATGTGCTGAACCGTGAGTGAGAGCAGAACTTAGTTCTGTAACTAAATCCAATTTCTAATTTTCTTCAGTTCCCTGCTAGGAGAATTGGTTAAGGTTTTGTGCTTTACGATGGGAGGGAGTCCTCCTTTCTAAGGTAAAAGCTTGGTGAACCTGCAGCTTTTGTGTCCTGTGCTTATGGTATGTGTTTATGTAGTAGGCTGTCAGTTAAAAAGGCCACTGAGAAGGGATGTCATCTAGATTTAGTGTTAAGAAAAAAATAGGAACTCTCAAAAGATGGGCATTATTTTGTGACTGTATTAGAATATAGGCAAACCAAGTTTTAAAGGTAGAGAAACCATTATTAAATATTTTGCTGTAGGTGGTGGGTAAAAATTAGATATACTTTTCATCATCTGAGTTTTTGAAATAAAAGAAGTGGGGTTGTGGGGATGGGAGGAAGGAGTGAAAGAAATACTAAAATAAGTTTATTCTCTAGACCAACCCGAAAAACAAAGTTAGTGGTTTGGAACATGAAGAGGGGAGTAAAATTACTGGGTTTATGGCACTTCACTGAGTTTATGGTTTTTGGTGTTCATTTAAGTTTGTCCCTAGGTTCATTTTTCCAAATAAGTTTTGTAGACTTCCCTTATGGGTAAGAGCAGAGGGGGCAGAGATTATTGTTTGCTGAATGATGTCTTGCTCTGGCAGGTGGATATTTCTGTCCTTTGTAAATGTCTCTTTAATGAGCTCCACTATTACTGCGGCTTCTTAGCTTCCAATAAGCACGTAATGCATTGGATGAGCAATGGCTCATTCTGGAAAGTGCAGGTGCAAGATCCCAGGATTTTGAGGTCTGTCTTGCAGAATGTGTTTGCTGTGGTGGCATTAGATGTGCTGGCAAGTCATTTTCTGGTGCTAATGTAGCTGCTAAATATTGGGACAGACCCAGCTTAGGATTTTGTATGAAAGAGAACCCACTAAAACCAAACTGTAAACTGATTCATGGTCTTCTGTGCTAAATAATAATCTGTTTATTTGCCATCAGTTCTTCTCAGTTTAACCTGAGTTAAACCTGTTGTGCATTGGCTGAGAATCCTGACAAACCATAGGTTGTGCTAACTTGTAGGTTTGAATGCTCAGGTATTGCTTGTGTTTGCATTCACAGATCACTCTGACCAACTCGTGTCTAATGTTTTCTTAGCTGGTCTTTGCCCACCTTTCCTCCAGAGTTAGTTTTGCTAATGTGACGCTGTGGGCTAATAAATCTGTTGCCAGTTAAGTACCAAAACTCTTAAGTTTACTTAGGCAAATGAACTGCTGCACTCCAGATGCAGCTGCAGATCCTGCATAATTGGCAATTGCTGGTAAATCCTGTTCTGGTTTATTGATGAACCTAATCACAGGGAGGAAAATCTAGTTTTCTTATGTTAGAAGTGACTATTTACTTGTCAGTTCAGTATACAGCACAGCAAAATTCTGAGCCATGGTGTTGAGGACTCTTGGCAATAAAAGTAATCCATTTAGATAATCTAGTAATAATTGTCTCTTGAATAATTGAGGCTATGAAGCTTTATTGTAGGTTGTCTAGCTGGGTTTTCAAAGCACATTTAATGCAAGCATATTTTCCAGAAGGGGCATTTTAGGCTTGATTTGAAGGTTCTGAGTAGTGAGTCCATTGTCCTTTCTAGTGGTTAATCATTGTTGTTAAAATACTATTGAATTTCCTACTGGGAAGCACAACAGGGTGAATTTCAAGTCCTGCCTCCTGATACCAAAATAGTCGAATGCTTTTGTGATTCTCACATTTAGTTCTTGATCAGAAGCTTTAACAGATTGAGAAGTCCATGAGATCTTGGAATCCTCCAGTGCTGTCCAGAGGCAAGCTTTGAATGCAAAACAGATAGCTGGATTTTCAAGTGAATAACATGGCATGTTTAAGTACAAAGCATTTTGAAAGATAAAAAGCATTAATGGTCATTTCTAGTATGCTTGGCTTGGTTTTCAGTCAGCTGTGCTTAGGATAGCTGAGAACTAATGGAAGAGATCTGCAGCCTGTCAGAAGGAAACTCAGTTCCTCAGTTCATCTGGGCACTGTCTTCCCCAAACTGAAGCTCATATGAGGGGCAAAACAACTTTTTGAAGACTGAATGTGCACATTTGCTGTGAAACTTATTGTTGCCCAGTCTGCAAAATTAATTACTTGGAGATAGAAATTTATTAGCATTCTGCTAATGAAAAGCTGTCTGAAGTTTCTGTCATGCAAGAGTCTCAGATGCTGGCAGCACAGTGTTATCACTGTCTTCTCAGCAGATGATTTGCTTGGGTTATGCAAATATACTTTGCCTTCACAACCAGCCAAGGAGAAGAGAATCTCATACCAAAGAAGTTTCTATGAAACTTCAGTACCTATCTATGTAAAAAACTTGGGAGCTGCTGACTGTGCAGACATTTTGATGATGATAAGAAATATTTATTCATTATTTTAGGCAGATAAAAAGAAACGAAAAGAAAATTTTGAAGGAGCCCTAGTTGTGACTTTGTCATAGTGGCCTATTGCTATCTAGTGTTTTTTTGTGAAGCATTTCCTATATTTTCCTATATTTGCAAGTTAGAGTCAGATTTTTCTGTCTTTGTTAGTAATTTGATTTTATGGGACTAAATGGATTTTCCTGCCTATTTTCTGTAACTTTTCACCACTCTTCTGCATCCTCCATATTATTTTTTTTTTTTTTTAGCATGTTTCTAAAAACGTGAATCTCTGCCATGGATGCAGTACTTTAGCTTCAGTCTCAGGAAATGTTCGGTAAAATGATTTTGTTGTTTTTGGTCTGATGTTCTTCAGTTCCCTTGAAGGAGTAGGTATTCACTGTCTCTTGCTATAGCAAGATGCCATAAGTCATTGATGTCTCCTGTTCCCCCATGTCTCTGAAAGTTGGGTCTTGGGCTCTTAATGGGTTCCAAACTCTGTGGGAGTGTTACCAGCATGCTTAATCTCAAGTGTAAGGGAAAAAACAGCACTATCTTAAGCACTTGGAGAAGTTGCCAGTTTGTCTCCTGGAAAAATAAATGATAGTAAGCTCTGCTGGTTTCTCAGCCTGAGAAAGAAGGGGTTTTTTGTGGGAGTTGTTGGTTTGTTTGGGGTTTTGTTTGATTTTTATATATATTTATTAGTATTTGCTTTTTGTCTAGGATTTTCAGTTTTATTCCCAGAGATAGTGAATTTCTACATTCAAATCCACAAAAAAAAATTAAATACCAGAAAGAAGCAAGCTAACACTTGTTAGTATCTTTTTGAGTGGTAATGACTCCAGATTTATTATCTTCTTGATCTACTATTGTTCTAGAAAGTGGACCATCCTCCTACTAGCTGCAGGTTTTGTCATAGAACTGCCCCGATTTGCTGTCCATCCTGACTTTTCTTGGTGTGGCTCTTATAATCAATTCTCTGCATGTGTTTTATTTCTAGATCTTCAACGTGTTTTTTATATAGTTTCTTTGAAACTATGTTGTAAATTTTTGAATAATTTATGAATTTAAGAACTTCGCAAAAAATCTGTTAATTGTTATTTACCTTGTTATTTTCCGTCTTTCTGCAAACACCGATTTGCATGGGCAGCTTTCTCCACTTTGAGAGGCTTGACAGATCAGGACCAGCAGTGGTCAAATAGACCCTTTTTCTAAAATACATTCCAACCTACAGGACCCACCTCAGCTGAGAAAGGAGAGCATGGAACTGGTGAGGTCCAGCACTAGGGCTGGACTCAGCTCCTTGTTTGTCTGTGGAGCCTGGGTGGGGTGACAGCAGAGGCACAGGAATGCACAACTCCAGTGAACCAGCTGCAGGAAGGACGAGGTGAGGAAAACAGGACAACTTGAGCACTAAAATGGCTGCATCTCCCCTTCCTGGAGCATCCTCACTTGGCTTCACCACATTTTCATCCCAATTTGCTCTTTCCTCATCTCACAGCTCTGAGACCCTGGCATTGCCTGTCCTGTACTGTGACAGTAGCATTAGTGGGATCCAACCTTCTGCCCTGCAGATGATCTTCCCTGTTTTTCTTCAGCCCTTTGTTCTCCTGTCAGTTTAGAAAACAGCAGTGACTCTGTATTTCACCAAGGAAGAGTGCACCTGAAAGGTCACATCAATACTCTTTGAAATGTCTGGACAGAAAATAAGTAGGATTAGCAAAATTGCCTTGTTTAGATGTGAGCTGGGGGTTCCACCAGTGTACCACAAGTATAAAAACCAGAGCAAACCATCCCCAGCCCCAAGTGGCACTCAGTATCTCTGCTGTACCTTGCTTATTAATTGTAGTATGAGCTGCTTACTGATTGTCAGTTCTCTGAAGTGACGTGCAAAGAAGTTGCACTGCCTTGGCATGAGAGGCTGGCTTTTACAAGGCTCTTCCCAGAGGAAACTTAATCATCATTTCTTCCTAGTGAAGGAACTTTGTTGGGTATGTATGATGTGCATTTCATCTCCCTTCCTGGTGTTATTGCACGCTCAGATCTTATGCTTTATTAAATAGCATCTGTAAATTGTTTGGCATAAAACATCCTGTTTTAGAAAGATCTACTTTTAAAATGAAATGTTTAACTAGAAGAAATCCTTTTGAATTTTTGAACAGCTATCAGCATTAGAAGTACAATATTGCTGGAAACATGTGCTGTGTATCTTCATATAAATATATGAATTTCTTACTGAAAGGGAGCTGTGGAACTATTACAGGTATGCTGTAGTACAATGGTCTCAAATGCAGTTGTGATTTAGTAAGCTGTACCAGATTTCAGGCTGTCTGCATTGCAGCCTTTTTGTTATTAATAGTTAATGATACTTTCTTCTGTAAGCAGATCCTTGCTTTCAGCCTTCCCCTGCCCTCCATCCTTAGCACCTCACGTTTTTTCCTCTTCACTGGGGGTGGGGAACGGGTGCAATTGCTTGCAGAGCTATCAGGGCTGTTTTGTGGGCAGGTTTTGGTGGAGGACAATGCGAGCTGCCCCCTGTCAGGCCTGCTGGGCTGCCTTGGCTGCAGGCACGCTTATCCCCCACTCTGATGGTCTGGCAGGGCAGGGCAGTGCTGCCTTAGCCTGGTGGTGACCCTGGATTATGTTCTTGCTCATGACATGTCTGCAGCGAGTGCAAGGTTCCAATTATATCTGCCTTCAGGCGGTTCTCAAGAGATGGTGGGGGGAGGAGAGGGCAGGAAGAAGAGAAATCATTTGTGTAACTTAGAAAAGGCTTTCGAAAGACTGTTTCAGGGAAGAATTCTGAATTTCCAGTGTAATCCTCAGCTTAGACTTGTAAATCACAAATATAAATAAATTCAGAATTTTAGATTACCTCTTTGGGTTATGTTTTCTTGTTTTGCTTTGTTTTTTTTTTTTTCCTTTGCAAAAGAAAGTCTGTTAAAGTGGTCTGGTTTTGTTTTAAGGATAATTTAAGGAGACACTGCATTGCTGAAAAACTCAAAATTTTCACGTCTTGTACTTTGGAAAGAAGTAAGACAGCAACAAACTCTGAACTGGAGCTTGGAAGATATTTTATATTGGAAGATATTTTATTTTGTCACTTTTTTTCTTTTTTGCAGAACTGCTTGACTAGTACATTCTTTTTTGTTACATCTCTGTTTGCCTGTTATCTCTTCAGTTTCAATTAATTTCAGCTTTACTGCTGCTTTTACTGGTAGGCAGTCTCGAGACCTGGGGACAGAGAAGGCATGCACTCTTCATATAGCAGTGAATGGGTGATATTGTTCTGCCAAATTCATGACAACATAAACGATAATTGAGCCATCAGTAAGACTTTGGAAGTGACTATTCATAGCTTGTCCTGCAAACAGATATTGAAGAAAAAAGACATTGTGTTTTCAGTTACAGCAGCAGTTCTGCAAGCTTAGTTTGTAATTTTGGTTAGAAGGTTTTCCTAGTAAAAATGTTAAAAGCAACTTGTGGAGAGAACACTTTCCAAAACTTTGGAATCAGTTGGTCATAACTTTCATGTTCGTGTTCAGGTGACTGATGTAGCTGCTTATGGCATTATGAAAACTAATTCAAGTGGAAAGATCTTTGATTTCTCATTTTCAAAATATTTTTGTTCTTATACCCAGAAGCAATGCAAAATAGTGGTAGACACCCTATGCGTGATAGGTTTGGCAAGTTTTCATTAAAAGTACCCACGAAGAACTGTGTGTGGAGCCTTTGTCCTGTTCAGAAGGGCACAGAGGGCACTTTGGGCTCTCAGTATGTCCTGTAGTGCTTGGGCAGAGAGTTGAACTCGTATCTTACATCAGGAAGGTTTAAATTGTGGCTGCAGCAAGTGGTGTTTCATGTAGTTTTATATGAACAGCTAGAAACAGCTGTCTGCTGTGTGGCAGGGTGCTGATTTGGCATTTTCTCCTCAGAAGAGATATCTACATCACTGGTCGGCCCCAAGAAAGTAGCAAAAAGTCTGCAAAACTTCATCACCTCTCTAGTTGAAAATACTTAAATTTCATTAAGGTGTTCTGTGGACGATACACTGGATGCTGTCAGTGGTCAGAACATTTGGGAGCCACTTAAAATAGATAAAAAATAATAAGGTCTAACCACCACCCTTACTGAGATTTTATAGACTGTTCCTCTTGCTGAGCAGGACTCCATATTTTTATTGGGATATTCAAAATCCAGAGGCAGATTTTGAAGGGAACATATGCAGAAGAAGGCTCGGGAGTGTTCTGTGGTAAGGTACCTCAAAGGGGAATACAAATAAAAGAATTCAGGTTGTACCAGAAAGCCTATTTAACTTGAACCCAGGTATCTACAACCAGCATATCCATTTCAGATCAGTGGAACTTTCAGAAACATTAAGATGTTCTGTAGAAAGGGGATTGTGACCAGTGATTTGATGTCTTCAATGGATACCATTCATGATCAGCTTTTTTGCAATCAGGGATTCTCTTTGCTTTACAGGGAGACAATCAACCTTCAATGTTAAGAATTCTGTCCCAAGGACAAAGGACTAAAAGACCACTTAATTGCAGGGTGCATCTTGCATTGGCTAAGACAAACAAAACACGATCCTCTCACGTGCTATTGTATGTGCTTTGATGTTGCAGACATCAGTGTTACAGTCGCTGTATATTTGGAATTGCTAGCAGGAGGGTCTTTACTACTTATTTGCAGTGCATTAGCTTGTGATTTGTGTCCTAATCTGAACCAACTTCATTCAGCAACAGGGCATGGAGCTTCTTTTTTTATTTTGAGTAGTTTTAATTGGTACAACAGCTCTCCATACCTCAGATTTTGATGTGTGGCAAAAAATTAATCTGCTTTCCTAGCTTGCCCTTTACCTGTAGCAGTCCTCTGCACTGATATAGGTATATCAGTGCTTTTGTGATCTTTCAGGCAAGGCAGTGTGTGGCTAATGGTATTCCCTCAGGGGTTGTGGCTTGAGGGAATCTGTGGCAGTAGAAAGTCTAGGAAAATTTATATTCATGCATTTTGGATGTAATAGGGATGCGATGTGAAAGAAGCTGAACCGAAGATAAGCTAAGAAAAAAGACAGGGGAGGAAATACCTGCTGATTTTCAGGTTTGCAGTGCTGTCTTAAGCAATAACTGTGCAGCTAAGTGGCTCAAGTTAGAAGATACCTTGCTCAAGATCTTTATTTTCCTTGATACTCTTTCAGGCGAGGAGGATCTTTACATGCCTCTTGTTTTTACGGGTTTTAAACCAGATTTCTGCCTGTAGCTTCTAAAGCAGGTTTTTTATGGTTGCCTCAAAGTTGACTGGTAACCAAGACTTTGTTCATTTGCTCTCTGCTGTGGCCCCAGTACAAGGAGTGGTATCAGTGAAGTAAAACAGGTGGTTAATCCAAGTTGTTTCTTAGCCTTACCCTGACAGAGATCTCAATGTTCTGATAACTGCTGTGCTAGGTGAGTAATGTTAAAGAGAGGACTTTGAAAAGCTTTTGTAAAGAGCCAAGAATCTTTAAATTTTCCTGAAAATGCAGGAATTCTCTCCTCAGCAGTAGACATTAACCCAAATGCCTTATTAGTACCTTTGAATCACCCACTTAAAATAGAGTAATTTTACGATGAAAGATGATATTCTAAAGCCTGCCAAAGATCTGTGGGCCACATTATCTTCTGTTTCCACATCATCACACCATGCTAACCACATAAATTGGATACCTTCCAAGAGGGTTGAGTATCTTTACAGTACTCTCCAATTCTCTCTAGAAGTCATGGCAATTAAAAATTAAAACAGTGCATAAGAAGTTTGATCTCATGGGCAGATGGATGTGATTTTTTTTTTTTTCCTCAGTCCTCTGATTTTCTAGGCACAACAGTTTAATATTAAGTTGTACTGTCAAAATTCACTGGGGAAACATTCACCAGTTCTTTTGTCACACGAACAGGGAGTTTGATAGCAAACTTAGCTGGATTTTTCTGGGTAACAGTAGTAACACCAGTATCTGCAACACCATGAGAATGAGCAATGCTTCAGTCTCTTGGTGTTGCAGATACTGGCATTAATACAAAGACAGACTTCCAGTTCACAATACTTTGCTGTTCCTCGAGGGATACTAGGTGATAATGCAATAACTCTCCTTTGAAAAACTTTTCACTTAGTGCAAAACCAGTGGAAACTGTGGTATGATTTATGGACTCAAATACTTCACTTATTGCATGTCTTTGTGGTTAAGCAGTTCACAAAATTTTATGAGCTGTTTTTTGGTAGCAAAGTCTGTAGGTGTAGTTATACATTGACGTGAGAATGCCTGAAACATCCTTAGTCAGAAAAGAGTAATTTGTGTTTTGTTTTCGGTAGAGACTTGTAGGTCAGTGTTACAAGGTTAAATCAGGCTGTCTCAGTCCATAATGTCTGCAGCAGTTGTGGGCTTCCAGAAAGTGAAAGATTTCCATCAGGAAACGTTTCAAATGCAAATCTATTTGTTGTTAAGCTTACAAAGCCACCCACAAGTAGTGCTAAGTAGATGTCATTGCCTGCATTCAGTTGTGTGCATATGTGATACTGCTCAGGAGGGTTGCATTGGTGCATCAGCCTTTTTTCAAAAAGGCAAATGCAAGACAGGTTGTTTTTCAATGGTGAACAAAGTGAGAAGACTTTTGTCTCAGAAATATTTTCACTCTTGCATTGCCTGTCATTCGATCAGTACTTACCAACTTTCACATGGGCTGTTTTGAAAACAAGCACTTGTAAACATGAGGATCTTTCTATCTGATTCTATGCAGAAAACAGATGTTCTGAGAAGCAGCTGAGTTAGGTCAGTGTTACATGAACAAATACCTTGTCCAAATCAGTCCCGGTGTGGGAACGGTTGTTTGTAAATCTGCAATATTTTATGGCTGTGGAGCAATTGACAAATTAGCAAATATTCTTTGTGGCAGAACATCTGGTTCATAAAATAGGCAGAAGTGTTCTGAGCCTGCTGCCCCTCAAATGAGTAATTCCCTGAGTAGATCAGCGGCTTCTAGAGGGGCCTCTATTCTTGTAGGAGAAAAACCCAGTGTCATTTGTGGATCTTGGCTTAACTATTGTGTACTTCTCTTATGTATCTGTTAAACGCCCAGGTAGTCTTACTGGTTCTGGCACAGCCTCACTGGTTTTGTTTATCAGACCTTGTACAGCAAGATGTTTGTGGTTACAGCATTATTTTTTTGACCAAGTAGCAATCACGCTTAATATTTCTCAAGTTGTCTTTCAGCCTTTCATTCTCCAGCCCAAAGTGCCTGCCTCTTGCTTGTCAGGATGAAGCAGAGTGATATAGACTGATTTTTTGAAATGCTGGATTTGTGTGGAGCAGGATCTGTTTGCTTAAAGCCTAAATTGTTTTGTTTCTTTTGGTTGTAGAAGGAGTAGTTTTTGGCACACAGTACTGAAGTGGATTACAGACTGAGGCATAACAAAGAACGATATCAACAAATACTCCACTGTATATTGGAAGTTATTCAGCTGGGCCTCAGTCTGTCTTCATAGCTTATTTTGGTGAGTTCCCTGTGGTGAGGGGTTGGAGAGAGGCTACGTGCTCTCCATGTGTGTGCTAACCAAACAATGTGCTGATGGAAGCACTGAGAACAGATGCAGTGAGAGTTGCCTCCTCTCTGATCTTTCAGATGAATTTTTAGCTTCCATCTCCTACACGACCGAGCTGCTAAGTAAGAGTCACATGCATGGATACTTGAGCGAAAAGCTGTTACTTAATATAACAATTGTGCTTAGAAATGTTGTGTGTTTGTCGATCCAGCAGTTTGCCCTCTGCTCATACAGCTCAGTTTTATTTGCAGTGGGGCCCATGTGGGTTGCCTTGACCCTTCTGTGCTTGAGCCTGGGAGCTGAGGGCAGGGAGAGTGCTTGTGTGACCTCTAATGGAGGCTGCTGAGGAGAACTGCCTGAACTTAGATTGAATGCATGTTATGTGTAGGATCCACAGTTACAAAATGACTGGAATTGTCCTTACTACTTTAGCATAACTTTGAGGTTATTATAATGTGGTGTAGATGCTTTTGGCAGGGATGAAGCAGATACAAATTTTTATTTCAGTGTTTAAGTGGATTTACTAGAACTGCAGAATTGTCCTTGTGATTTAATGTAATTTTTTCAAGATAATTCTGGAATGTGAATTCAGTATAAATGTACCTGAAAAAGCCTCCTGCAACTGATATTCTTTATTGTAATGAAATAATGTTGTTGCCATCTTTGTTGTGTTACTCAAGAAGTTTCAACTCACTTTGACAAGGAATTATGCTCCCTAGAGGTTACCTAGTAGAAGTGGTAGACAGCTTTGTTCACAAATTTGATGGCAAATATCTTTGAAGTTCTGTTGGTAGGGAAGTAAAAAAAACCCTGGTGAACCTTATACTGTAGTTGTTTTTATTGTTCTCCACTTGCAGATGTGTGTTTTCTCACCTTCTCAATGTTAGCAAGCATTTTCAAAAGAAAATAATGTTACTCTATTGAGTCCTTTTTTATGATGTCTACATGATCCAGCTCTTTCCAGCTACATTTGAATATGAGGTTTTACAGAAATACATCATTCGAGTATGGTGGGTTTAACTTGCTTTCCTGACTTAAATAATTCTTGCCTTTCACATGCAAAACCTATTCCTCTTTACTGCTTGACTACTCCATCTTCTAGCATGAACTTTCCAAAGTGTGTTTAATTCCTTCCACTTAAAAAAAGAATTAATTAGTATTTTCCTGGTCATGTAGGCATATATTTTGTTCCTGTTGGCTGCTGTTGCTTGCCAATGTTGATTCTTAGCAGCAGGAAAATGAAATTAATCAGGAAAGTCTCTTTTTAGCTTTGCTTTCAGCTGTTAGGTACAGCAGTTTGCAGACTAATGCAATGATCTTCTGCCTTTAAAAATGCTATCTTCTCCTAATAGTAAATTCTGTTTCTTCATCATAAACCTACTGCTATTATGGATTTTTTTGTTCTCTGGGAGAAAGTTGCTTGGTAGTTTCTGTCTGGCCCATTTCACTGTTGGAAGAAATCTGATGCCTTGCTCTTGCCATTTTGGCAGTTTCACAGAAGGGCTAAATTGCACTGCAGGTCCCCACTTGCCAGTTGTATGAAAATATCTTTGTGCACAGATAAATCAACAAGTTCTGTAGTATTTTTGTACCTAGTACTGCTGGGCAGGTACAGTATTCCCATGTAAAGTTTTCTTTTGCAGGAGGAAGCTTGCTAGGTTACCAGGTTTGCTGGTTTTCCTTACTTTTTGAGTTTCTGACTCTCCCAGACAACATGCCAACCCATTTCAAAATGTTTTAGGATGCTATGTCTGAAAGAGGAAGGAAGTGATTTATTTTATGGGTATATATATATACATGGAGGTGACCTGGCAGCAGCTAGCTGCTGATATTTTAGCTTTTACAAAACATCTTTTTTTTTTCTTTTTTTTTTTTCCCTGAAAGGCTTAAACCCCCCACTGTAATATGTGGGAGTTAGAATTTTGGGGTTTATTGCCGTTGAGGTTTTTTTCTTCCCTGAGGAAGTGTTTAAATCATTACCATTATGGTGCTCAGTTTTTTTCTTGGCAGTATGTCAGAACGACTGACTGTGATCACTTTGGAAATGTCTCTGTCACCAGTGTTGTGGGGCTTTTGGTTCCAGCTGACCCTCAGCAGCTGTCAACTCAACGTGTCACAGCCTTGGTGAATGCTGTATTGCTTGAATTCCTTGTGGGATCAGTGTTGCTGTTGGTTGGGAAGACTTCTTGCCTTTTTGAAAAGTCAGACTTGAATTTTATTGCGTAGAGGAGCCTGTGGGAGACTGGGGAAGGTGCTCAAGATACTGCTTATACGTATGACTTTGTATAGATTTTTGCTGTTTTAGACTGCTTGTATTCTTCTCAGAAAAGGGTATTTGAAGTGAGTTTGTGCCTCCCCTGCTGGCTACAGTCATCCATCCACCCACCCAGGAGCTTCTTTTCCTAGTGTATTTTTATGTCTTATTGCTGCTTAGACATCTCCCTTAAAATGATTAATTATAGTCACACACTTGAGGAGAAGAAAAGGGTGTTTTTTTCACCTTCAGTTGACAGAAATGTAATTTTCAAGGTCTGCTTTCTAAAAGCATACGGGTGTCTGGCCAAGAGTTTGTCAAGAATGCAGAGAAACCCTGTTCTCTCCTGCTCTATAAATGTTAACAGGGGTAGATGGGAGGCAGTTACTAGGTAGTAGATACACTGTCCAGAGAAATGGTTATACAGTAAAAGAAAGGATTTAGACCTGTAGTGCTGAGATTTTTCACTTTATGCATTTTTACAGGCATTTCAATTTGTAGTAGCACAGTTGGAAGTAAGGGCTGCACAGTGTAGTAGATACTGGAGTATCTAAGAGGGTGTATGCAGTGTTGCTGCTTTAAGACTATTATGTATAACAAGAACCATTCCCTCTCTCCATGATTAGAGTAAAAGATTGGAAAAGTTTCTAGACTTCCTTGGAAAAAAACATCTGTACTTGAAGAATCCAGTTTGCTGTGCACATCTGTCTTGATAGACAAGAATTTCCTCTTTTCTGTAACATTTAGACCCACTATCCCTGCCCTTCTCCTCCAGCTCTACCAGCTTCTCTTGCTGGTAGTTTTGGAGGACTGTGTTGGTGGGCACATCTGCCCACGTCCTTCAAGGGCAAAGGTCTCCAGCAGTTTACTCTATTAAGTTTATTTCAGGTGTATGTTGTTTGGGTTTTTTTTTTTCTTCCAGATATTAGGACAGACATGAAGAAAATTGTGATGAGGTGTAGAAGCTAAAGCATTTCCATAATTTTGCCTTGTTTCTCTGCCCGTTCTTGCTGGTGTTTGAATCCCTTGACCATTTACAGTGCCGTGTGTGGTACATGAAACTATGGTAATTAAAGACACAGAGAATACAATGAAAACTGATGTTTAGTAAAATGAATGAGAGTCCAAATGAACACTTTGCATGCAAAGGCACAGGGAGCTCAGGAGGTGCTGATTTAATCTGGTCATAAACCAGTTGTGAAGTCATGTATGTTCCTAAGCCCCAGTGTCCAGGCCAGGTGAAGCTGCAGGAAAGTGTTGTGAAGGTAAGATCAGAGAAGAAGAAGCTTTGGGATGAACTAAGGTATTGGAATGTGTTATGGGAGGAAACCGTTTTGCAGCTTCTAGGGAATTCAGAGTAATACAATGAAAGTATATTTGGGAACATGAGAAACCACACAGTTGTCTTCTGCTTCTGGGAAAAAAAAAAGTTCTAAAAAAACAAAATCAAAATCTTGGGTAAGAAGGCAGTGAGTGATGTGAAAGATGGGTCTCTTATAAGCTACTGTTATTCAATACAAACAATGAAGCAAGATCAAATTCCTAAAGCAGTTTATCTATATCATGTGGAGAATGTAACTGAGATTTCTTTGTTACATATCTGCATCTAGGTAACCTGGTTCAAAATTGCACTACCACAAATTTTCTTGATAATTTCTGGTGTGGAAATGTTGTAAAAACTCAAGTTTTACTATTGAAACATCATGAGAGACTTCAGGATATGTAATAACAAATCAAAATTGAAGACTTTGTGAAATTTGTTCATGCTTCCTGAAGTTTTTGCTGTCAGGTGATGACAAAATCATTTTTCAATGTGTGGAAGTATAAACTGAGGACTAAATAAAACTAAATAAGCACAGTCCCTTCTATGTAGAGTATTGTTTTTGTTAGATCTTCAATGCTTTCTCTTGCAGGTGGAAGGGAAATTTAAATATTTAATTTCTGTAAGAATTAAAGACTTGGGATTTGTCCATACTTGTTATCAGGCTTGAGCTGTGCACAAACACAAGCCAGGTAAACCTTCCAATGCAGCATTCCTTGTTGCCAATGGTATCCCTTAGTATTTGCATTCATGCCTTTATTTCTGTCAAGTGTGTGCTGTTTGGGAAGGTAGACTTGAAGCATCAGAGTAAAGTTCTCTAGAAAAAGCCTTGAAGTGCTAATCATTGGAGCTTGTTTCTTTTTTTCCCTTCTTCCCCTCCACACATTGAAACTCAGCTGACCATATGATGCTCCTTTGTCTCAGGTCATTTCTCCAGTGAAATTGTACTGGCAGTACAGCAGATAGATGGATTAAATAAGAAGTTGATGATTACAGTTCATAAGTTTATGTGATGCTGTTCTGAGAAGTTATTAAATGATACCTGGGTATTTAAAGTAATATGGAAAGATGCTAATTCTGGGAGGCAAGGATGAAAGAAGCCTTCTTGTCAGAATTTATAATTGCAGCACTTTTTCCTGTCTGTCAAATATTCCTGAATATGCTTGCATTTCTAGAATAAGGGAATTGTCACCATACCAGAAATGTTGAGGTACTGCACACATACAGGATGAACAGCAGTGAATTTAAGAGAGATAAGATACCCCGTTTGTATCTTTGGGCTTGTTTGGGTGCTTCCCCTTTGCTTTCTGGGGATGAAGCACTCAAGTGGAGAAATCAATGCAGCTGTACAAGTAAGTAGCTCTTGCCACCTTGAAGTTTGCTCTTTTAGTCTGTGAGAGTCTAGGTAAGAGACCTCTAAGATCCTTCAGCCATTGGGTTGCAGGGGGTAGATCTCTAATTCTCGGAGTTTATCACTAATAGGTCATGAGTATAATTGGGTATATTAAGCATGCTAGTCAAAAAATGTCTTAAAAGATTGTAATGTTTGTAGGTTGTACATTCGCCATAGCTAGAGTGTATGTCAGCTGTGGTGAACCTCTTGGATGTTGGTTAACTTGTCACTTGCATAATTAATTGGCCCTGCAGAGTCTGTGAATTACGTGTCACACGATGCCAGAGCAGTGATGAGATCTGGCATTTGCAAGCTTGGGTACGGTGAAACTTTTCCCTTGCAGTAAACGTGGATTTATTGCATTCGTGCATCTGTTGTAAAAATATTCTTTGTACTGTGTGAGCCGTGCAGAGTGATAATTTAATTTCCTGATCTGTGTAAACAGATGATGTTACATTAATCTCGTTTTATCTCCAGTGAAATAAGAGGCACCATGTGTATGGTGGCAGGTTGGCTGTATCTGTTGGTGTTCGTGTTGCAAGCATGTGTTCTGCTTTCTGGATTCTACCCAGCTGTTGGACATACGGCGTGGGCTTTCTCTCAGTTTTCTTGGTAGTTTGGGGACTTTGGCTTCTGTTTCTTTTTTCTTTCCCGTTCTGCTCTTTTGTCTTCTGAAGGAGTAAATTGGTCTAATTGTTACTTTATATGACATGCTTGATTAACTTTACAGACTGCTGCCATGCAGACACTTTAAGTAGGAATCTAAGTGTGTGTGCTCACAGATCAGAGTGTAATTATGCTTTCTAAATTGATTTCATTTTGATACTTCAATTAAGCTTTCTTATAACTGAATATTCACATCCTTGCAAGTGAGGAGAGGAGGGAGTATGGCAAGTGCTACATGCAAGAATATTTAATGAAATAAAACCCATTAAATTAGCTGGCTGCCTAGTATGCTTCTCAAAATTTTCAAGAAGGTCTGAAACTAAAGTGCAAAAGTCCTGGAGGCTTCTCTGAGATAAAAACATCTTGACAGCTCTAGTTAAGTGTATCGTGTATCAGTCTTTAGCTTTAATTTCATTTTGCACTGGTATAACAAAGAATATAAAACAATATGAATGCAATGCAATTAAAGATAAAGACTACACAATGTAACACTAGAATGTCAGGAAATGGTAATGCTCTGTCAACTCAGAAGGGTAATACTACCTTGCCACACTTTGTAGTTCTATGCATTGCAGTGAAATCTTCAGAGCTACTAAGGTAAGGGAGAGAGTTTCATTGGTATTTTAGGATGGGGAAAGAATGTAATCATCACACAAACAACTGGAATATTAAAAGTGTAAACTTTCTTAACAGTATTTTACATAGACAATTGCATAGCAATTTTTAACAGAAATTTTGAGAAAAATGAAATTGTGTCTGTTGTTAAAGTTTGCATTTCTCTGTCTGTGCAGTTAATTATGGTAAGCAGTTAATGATATTTTAAATGTCTAAAGGTTGTTCTCTAAGTCTTTGTCATTTTGTTCACGTGTCAGTGTTTCCCCAACCCCCAGTCTTCCACAGTCTTCCCCCACTAAAATGCTCCCTTTGATTCTGAATGAGTGACTTCACTTTAGTCTTTATGCAGTTCTCTTATGGCAATTTCTTTGATTTGACCCATCTTTCACACTTCGTGTAGGCAGCACTCTTATCCAGTGTTCATACAAAAGAAAAATCTTTAAAGAGTGAATCTGTGTTAAATAAAATGGACTTCTAACAGTCAGAGGGTCAGAGTGACTGGCATGTGATAGCTGTTCTATGCATTCTGGAGCTGCAGAGCAACTGGAGAATGCAGAGCTGATTCACACAGATATACAGCTGCTTTGCCTCACTCAGGGCAGGAAGACCTGCAGTTTATTTTCATTCTTGATACTTTATGAATGCTTGAATTTTCTCTTCCTTATTTCCCTCCCTGCCCCCCCCTTTCAAATACATATCTATTTCCTCTTTCTCTGTGTCCATCTTGTTGACAAATTCAGATGCAGCAGCTCTGAGGGTGTTTAGGACTGAGATAAATTTTTAGCAAAAGAATCCTGAAAGTGCATTTCCCTCCATTGTGCCTGCAACTTCTCATTTTTCAGTCTGACTGAGGCCACAACTGCCTGAACAAAGATGGTCACTACGTGCCTTCAGTTTTTGCTACTGGGAATGAAGCCAATTGCCCCCAAGGGGAGAAAGTGGCTTCCTATCAGTAGGGATATAGATGATGACTCTGAGAAAGGATGAAAGCAAAGTAAGTTATTCTTTGCTGAGAGGCAGCCTATGGCATCCATCCTCCTGAGAGTGTAAGTAAATGGCAGCTGTTGTGGAAAAAGGGCAGTTGTCTTAAAAGGTTCTCTGGAGAGCATTATTTTCATGCTCTCAAGAGCCATGGGAGAAAATTACTGCTAAATCTAAAATTTTCTCTATTAAATGGATAAAATACTAACCTTAAATATACATGCATGGAGATGATTTGAGGAGCAATTCTGGTAGCATGTATTAAAAGAACTTTTTACATCCTTTGAATTAGTGAACTTTTACAAATTCTTTTTTTAAAAAAACAGTCAGTACAGAATGAGTAAGTGCTGTAATTCTGTAGGGGATAGCCATAGTTATGCATGACTAGAAGCTTTAAATCTTAGATTTAAGTACTGAACTCCTTCCCCACTATTTGAAGCCAGGACAGAGGATATCTAATGGTGACCTACTTGAGCTTTCCTTGGGTTAGTCATTCACTCCGCACTCTTGTGAAAGGAGCATTTAGGCAGCTTTTTTCCCCTCCTCTTTTTTCTCTGTTTAATTTAGGAACAAGGTTACATTATGACTTAGGTGTGTCACTAAGTGTTGTTACCGACTCCTTAAATAATTTGCTTCTCAGTGGATTCTCTAGGAGCAGCATGAGTGAGTCACATTAGAGTAAAGCAGAGCAGGCTGAGTCTCTGTGTGCAGTGCAGTGCAGAGCAGATGTACTTGAGCTGGATTTAAGCTGTTGTAGCCACGGTAACACAGAGTTCAAAGTAAATGCTTTGGCAGTTGGCCTGCACTCATATAACTGGTCTTTACAGATCCTCTAGTTCTCCTCTAATATCCCTCTTCCTCCTTTGTTGGATAATGTCCAAGCTGTACACTCAATCAGTAAAGGTAGTGTAAGTGTACTCTGCATGTGCAATTTGCGTTTATCAGGCATTACAGACACTTCATTTACTGCTTTGTGGGGTAATACTGTGTTATCAGAAAGCCCCTGGAAACTGGCACCCTCTCTGAGATAGAGGTAGACATTTGTGTTCTGGAAAGCTGGAGACATTAACCCTCTTCAGTATCTTTCCCAAAAGTAAATTGTGCTGACTCTTACTAATACAGTTCAATTTCAGAAGTGAGAGTTAAGCATGCCTTGTCCTGCCTTCTGTAGAAATAGGAGTGTAAGTAATAGGAGTGTCAGACCAATATTCTTCCACACACATATGTGTAGAGATGTGAACTACTGTAAGTACTTTGGGTTTGTATATGTATATATTCTACATTCTCATCTTGCCGGGTTGCTTCTTGAGTACAATATTAAAAAAATAAAAAAATCTATACTCAAGTATATGAATGCAATTGCTAATACTTGCATATAAAAGCACCCAAACTCTACAAGCTGTCCTTGATCTGTGATCCTTACAAAGCTTTGCCATTGGTATGTGTATTGCTGCATCTTTCCTTATGGCTACAATGCTGGTTCTAAATATCATTTGAAGAAATCCCTTTATAATGGCAGCTTGTACAGACCTGCTGCAAAAAACACAAAGCATGACAGAAACTTATTGGTCCTTGTGCTTTTCCCTGAAGCATCTCATTCAGATGTTTGTTCATTTTCTTGGCTTCTCTTGGATGGAGAATTGGTTGGGTGTTGAAAGTTAGGAGACAGCTGGATACTGATAGGCCTTTCTGGAGCTGCCTTCTGTTTTTTAAAATGTGACAAAACTCTGTACCCCTAAGTGTCCCACAAAAAGGAGATCAGCCCAGACACTAATAGCTAGATCAGATAGGAAACAATTAGGGAAAAATGGTTGCTCAAAGGAGTTGAATGCATTTTTCAAAGAATAAGTGGAACTAATACAGAGAAATAACTGTCTTCTTGAAATATTCTCATGTCCTATTGCTGTTCAGCTTTAATATGGCAATAATAAAACCCCCCAAACCAACTATGAAAGTCTTTTATTTGAGAGATGTATTTAAATTCAATTTTAATAATTTCATTTTTGTATCTTGGATGATCCCAAGTTTTATCATACTGTTCAAACTTTCTGGTGGGTGTCTGTAGAAGCACGCTGTACTTCCATTGTTTTGCTGTTTCTGCTGTTAAACAGCCCTTTCCAGTGAGCCTGCTCTTGCTGTGGGAGTGCTGGTGCCTTTTCCCATGCTCCACTGTATGTTCTGCTGTGCAGCCCTCTCCTTTCCCACATCTTCCCCGACCTATGGATGCTCCTGATTCCTGGCATGGTGCTTCTGTTTGGGTTTGCCAAGGAAGCAGTCCCTCTGTAAGGAGTGTGGTGCCCCTTGGGCACTGGACTTTGGATCATTTGGTAGGTCTGTCCCAGCTGTGCCAAGGAGGGCTGGGGGTCAGGAGCCAACTGAGCACCACTGGGCTTACATTAGAAAAGAAGCTCAAATTTGTAGTTGGAAAATCACTTAGTGACTCATAAAATAAAATTTCCATCAGATTGCTTTGTTACTGGCCTTTCTCTTCTGTGTGCAAAAGGCTTTACTTGTAAATCAATGGCAGATTATCCATATATAAAAATGAAGTTTTATGTGTAAAAATAGAACAAGCTCAGCTTTTCAGCAGTGTTGGAATTGATCTCTTATTTCTTCAGTGTGGACTCTTGCTAAAGCACTGGTTTTATGACTTGTGATAAGCTGTTGAAATAAAGAGCATGTTGTTTTTAGCAGGAGCCAACAATTCCCTAATCTGTTAGGATATTTGGATTATATTTCTGAGCTTGCTTAGTAAGGATTTTAAAGCAGAACTTTATGATTTCAGACTGTTTTTTAACTTTGAGGTCTGTTTTTTAGAACTGGGGGGAGGGGGGTGTTGTTGAAGTCACTGAGTTGAAACAAAGGCACCAATTATGTCAATACCCAGTTTTCTGAAACGTAGTTTTTATGTTGATTAACATTTAGTAAAGCCCCCTTTTCCCCCCCCATAATGTTTCTCTGTATGTGGTATCATCTGCTCACTATTTAACAATGGGAAAAAAGGGCAGCTATTAAGTAACTTGGTTCTGCTCTAAAAAGCAAAACTAGAATAAATCTTAACAAGCACTGCCAGGTAGACAAGTGCTGTGTGGCTGTGGGAGCAGAGACTTTGCTGAGGGTGTTTTGGAAGATTTCAGGCTGAGTTTCTTTGCTTATGTAAAACAGTGGTCTTTGTTTGGCACTTCCAATGGCGCTGGGACTGTTGTGTAGCTTCATTGATTGGTTCCATGCAGTGGAAATCTGACCTTTAGCAGATGTTTGAGAAATTGCCAGCATTCAGAGTGATCAGAAGACTAGACAGTTCTTTCCTTATGTTGATGAGAGCTTCCATTAGATTAGTAACGTGCGTGACAGTGTTAAGCTTTTAAATGATTAGTAAACTTTTTGAAACAAGGCAGATTTTCCTGCAGTATAGAGCTGCATCAAGTAATTTATTTTATTATATGCATCGTTTTGCTTATTGGTTAGCTAATGGAAATATTTTGATAATATAAGTGATATGGGTTTCTTTTTTTTTTTTTTGTAGTAAAGACATTTAGATTTTAAGTATGTTTTAGTTTGTCTGGATTTTTCTTAAAAGGTCAGTTTTAGCATGCTGTTATAGCATCAGTTTGGGATAAATGCTTTCAAAGAAAAAAGAACAAGCTTAAATGGGCTGGGGAGGGGGAGGCAGCAGTGAAACATATCCCATCTGGAGCATTTGGCTTGGAACAGGATGTTGCATGACTCCATGTGAAGTCTGCTCTCACGAACAGCATCCTGAGCAGTGTAGGAGACTCAGCTGCTTGGTGGTGGGAGTTCAGCATGAAACGAGCTCTGTTTTCTCAAACTCCAACGGTTAGAACTACAGGAAAGAGGTGGGACTTTCTAAGAGATTTATGTGTTGAAAAGCTCAACAACACCAGCAGTTGCCAGATTAAACCCTTTCCTGCAGGTGCTGGGTTTCCTCAGACCTCTGCAATTGTTTTTCAGCGTGATGCATGTGGAAAGAATAATTATTTAAGGGATTAGAGGTTTAAAATGAGAATTACTAAGTTGTCTATTTCTGGTTCTAAATTTAAAAATCAAATAATTGCAAGAGAATTGATCTTGTCTTGGCATTAGATATCCTGAATACATTTGTGCTTTTTTAAAAATTTTGACTGGGTGGAGTTTTAATGTTTTACGTTATCATTTTGAGTGCAGAAAACATGTTAAGGAAATAGACTGTGTTGAGAGCAAGGGGTAGTCTTGACAACCAGTCCTGCTATTGTGGACTCTTGGGAAAATGTATCCAGTGTATCCTGTGAAAATATGGTTGGTGTTTTTTTGGTTTGTTTTCTTTTTTTTTTTTTAAAACATGAATATTAGGAGGGAAGGGATGTGATGGTAAAAGAAGCCACATACATTACAAAGCCTGGAAATCTTTGCCCTTTGCTCCCAGTGCTCAAGAACACTTAATTTTTCCAGTGCTATGGAACTTGTCAGGTATGATTTTATTTTATGATTCCCATGAATTTGTGCCAGGATTTCTTTGCAGCTTATTTTCTTATCTAATAATCTATGTACCAAATCAGATGAAGTTTTTTTGGGATATAACTAATATTCTGATTCCTTTTTATAAGCAAAACTAGCAAAACTGTCCTTGCTTCTATGCAGCAGATTTAATGTTGCTTCTGAGTCTTGTTTATTCAGCCTTCATTTCCTGATCTAAATATGAGGTAATGGGAGATGGTAGAACTGAACTGATTCCCTGAGTGGGTGAAATATTTGTTTGTCTGGTTCATCAGTGGTGATCTCCTTCCCACCCTGAGAGGGAGACTTAAGAAAATAGGTCTTAGCTGTGACATTCTGTCCTTCCTTTTTTTTTTTTTTTTTTTTAATGCAGTTAATGGGGAGTGAAGGCTCTTGATCTTACTGGTTTTGTGGGAAGTGAAATGCATGGGAGAAAAACAGAGCTTTTTTTCCCCCTTGGCCTTCTCCATGCAGTTAACTTTCATACATTAACTGACTAAAAATACTGGTATATGTACTTGTCTGAAATGCTGGCAACTGCTGTCTACTCAAGTATATCAAAGTTCAAGATTGCAGGTCTTGGCTGTGCTTAAAACTCTTCATAATTACGATTTGTGAGTTATTTGTATCACAGTGACATAACCGAACCAAAAAGCTGTAAGGAGTCCAATAGTGAACGTTACTTTCAAAAGTATTTATTGCATATTCCTTTAATTTATTGCAGTATTAATGTTTGTTGACTGTAGGAGACAGATGTCTCAGTCTTGCATTTTTGTCTTGAATGCTAAATGGACTTTTTCACCTGGGTAATCATTCCTTTCTTGTGCACAGTAAGTTGATTGCAGCAGAAGGTATATTTTGCACACAATTCACAAGGAAATGAGACTGACTGTTAGAAATAGCATCCAGATTTTAAAGAGTTTATAGGCGTTTTGTAAAGCAAGGTGGAAACCTCAGTTGTCATTCCTTGATATGTTTTGAAAACAGATTAACTGCTTTATCACTATCAATGAAAACTGCACTTATCTGATACCACAAATAATTCTGCAGCTGATGACTGTAGTCAAAAATATCATCATACAGTGTGTTCATTTTCCTGAAGGGAACACTCGTGTCCCTTAACTTGAACAGTAATTTTATTGCTCATTTCCTAAGGGAATGGGAACAAATGTGATGTGACTATGCTCTATCTTCTCCTGTACTGATTTATCATAATACAGTAAAATTGTCAAATTCTTCACTGCAGGAAGCTGGGATTGCTTGAGTTACCTCTGGAGGTCATGAATGCCATACCCAACTTCCTGATGTCTTCCCAAAAGTCTCGTCTGTATTCTGTGTAACTATAGGTACACAATCAATTGCAGTTTGTGGGATGGTTTTGTTTGTTTTCAAGATGTTTTCCGATTCAGAGAGCTTGGAGTAGATAAAGTTGTGCTAACACTTGTTACAAAAAAGTACTTGGTTACATTCATACATTTTTTAAAGATTCTGAGCATGATTATTGAATTCAAGGAGCTCCTTGCAAAATAAACTTGCAGATAGAGATAAGTGCTGAAAACTTGGGAAAAGTTGTCCTGTGTTTTTTGTGTATAGAAATAGTTGATTCAACAAACTACATCTTAATTTTAAATAAGCAAGGTGATAGTGGGGAAATAAAGGGGAGAAAAGAGGAAGTAAAGAGTACCAGTCCTCATTTTGTGGTGCCTTTATTTGTATGTATTGTTTTCAGCATTAAAAGCTGTCTTGGACATACAGTAAACCTTGTTTTGTTCCAGAAACTTGAACAGATGGTGAGAAAATTATGTACAGTTCTGAATTAATGCTTTTTTATTCTCTTCTCTGCAGCATTTTTAATTGCAGGGAGGACTTTCTTTTTTCTAGTCCCAGTCACAACCCTTATAGTTACAGTCTATAAAACCATTGTGCATAAACAATTTTTTTCTTAATTTATCATCACAATCTTCTTTTAAATGCCATTTATTAAAAAATATTATTCTTGCTGTTGTGACAAGGAGTGTCTGACTTTTTCACTATAAGTTACCCAGAGATGGCTAATGCAGTAATTAAGGTGATAGATTTGGTTCATTAGGCAGCTTTTGATGTATATTCATTGCCAATGTTTTGTTCTTATGTTTTTACTTCTGGCCTTAAGCACTAAGGGTTTGATTGTTATCTGCTGGATCTGTTGTTCTGTTGGTTTTATCAATGGATTTATTGTTCCTCCTTTGAAAAGGTCTTTGAAAGGCATAACTAGGAGAGCCGAAAATGCATAATATTTCATTGCCTTCACTTTTTTGAGTTGAAGTACACTGGATGTTTCTAGGACAATTTCTAATTAACAAAAGATATGCTGTAAGCTTTAAAACAGTCATGCCATTAAGGCAAAAATCAAATATTTCTCTGTAGTTTGGGCACTTAAAATAAGTTAGTTAGTACTCAAGATTTAAAAGGTTAAACGACGTCACATTTTTGAGAAATTTTGTTGAAGGACAAAAGTGATGTTAGATGACAGAGCATAATGCTCTTTTCTTAAAAACACTAGTATACAAACACATTGAAAGAGAATTTTCATGTATGTACAGTGAGTGATTTCTGTAACCTTAAGTGCTTTTCACCCCTGTTTTCCTGAAGCTTTTCTGCATCAGTAATTGTTTATTTGAAGCCATTCCTCCTGTGCTGTAGCCTTGGCTGCTGCAACAACAGTGGGTGTAGTTCAGAGGAGCTGGTTGCCTTTGGAGTTCTATGATCCAGCACGATTTGTCTTGTAACACCTCAGTTGCACCTGGACACCCACTGACATTCAATGTGCAAGACATTCAGTGTCATGTAAACACAAACTCAGTTCCCTAGGGATTTATGATCAGAGGAGGCAGCACTGGGCTGAAGGGACTGTACCCCTGGTCTAGAGGATGGCTATGGAGCACAGACATTGTGACTTGCTTGCTGTCACCCTTGTGGGGTGAGGGCAGGACCTCCCAACTCAGTATCAGTGATTGCAGTTTCTGGTTTTGGGTTTATTTTTTAATAAAGAATCCAAACACAAGAAAATTACTGTTAAAAAGACTTCTGAAATACATTGACAAAAGTTAAGTGCTTTATTAAGTTGTGATCAGACTGTCCACATTGCTAAGGTCTTCATTCTGATGTAAACCATCTCCTTAAGACTGTGAAGTGGAAAAGATGATTTTCTGAATTACTTATCATGCTGCTGCATTTCTGTATAGTTCACCTGTTATTGGTGTAATTTTTTTGCTCAGACATTTAGATATCTGTGACTCAGGAATGGCCATTGTGGCAGAGAGGAGATTGAGGATGTGGATTAAGACAGTCCAAAACCCCAGGAAGCTGTGGGTACATTTCCTCTCCTGCTCCCAAAATGTTGCTTAACTTTGGCAGGCTGTTTCCTGATACCATGTTTGCTCACATGTGCCACCAGCCCTGCTCTTAATCTCCTCAGACCTTTTAGTAATAGTCAGAGATATCTCAGTTCAGAGTTGAATGAACTTTGATCCCAGTTTGTGGACATTTATGCTCTGCTGAACTATGAATTGTAATGACCCAGTTCTTCTCTGTAAAGTCTAGCCTTGCAGTTTGGTATCAGATGGAAAAATAAAGGAAGACGATATAGACCTTAAAAGTTTATGTTAATCCTTTGAAGCTTCAACTTCTTGAGTACAGATCTTAATTTTCTGTCTAATGCTGCACTTAAACTAAAGGAAAGAAGTCAGCCTGGGTAAGTTTTATTTATGAATCTTTTGTTAGCAGGTGTCTTTAAGTTTTTAGTTACATAAGAAAAATTCTATGGAAGTCTTTTTGAGTGAGTGATGACTTTCCAATGTGAAGAACTAGACAAGTGTGAAGGAAACAGAGATGTAGTATTGAAAGATGACTTGCAGAGGAGGTTGAAACTCCAAGGCTGGAGTGGTAATGTGAAGTTGACTCTTAAACAACAAAACAGTAATTCAGCTTGTGAGATAGCACTGAATACAATGACAACACCACAAGAGAAGACTTTAAGAATTCAGGTTTCAGAAAAAATAGAACTTGAACAAAACAGCCAAAGTCAAATATCTCTGCATCTTAGCTAGGAAGAACTTAGAAACTGTTTGTCTTTATTGTTCTGCTCAGAGGTGGTTTTGTCTGGACCAGGAGAAACAGTTTGCAGTGTGGTTATAGATAGCATGTGAAGTGGAGGAAAGAGGACAGCAAATTACTGTTAAAACTGCAACATGTTCTTCTCTAATAAGAGATAAAGCTTTAAAGTAATTGATATAGTACACCAACTTCCCTACTCAAATATTCTAGTCCTCTCATAATGAAAAAGGCCTGGACAATATCTCCAAAGATTTTAGCAGATGATCAATGAAGTAGATAAATATTTCACTAATGTTTTGTCTTACTTCAGAAAATTATGATTATTGTTTTTATTACTGCTGTTTTCTCATCTGCTTGCTGAGATTTGTTTGGTTGGCTTGTTGCCTAAGGTTAACAGTCTTGGTTACAAGAGCAAATACTGTGGTATTGTCAGAGTACAGAAAAATCACCATTTTGTAATTGACAATAATTTATCAAAATTGCAATATACTGTCTTTTTTTGGTTGCTGAATTTTTCTGTTGGTTTCCTGGTTACTCTTGGAGTAGTCTGCTGGAATTTTTGCTGTTGATGTGAGCTTGGCCTTGAAAAAATGTCTCCAGTACAAGCAAAATCTACTGGCCAACTTCCTCTAGTAATTTGTCACTATACTAAACATTTTTTGGTGTCTTTTTGATATCTCTGGCTTTATCTGACAAAAAAGGAAATTGTTTGTGAGCCCACTCCTGGTTTGTTTGGCTTGCTGTCTGGAGAGTGGTGTGGGCACGCAGAGCACTGAGAGGCACTTGGTATTTCCTCACCTGGATTCTCCAAAGTATCAGTATCTAAAGTTCATCTCAAAACCTTACTTTTTTTCTACAGTCTCTCTTCTGTTTCACTTCAAATAAAGATTTGCTGTTCTAAAGTAATGTTTAATCAGTGTCTGCACTGTGGATTTGAGAGGACACCGCTTTTTCTAGCCGCATGTGAATCAGGTTGAGCCTCTGGGTAGATACTGATAAATACTCTTGGGTCTTAGTCAGGGTTAGTCCTTAGTCAGGATCAGTCTTCTGAACCTTGGAAAGATGGCTGTTTTGGCTCCTCAGTTATTGAAGATGGCTGAATGGATTGTTCTGGTAGAAACAGGGAAAGTGCTTTTAACACTTCTCTTGATTCCCTTTAGCAGTGCTTCAAGTTTGGGCTGTTCAGCTGGAGTAATGGAGGAGAACATACAACTGACTTCATGGATGGCTCCAAGCACTACTGACTTGTTCTTCTGTACAACCTTTTATACCATCCATCCTACATGCATGACACCTGTGTGACTCCTTCCCCCTCTGGGATTGCTCCATCCCCCTCAGCATTCCAGGTCTCCTCACCTTTAACCCTGCTCACCTGTCCTGCACAGCTGTAGCCCTTGAGGGATGAGGCTTGGCCCAGCCCCATTCCCAATCACCACAAACTCTGTGCCTGCAGGGTAAGGCATCAGAGACACTCAAGTAGCTGTAGCTCCCTGCTCAGGTTCTGATCATCTCCAAATTGCCAGCTTTGTGCACTGAGACTCTCAGCAGGACTGAAGCTGAGCTGTTTCCCCAACAGTGGCTTTGCAGCTATACCTTGCTAGCTAAAGCAACACCCAGGTTGTTTGGTTAAGTTTCCTGCCTCAGGAGAGGCAGATTTCTGTTTCTATCTCAGATTGGGGATGAGAAACAATTGCAGTTGTTGAATTCTGACTAGGAGGTGACCTATTCCTCCTGTAGTGCATTATGATTGCTGATGGCCTGGTGGATAAGCTTTGTCTTCATTAATAAGCCATTACATTTTAAAAATTGATTTAGATCCATTAATATTTAGTATTTAAAATAGTCTGATATTTATTTTTTGTTGGTTTGAGTCACATCTTCAAATGACAGATATATACTCTTTAAAGTCAGCATAATCTTTTTAAAATTAAAACTTAGCAATAATGGTTCCTTATTAAATGACAGGTGTTGGTCTTTTTTAGTATGACATTACAAATGTTAGTATAATCACAGATTAATTGCTTTTAGCAAGTCATCTGAATCACGAGAGTTTTTTAATTGGCTTTTAGTTTACCTTATTTAAAATCACGTCTGATTTAAAAACAAAAATCTATTTTTAAACTCAGTGTGTAGGCTTTCTATAGTATATGTGCTCCTTAACTACTGTTTTTAGACATGATCATTTAGAAATGTAAGTGTTGTAAGATTCCCTATGTTATGTAATAATGAAAAGAATTTGAAAGATCTTTTTAAGCCTGAAAGGCCAGGAGGTTTTTGTGTGATGTGCATATTTTACCTAGTTATGATTCAATAGGCTATGATTTCTTAAAATAGTAAGTCATTTGAGATAAGTAATTCAGTAAATTTATGGAATGTAAAACGTCTTTCAAATGGGGCTACTTGACTTTGGTTTCTTTGTAAGTCCAGTGATTTAATTTCTGGTTTGTGTGTCACTTCACTTTGCTATTAAGATCTGAATTTGGAAAAGGATTTGGAAAATAGGTATACCAAATAATTTAAACACTTACAGTGATGTAAATCCTTGTAAAGTATTTACAAGGAAAAGTAAAGTAAAACGTGGCACTCCTGTAGATTATCTTTTTATCAGACAAGTCTTTTTTTGAGAAATTAATTTAAATCTCACACACAAGAAGTATAGGAATTTTTTTCATTCCATTTCAATGTAGATCATATTTTCTCCCTTCATCTTTCTGTTCAGAATATGCATTTTAAGCTGTGGGATGATCACATACTCATGTTAGATGGCTGTCTTTATTTCCAAGGATCATATTGGGGCATACAAGTAGGGTGCTTTTTTATGCTGTCATCTTCTCTGCAACCCCTACTTCGTGCTTTATGTGATGTGCTGGTTGCTTAGCAATCCAAGCTACAGACTGCAGCAGGCTGTTGCAATAGTACTGGTATTTTTCTTCAGTTTTGCAACCATTTTCTTGCTGCATTTTTCTTCTGCAGAGGCTACTTTATTGTCAGCGTTCAAGCTTGCATTTTGGGGAATGCAGAATTAAGGTCGGAAAATTAAGCATAAACTGTTGATACATGTTGATAATTTCTTACCCAGTAATGTACCTTGACACTACTGTTTTCTGGAAATAATTGGTTTTGTTTGAAGTCCTCTTTGTATTTGTAGGATATTTATGTTTTAAAGTTTAATATAAGGAAAATCCATGTTTATTAGAGCATGTATTTCTACACGTGGCCCTGTTCTCTTGTGCACACGGTGTGTATTTGACCTGTCTTCCAGTGAGTGTGTACCTGTGCTTTATTCAGAAGCTTGTTGAGAGAGAAGGGTTATCTTCCATATTCTGCCATCTCTGAAATGCACTGAGCAATGCTGGCAGTGAAACTGTGGCCTCAGCTCGTGTGTCTGTCACGGCGTGACTCAAGCAATGACACAGGCTCCTCTGTAGCTCTATGAATTTTGAGCAGATGATCCCGAGGCTGCAGATTTTATTATTCCTTCAGTAATTAGAGCAGTGTTTTTGGAGGGATTGTCTCCTTGCATTTCAGTGGAGCTGTACCTGCATACTGTTTTGTGTGGTCTTTCAGTGGGAGGAAGTCCTGGTACTTTCTTGCTGGACAGACCTAGAATCATTTTGTACCACTAAAAAAAAAAAGTTTCCAAGAAGTTTCTAAGCAGTTGTAAATCTTGAAGCAACTTAAGAGACTTAATACTCTGCAGATAATGAACCAGTCTCTCTTTTTGTGCACCTCAGATTTCCAGCTTATGATTGAGGACTGCTGCTGGGATACTACACCTCTTCCATTTTCTTTTGAATCAACAGCTAATTTAAGTCTTCAGAATTATAAGTATGATGTTTCATGGTAGTAGGGTATATCAAACAGGATTTAATCTTTGAGGAATTGTGCCTTTGATCTCCACAGCTCATCTGAAAATAGCAGGACTTTCTCTGCCCTCAGATTTGTTACTTCTTGCAAACTCCACAAATAATCAGAACAGATGTGCAGATTTGAATATTTGTTCAAACAATTCACATTTTAAGAGCTGAAATGGCATCAAATAAATCACTCTCCTAATTTGTTCCATTTTCTAATGAGCTTTCAGTGTTCATGTCTGTAAAACATCTATCTGATTCTACAACTTTTTTTTCTTGTACTTAATTAGAGGCAGGGCTCTTGCATTTTACAGACAAACTATTATGTTCCTTAAATTGTGGAATAACAGTTTTGTCAAGAACATTTTCAGGTCTTCTAGAGACTTTCTGTGATATTGAGTATTTATTCACCCTGGCTAAAAAATACATGGTACATTTAGTACTTTTTGTCAAAACGAGGTACTTTCTTCACTGCAGATATAAGTGAATGCACACATCTGATCTGCAGTAAAAATGCTGGCTAGTTTTAAGAATACATGGAGGCAGTAAACACCAACTTTTAATACTAAAATATTTGCTAGTTAAAGACCAATCTCATGCCATTATTTCAGCTGTTTCAATTGCTGTTAGGCTACATGAGGAATGCCAATGTATTTTAAAATGCTTTTTATGAGCTCTTTTTATTGTAAAGTGACTGTGAAATGCTAATATGAAAGACTGAGGAAATTTTGGAAACAAAAAGCAACATTGCAAACCCTTTATTAAAGAAGAATCCTGACTCCTGCCTTTGGTTGCTATTTTACCACTTTTCCATGTGGTGGTTAGCACTTGCACAACAGAGTAATAATTTTCCTGTATTAAGCTTTTTGCTTTGTAGTAACTTGTGCTTTGATTGCATTTGATTAGGTTGAGATATATTTAGAATGACTTGACTACTGGGTACTGCCATCTCCATGAAAGAAACAATTTGTGAAAACCTGAGAAGTCAAGGATATTTGGAACAGGATAGGGAGATTAAGTTTTATGAGAGCACCCTGACTGTCTCCATTCCCTATGTACTTACAATTAGCCTTAGTTTGTACCAGCTAGATATTTGGCAGTCACATCCATCTCAGTCAGGAGATGGATGAGTTTTTCAGAGTTTAGTGTCCTTTGTTTTCATTTTCACCTGTGTACTGTGCACCACAGCTGAGCAAGGTGTCACATTTGTCCAGGCTCCAGAACTCCAGAAGCATTCCTGCCCATTTTGACCCCCATCACTGCCATTGGGGGTTCAGTGTGGGATCCCTGGACTCGCCACCTCCACCCACCTCTGTGGGCAGCAGCAGGAGGTACTGCCTGCTGCCTTGGCTGCCTGGATTTTCTTTCCTCTAGGTAGATTTTCTTTCAAAAACAAGAAACTCCCAGAATCCTTGTTACTGGGCCAAGAATAAGCCTTTCTTAAACTTCCTATAGAATGGTTGTTCTCCAGAATTAAAATTTGCAGGTTGCAGTTAACATTGGGGAATACGGAAAAGGAAGAAATAATTTGGGTTTGTATTTTGAATTTTGCCATGACATTTTGTAATGTAGTTTCTGATTCTTTTAGTTACTCTGTATAACTTGGAGGTGTCAAACAGAAAATTTTTGCTTTCCTTCAATGATGGTACCATGGATTGTAAAAGCAAAACACCCTGTTGTAAAAATACTCAATTTATTGCCACTGAAACATGCTTTTCTACAGTTGTGTGTTTTTAAGTAAATTTCTGTTAAATTACATACAAGGTTTACATTTGTGTATTCGCTTGACCATACATCACAAGGTTGGAAAGTTGACAGCTAGTTTTTGAGTCTTGATTACATGCTAAGAGGTCTAGGTCTATCTTAAGTTGCATAACTAAGAAGTTTGAATTGCACAGATAATTTTTAGCACCTGAGTCTGGAGTTCTCAACACTTATAATTTGCTTATTAAGTATATATGTATAATAATTGAACATGTCACAATATTCTATCTGTTTTAATATTAAAGTGTTACAAGTGAAACGCAGTGGGATGCTCTCTGAGGCTCACCTTGAAGTCAGTAGCCAAACTGGTGTTGATGAAAGACTATTTAATATTGTACAGAAGTAGTGTTTTCTTGGCCCTATTGAAAACATCTTCAGAAAGATGGTTTGAATTTCTTTCTTCCTAGACATAAACATGTTGCTAACAATTATTAGGTGATAAAGGGGAAACTGTACTCTCTTCCCTTAGGAGAGCAAACAGAACTTTGATAACAACGCACTCAGGTAGTTTTAAGAAAGTGGATGATGCCCAGACTATGCTTTTTAACATTTTAAGTCAAATTTTTTGGAAGTCAGAATTGCTTTTGTGACAGTTCTGAAGGGTTTCAGAATTTGTTTGGTCAAGCATACTTATTTGGAGCAGAAATGACTGGAAAACTGGATCACAGTGCTGCATGCAGAGAATTTCACGATGATTGTTGTGTTTGGGCTTTGAAATAACAATATTTTGTTGCAATTGCTTGGCTGACTCCATTGGAAAGAAATTTGTTGTCTTGCTTTACTTGGAAAAGCATGTTAAAAGCTTATGCTGCTTCCTGTTGGAAAATAGCAGTTAGTTACAAAATTAGCACATTAATGCCAATTATAAATATAATATCATCCCAGTGGGAATATCTCCTTTTTATTCAAGAGAATTCATACGTGGTGAGAAGACTTGAGCTACTCTGGGAACATAATATCTGTTCTCAAACAGCTGACAAAGCAAGGAAGCAAAATTTGGCTGAAAAATCTCAAAATCAACATTCATTCTTAGGGAGGCAAATGTCATAGAGTTTCTTGCTGTATAGAGTTCTGTCAGTGGAGCAAAAAAGATTAAATATTTTTAGGCTTTGCACTCCTTAGAGGGTCTAACTTTGGCTCTATATTTTATTTTGTTGGCATAAGTTTCTGGATTGCTTCCTTTCCTCATCTTTTTCTCTTTTTGCTGCCTTTCCTAGACTGTGCTGTTTGAGATAGTGCTCATCTCTGTGTGGGAGGTCTGCGTGCAGAGAGAGGGGAAGCCTCTATTCTTCAGAGGCTTTACCGTTGCCTCAGAAAAATTAATTTCCCAGCCAAACAGAAAATGGGCAATGACCGAGTGCTGCATTTTGTATCTCTTGCTTCTGCTTTTCAAAAATGAACTTTAAAGAGCCAGCAGATAGTTAATAGTCTTGGCATGGGAAGCTGACAGTGGTGGAAGCTGGCAGGAGTCATTCCCAAGTATTGTGTGTATCGTACTAGAGGCGGAATACGGTGCCCTGAGCAATGGCAGACTGGCTCTGTGCCACGTTCCATTCTCCACTTTTCTTGGAACTGCTCCTTTGAAGATCTAATTATATGGTGCCAGGAGACTGCAGATAGCTCAGCAAGAGCTCCCGCTGTTGCTGTACTGGATTTTGGTTTATTTGGGGTGCAAAACTTGCACACAAACACTAGATTGTATCACAGCTATCCACGAGGTTTGGCCAGTGGCCAGGAGATACAGTATGGTTTAGTGTGGCTGTCTCTAAACTGCTAACTCTGCTTTAGACTTATCTGTGTTTTTCAAAAATATTTATTCACTTGATTCCCTTTGCCTCCTATTTTTTTAAAATCTGCTGCTGTGTGAGGTCTAGTGCTTAATCTCTTAATGCCTTGCTACAGACTAGCCAAGTGAAGTGTCTTTCCAGATAATAAAACAAAATTATTTGACCAGTCCAAAATAATTGAGTGGAATTTGCAGGAAGAGAGGCCAGGAGGAAGGTGAATTTAGAGAATGATTTTTAACTGTACTGTCACTGAAGGTTGTCTTTACAATTGATCAAGTGACAAAATTTACAAATAAATGTTTCTCCAGAAGGCTTCAAAGTAGCTGCAAATACAAGATAATGAATGCTGCTAGGATGATTTGGGATATCACTTGGCAGTGATTTACAGTTTTACTCTGTTTACTGTTAACTGTTCCTGTTAACTCTCTTGATTAAGAAATGAATATTCTGCAACTTTATTGCATATTTTAGAATTAGTCTCTAGAAATTAAGTTATTAGAAAGTGGGTTTTTGTAGTGAAAACAGTTTGTGCTGCTGGTTTTTACTTGCTTTGTTAGAATAAGAGGTGATGGGTGTAGTAATGAACAGAGGAGGTGAGAGCATCTTCTTGATCTGATGCTTTAAAGAGGGAAGGGAAAAGGAAAATGTGTGGGAATGAAGTGGGAGTAATATGGTTTAAAAGTATTAGTGGGGGAAAATTGGGATGATGAACTTGGGTATGGGAGTGAGAAGTGGCTTGGTGGAAATTTAAGTTGTGTACTGAGAAGGGACAAGGACAAGATGAGAAGGAGCACTGTGTAGTACATGTTTGAAAGTGTGAGACAGAAAGTCTAGACAAGAAAGTATGTTGTGGGCCTAAAATTAACCAGAGTTAAAAGAGAAGAATATTTCTGTGGCAGTGATTTTAAGTTCTCAGAAGCAGATAGAGGAAGAAACTCCAGTTTTGGAAATTGTCTTAGGTGTGGCTGAGGGCTGAAGTTCAGAAGGGTAGGAAAGCATTTCCCTCCTTCTCCACTTAGTGTAACAGCAGTGATGTTTTTGTATTTTGCCAGCTGATTTTTCTTATGAAATTTCTCATAATTGGGAAAAGAGAACAGCTTACTTCGTTATTTTTTAATTTAAAATAAATTCTGTAATTTTCGAAATGTAATGGGTTTAGCAGAGTTGTGTTTGGTAATGCAGATAGTTTTTGGATAGCTTTGAGATCTCTGTCTCTGCCCTGCACAAGAGGAGACAAAAGGTTTGGTGTTTTTAACTTAGCAATTTAGTAAATGCAGCTGTGGGGCGAAGCTACAGCTGTTCTGTGTTGGGGAGGGACAGGGCTAGCACACGATGAGATAGTTACAAACTGGCTCCACATTAATCTATCTGGAAACAAAATGCAGTGCTATTGTTGCTTGTTGGGTTTGGTTTTTTGAGCCGGCTTGCAGGAGGACAGAAGTGGCAAGAAACTGAGCTGCTTCTGTGAGCTACTGTGTGTTGGATTTGCTTGCAGTAGCAATGTCTGCTGGCTCAGGATGTCCTTTCTGGTGCTGTTCCAATTGTCTTTTTTTCTTTTTCCCTTAAAACCATTTCACTGATTGGTTGGTTTTTATTACATGACATGTATTTGAACTGAAAATGAGAAGTATTCTTAAAACTTACTGACTATGTAGATAGCTGCATGTATTACTTGAATACTACTATTAAATACTCAGTGTAATGTTTTTTGTTCATGAGATAAGACACCCAATATTACTGGTAGTGTTTTAGTAAATGTAATTCTCTCTTCAGCACAAATTCACTGCCAAGAAAACTGTCTTCTGTGGTGCAGGATTTTATAATTTCAAAACCATAACATTAAAATGGGTAATAAAAAAATCTTGCATTAAATTTTTTAATGTATGCGTTGAAAACTGCATGTAGATGAACACATGTTGTGTATGTGCAATAATGTGTATTCTTTCCTTTCTTAAATTTCCCCAGGTATATGTGGAATTTGATGACCTTGAATGGGAAAAGCGAGAATGGGTTAAAGTTTATGAAGATTTTGCAACCTTCTTGGTGGAGTACCAGCTGGTCTGGGCGAAAAGAAAGGACCCAAGCCAGACTCAGGGATCAAAGATCAAACAAATTCAGTGGCCTGCATTGGTAAGATACTTTATCAATTGCATTTAATTCTCTTTAATTCTGTCCTTAAGAAACTGTCTAGGTTACTCCAGTGATGGTGGGAAGTGGTGAACATGGAGGGGGAGAAGGGTAAGAAAAAAACAGTAAAGCATGTTTGTGTTGGAGGGGTGGAGTGATGTGATAATAGTCACTCATTTTATTCAACCTAAAGCACTGCAAAAGTGGTCTCTGAGTGACATAATAGGATTAATGTCACTTTACATAGTCAGAGCATCTTACAAATATAAACTTAGCAGTAACACATCTTACTGCTCCGGGAAGGATTGAAATTTAGGTGAAAAATAAACTCTTAAGCTTGTGATACCCTCAGCTTCTGTAAAGAAGGTATCTGAAATTCAGGTCAGAGTTCAGAAAGATGAGAAAAGATTAATCAAGTAAGTGGTAATTGTTTGCCTGGTTTATGAGGTCATACTTGTGACTCTGTTCTTTCTGGATTGGTGCCCAAGAATTTAAAGCTGTTGAGATAACTGCTAGGGGGCTGTGTGCACTTGTGAAATGCCTTTAGATATATCTGATGAGATAATCTGAAAAGCAATAAACAAGTATGCCTTTTTTCTCCAAAGACACTGGTAGTGCTATCAAAATCTTCAGAAGAGGCAAATAGATGTGAGATTTTGAGAACCTACTATATTGGACGGTTTTGCTTTGTATGCAGTTGGGGAAGATTCCTCACAGACTGTTGGGTGAAAGGGGGATCAAATAAAATTGTGAAAATGGTGAAGGGGAGTCTTACATCTATTTGATAATAAGCCTTATATCTGTAACTTTACTCTTGTTTTTTTTAGATATTTACAGTCATAATGGATTTAATTGATGACATTTTTTCTTCTGGCTTCTGCTGTATTTGTTTCCTTTCAATATACTCTTTATATTCTTGCCTCTGAGCACCTGACGGATTTCTTGGAATGCTGTTGCAGGGTAATTTTTTTGAAGCTGGGGTGGAAACAGTCATGCTGAAGGTCATGGGGCAATCTGGTCAAAAAAGCTGTAGATGATTTTGAATTTACTTACTCCTCCAGTTAATATTCCTACTTGACTCAGCTTGTATGTTTGTGCTAATGTACTTGAGTAAAGCAAGCTAACTTTCTGGATATACAGGCTGAGTCATATATTTGCTTGTACAGGCAAGTGAGTGTATCCTTGAGCAAGAATTTTTAGTTTTGGGGAGCCATGTTATTTGCTCTTTGAAGCCACCCATCTCTCCTTGATAGAGAGGGGTATTTTAAAAACTTAGCTTATTATATAAGTACTCTGCTATTTTACATGCTTTTAATCTCACCCTCTAGGATAGAGATCCTTCTTGGGTTTAGAAGGGGTGTGTTTCTATAAAGTATTCTAGTCTGGCTGCTGATCCTGTCCATAAGTTGAAAGTATTTATTTGCTAATGTGTGAAAGTGTTTTGGTTGAACCTTTCTCCTAGCAGACACCTTTTATCAAACTCGTGCTGGTCCAGTAAAAGGCAAAACCTTTTTACTTCCATCTCTATTTTATCAATTCCTTTATTTTTTAAATGTTTGCATTCTTGAGGCAGCTGATAGGCATGAGAAGGAAGATTTTCAATAGATCTGCCTCCTGCTTTTACAGTTAAAAAATTGAAATCGTATAGTCCGAAGTGAGGCTCAAATAGCTTGTCAGGTCACAGTTTTCAGATGTTAAGGATGACAAGCTGTCAGCATTTGCACTTGGCCTGCCTACAGATATTCTAGCAATTGTTTCCTGAGTCAAACCCTCTAGTCATCCATTCCAGAAAAAACATATTTGAGGGAAAGTGTGGATACAGGATATTAGCTGTAGTTAGAGCAGATTCCTTCCACAGAGACCTCCCAAGGTTTTGCTCTATATCAATAGCAACTCTGAGCACACCACGGAATGGGGAACAGTGGGGGTGCTCAAACTGGCATGGAACTTTTGGATTTTGTTGCCAAACTGTCAAAGCACTGCGGTGGATTGGAGGGGATGAGCTCCGTGAAGGTTTGTGGGGTGTATTTTGCTCGTGGGTGGGTTTTTTGTTTATTTTCCAAAATGAGACTTCCTAAAAATAAGAAAACATGAAAAAGGTGGTAAAAAAAAATGATTTGCCAAACAGCAGTAGGAATATTTGCACTGTTATGTGAAATCCTAAGTGCAGACGTGGTAATACACACATTTTGGAAAAGCTGAGTCTTGATATAGCCTTTAAAGGAAAAGTCTCAGGCATTCCCATGCATGTGAATGATATTGAAAAAAAATCATGCCAAAATAAAAGTTTTTGGTACAGCTTTATTTTGGATACTAATGTAAATTCAGCAAAGCAATATTTTAGAAAATTTTATGTAGTATTTCTCTAGGATCTTTGCCTTCAGTGGATTGAATGAAAACTGCTTGTTTATTTAGATGGATCTTATCACTTTCTCTTCTTCTTTGATAAATGTAGCCTATATTTACTGTATGATATTCAAGCCTGATCAGAAGAGAAGGCCTGCAATTGCTGTGGGGCTTTCTGTGGGTAGTTATCAGTCTAGTGTCTGAGTACTTCACAGTTACTGATTGCTTTCATCACTCAGTTGTGTGATACAACGTTATCTCCACTTTATAGATGAAATTTCTAGAATGCAAGTTGTTCACAAATGTTGCTATTTTAAAATGCCTGAGTGCCTGAGGTGTAGCTATTCCTGAAAGCACAGCATCCATTGCCCTTGTGTAACTGTGCTTTAAGACTTTAGGCTCCATAGTCAGGCTGAGAAAGGGAGGAGACAGGAAGCACTGCCTCTTTCTCCACGTTTCGAAACTCAGTAACAGGAGAGGGGTAGGCTATCACCTGAATTCCCTTTCTCTCATGATGAGATTATATTTTTTAAGTGAAGCTCCTGCCTCAGGTGAAGAGTTGGCTGTAAATGAACCTGAAGCCCTATTGCCAGTAAGAAGCTTCATTGTGCTGACTTCATGTGATGGCAGAGGTATTTGAGTGGATACCTCTGCCACTGTGCAAGGCTGAGGAGGAGGGAGGAACTGTGGTGCCTCAGGTTATTCACACTGTAATCAAATGCTTTTTCTTCTTGTGAGATGATTTCCTGGCAGCACTGCAGGACTTGGCTGCCTAGCTAGTATAATCAGAAATCAGCTTGCATGTGAGGTGTTTGCAGTCATAGAACACTGTCAAGAAGCCTAAAGAAATGGCAATAGTGTTAATGTCAGTGTATGTGTAACCTGGATATTGGGGAAGAGGATATTTGATAAACAGTGCTTGTTGTTTGCCTTAAAGTAATAGAGATGCTTTACACATGTCAGTGAAGGAGAAAACTTCTTGGCCTAAGTGTTAGCATAGGAAAAAATGACAGTATGGACTCTGAAAAAAAGTGTAGATAAGTGGAAGTGAGTGGTGTGCCTTCCAACATTAAGGGATTTTAAAAAGTAGCCAAGATAAGGTGTTGAAATTGAAGGCATCAGTTTGGGCAGGTAAATAAGGGGGTGCATATCACAAAGATATAAAAAGATGGGAACAATAGGCTCAAAGTGATGGGTTAGGGGAATCAACAGTACTTCAAAAGTGAGGCAGAATTGGGTTTTGGATTTCTCAGAAATAAATTTGCAGCAATTGACATGATGAATAAAATCTTTTGACCTGTAGGTAGATAAAGAATAGTTGTACTTTGGGGAGAGGAAATTAATTTACATATGTAGAAATAGTTTGGGTACTATGATGTTAGAGATCAGTGACACAATCATGCATATGCTGTAATTCAACCTGAAGTCCTAGGAATATGGTGGTATCCCCTCAGCAGCCAAGAGGGGAGATGGAAGTACGTGTGTGGGCAGGGTGACAAATTGGAGCCAAGGTTTTAATGTGGACTGAACAGAATGCTTCTGTGAGCTGTCAGTTTGAATTTAATTACTGCCTCTCTAATTGCACATTAAAATATCTAGAAATAAAGCGTAGAGGGAGAAAATGAGATGACAAAGGACAGAAGCAGCTAGAGACATTTTGGAGAATAATAGAGTAATGTGCAGGAAAAGTTTTAAGGTGATAGACTTACTAGCAGAGGACACTATGGTAGAAATATAGCAGTTCATATTTTTTCACAGCATCAACTGTACATGTTTTAGGCATAGGAAGGTGTTGGCTGAGTGTCTTTTTCTTAATAATTTTGTTTGGGAAGAGGGTTTTGGAAACCTCAGTGTGCTGAAACAAAAATTTATTGATGGTCTAGAGATAGAAATGAAAGAAAAACTTTTCAGATAGGAATTTTAAGAAGTATGCATGTTCCATCATCTTGGAAAGAAAATAAGGAAAGAAGAATAATGGAAAATGCAATTATGATTAAATGAGTTTAAGGTTGATAGGTTATGGCAAATTTGTACTTTCAAGTAAAGGATCTAGGAAAACACAAGAGGTTGGAAAGAAAAGGAATGGAATTGGATGCTGAGAAAAGTGAATGCATTGAATGACAGCACACATGAGAAACTTCTGCAACAAGAAAGGAAGAGGCTGTAGTAGAACAGAAAAGGAAAAGTTTTATTTTGGCATTTTCTTTTGGAAGAAACTGGTGGTGTAGTGTAGGGTAGATGTCAAAGGAGGAAACAGTGTGACTCAGTATACTGTGATGAAAAACAGGACTGGGGAATGGTACATGTAGCTGGCAGGGCAGAGCTGGGTGATGCTGATGAGTCAGAGTGTTTCTGGTGTTCTACTGGATCTGCCTTGTTTTATGGAGTATGTGTTGCCTTTTTGTATTCCTGTAAACCAACCAGTGCTGCTTGTGAATTCAGTTGAATCCATTTATACTAAATCAGAAACTACAGTAGTTTGGTGCTCTGGATATGAAGACAGTGCTTTATTAGCTTTGCAGTACTCCCCTTGTCAAACCAACAGATTTGCCCTTTGGTCTCAACTAATACAAAGGTCTGCAGTGACTATCACTCCCAGTTTCAGGGCTGGTCTACAGCAAGAACTGGTTCTCCTGCAATTCTGTCTTTCTGAGGAATATATAGATAGAAGCTAAAATACATTTGCATGAGCAGATCCTGAATATGCATATCTCCTAAGGTAGGGAGGCTGGAAGAACAACTCAACCTCTCCCCTGCCCCAGTAAAAAGCAAAAGAGCATGCCTGTTTGCCTGTCTCTTTCTTGGAACAAGAGAAATCATTGCTAAACCAGTGGCTTGAGAACAGTTTTTCCTGGGACTCTGTGCAGGGCTCTGCAAGAATCTAGAGCTTCAGCCAGACTTATAGCAAAAATAGGGACAAAGAGGGAATCTTCACTGGCAATGACAAACCCTTTTCCATTGTGAGAATCTGGAGCTGATTTACGAGGGCCAGTGCCAGTGGCACATGTGGGACTGTGGGCCTTCAGTCTGACTGTCATGCTAATGAGGAGGTCATCTTGCAGAAGAACAAGATGAGGTTTGTTTTGGGTCATAGTGGATGTGTTTGTTCTGGTGAGATGTGAATGAGCCCAATATGTTCATGTGCTGACTTCATGTCAGGGCACTTGGTGGTGAAGTGTGTGAGGAGAAGCATTTCTGGATACATGGAAGGGAAGATTTGTCCTCTGACCTTGTGTAGCCTCTTCCCCCCTCCCCTCTCTGTCCCAGCTGTGAATTGCAGCATCCCTTTGCTTGACTACATTCTGCTTCAGCTGGCTTGATTGTGTCTGATTATGAAGCAAATAATTTTAAAGTATTTAAAAGTGCCAATTTATTGGCATCTGTGTCATGGTTAAAGAAGAAAGTGTACAGTTTGTACAACAAGCTTCCAGAGGTTCTTGAGATAAATCACATTCTTTATTTTTGGCATGATAATGGAAAGTAGAACAGGTTCCTTGTTCATTTCTGCTTATACTGTGACACAATACCACTTTTTCACTCTCTCAAGGATTTGTTTTTTTCTTTGTCTTGATGATCTAATTTTAGTATTTCTGAGTAAGTTTCTCTTTTATATGTTGATCCCATGGCTCAGATTGATCCCTGTCAAAATCACAAGTTTCTATAGATATTGCTGATGTTCCCCCTGCATATTCTGTTACTTCACTGCCGCCTGTTCTCTCTCTGCACAATGAAAAATAGAGGTACACACTGCCAGATACTATGATTAAATCCTCAGCGGACACTCAAAATACTCCAGCAGTAAAAAGAAATTAATTCACTAAGGATTACTGTGTATATGGAAAGTAAGGCAGAGAGAAGACTCGGTCTTCTGAGTCCTAAACACAAGTAAAAACTTTGAGGATATTTCATATTTGAGGGGAGGAAGTGCTGTAGGTTCCAGGGAAAACACTCAAAAACTAACAGTGTTTTTTTTCAGCAACTCTATTCTCTGCATCAAAATTCTAGTGTTTGTATCCCTTGGTAATATAGGGTAAAGATAAGGTATATGCAATAGAGGAGAAAATGCTTGAAAGCTGTCAGCTTCTTGGAAAACCTTAGAGCTTGGGGAAGAGAAAATTTAAGTAACCAACTCAGCAGAGCATAAATGACCCGATTTTTGCTGCATTGTGCAAGACAGTAACATGCAGAAACAGCACTTGGAGATGGTTCAAAGATTACTTTGTTGGAGAGCACATTACTGTGATATTCCCACAGAACATAAACGTCTCCAGCAGCACCACATCCCGTCTGTGTACTTTGGCACCTGCTTCTTTTGAACTGCTGCTTACTGGGAGTCACTGCTCTCCATGCAGCGTTCTAGGGAGAGGCCATTCCCTTTCCAGGACATGCCCCAAATGAAGAGCAAGGAACTGGAATCCACCTCCCCAGGTGCTTTGGTATGAAATATGGGTGTTGCCCTGTGGCTTCCCACTCTGCCAATGAGTGATGGGGTGGAAAGCCTCACTGCAGTGCTGTTTTCTATGTGGCCCTGGTACTTTCTGGGCACTTTACACTACTGCATTGGTTGTTCCAAAGTTTTTTTTCTTGACATGTTGGCTAATGGCAGGCTTCCTTTTTACTTTCTTGCTAAACTTGCACTTGTAAGCAATGGGGATGCTTTTTTTATGTGAAAGGATTTAGTTTTGTAAAAGCATGCTTACGTATATGAAATAAATATTTTTTTGTAGTTTACTGCCGTGCTAAGAAAAGTACTTAAGGTCAATTTCATTTATAGAAGTTACAGAATTCCAAACAAAATGGAGTCTTTTCTAGACTTCAGCAGTAACCACAACTCATGCTGATCACACTGGCCTGGGGGTTGCCATTTTGGCAGCTCATCTGCTTTAGAGAAATCTGCTTTAGTATGGCACAGCTTCCTGGATGTCTTTGTACCTCAGGTTCTTTCTGCTAGTAAAGCACTTGTTCTGCAAGGGTTGTGCCAGTTAAAAAACCTGAGATACTGTTTAGCTTCCTCTAGCTGTAACTGAGCAATGCTCCCAGTTCAGAGTGCCTCTGTCCCTTGCACCTGTTCCAAAGTCAGATAGCAGTGAAATGCTGCTGATGATTTACATGTCTTTCTGTAAAAGACAGACATAAAGCATCTTGAGGTTCCATATTCAAGCTCAGCACTTGAAGCCACAGCTGCAGTGAGCTCATTGCAGGGTGACTGCTTGCATTTTGATATTTATAACTGTTGCTGAAACCCAGACTGCTTTGGGCTATGGTTGTGCTCCTGTTGATAGCCCAGTCAGCTAGACTGGAGTCAGTGTCAGTGTATGTGAACTGTATTCACACTTTGGCTTCAGTGCTGACCTACTGCACAGCTTCTTTGTGTAGAAGAGCCACAAGGTATGCTGAATTCACTGGGAAGTCTTAAGTATTTGATTTTTTTTTTTCCAACAGCATTTATGAGAACAAAATTTTCACTTGTGCTGAAGAAAATAAATTGCTTTGTATCTGTCTAGGTCATCTGCACTTTTTCAGTTAATTAGAAAGATCAGTTCTTTGGAGATAGCACAGTGAGCAGGATATAGGCTGGTGGATGCAGGTGGTTATTTCAGCACAGGATTGTGGAAATTCTGCTTCCAGCACTTGAGCTTTGGAACGTGATTGTGTATCTCCATCAGACTCCTCACTCTGTCTTACTTGTTGCTGTTTATATAAATCATGACTTATAAATCCATACATTATATATATGTGTATGAGTGTGTATTTATAGATCATGTGTATAGAGATACACACACAAACAGAATATTTTTCTTCCTATGTTAGAAACATTTTAAGAAGCCTATCATCTGAACTATAGAGAGTCTGTAGAGTGAGGGAGAGATGTCATCATGGTATTTATCCTCCATCCCAACAGTGGCTGTCCACATTAAGGATGGCTGTGCCAGAAGACCTCCATCCCCAGCTACTGCTCAGTGTTTTTCTTGTGATGGCAGGAGGAGCAGCTGGGCTTTACACCTGTCAAATCCATTTAGCAGCTAATTTTGAAAGCCACCCACTCCTCCAATCTCCACTGCTGTTTCTGTGCATTAATAACTTGTCAGCTGTGTAATAGTGAAACACTGCTCTCATCATGCTTACTTCAGTAAGATAAGTTATGGAAAGCATAATTAGAATTTTGTGAGTTTCATACTCTTCTTTCCCAGAATTCCAGCAGTTTCTTCTGTGCTTCACAGTGATTACTGTGATGTGTTGCATGAATATCCAACTTACATATATAGCAGTATGGAAAACCCACCCAAAATGTGAAGGACTTTTTCTGTAAAAGGTACTTCAGTAGGTCACAGGACTGTGTGGATACATAGGACCTGGTGCATTCCTGTTCCTCTCATTCTCACACAGTTCAAACATTGGAACTTCAGGTGAAATTCATATCTCAATAAAGTAGAAATGTTGCAGTCAGGACCAGACACTGTGTTTTCCCTCGTTTAGGGTAAAAGTTCCGTGGTTTTCACATGAATTTTTTTTTATTCCTAAGAAAGCTCCTCCTTCAGCTCCCCCTGAGTTTTGGTTTTTGACATACAAACAAGGCAACTCTTGCTGCTTGGGTCTCTCACTGATGCTGAAAGGGCCATGCTGCTAAATCCTCTTTCTGGCACTGTGGCTTAAACCTGCCTCAGTCTCAGTTAGATCCAGAATCTCTGTCCCTTCCATTACACAAATTATTCCTTTAGTTTGCACTAAGCACTTGTGAACTAAGCAGATATATATGTGAGAATGAAGTGCTATTGTTTATTTCTATTATGCAATTGTATTGATCACTTCTGATTTTTTTTTTCTTTGTTTCATTTTGTCATTCTCAGGGCTCTGCATTTGAAAAAGATTTTTGAAATGAGATTTTGATAGTTATCTGCCATTTACAGAAATTGCTTTTGTTGGCAGACGTTGCAGGGCTTCAGTTACACTAAAATAGGGTAAATCAAGTATTTGGAGAAAAAGTCATAGGTGCTAAAGCATTATAAATGGGTTGTCTGTGATATATTGATTATAAGCAATGTTTTTCATACATGGCAGTTTCTTGAGGACAGGAAAAGTCAAATTTCCACAGCAACCTCATACACTGCTAAGTTGTTCTAGCAACATTTTGATGTTTTACTTCTTGTATGTTTGCTTTTTAAATTTATCTTAACTGCTAAGGAAAAAACTGAACATAGAAAATTCAGGAAGAGACTATCAGCCTGAGGTATTTAACTTGCACAAGGAAAACAGCTGAGTGGACTCTGTATTTTGCATTTTTAGCATCCTACACTTTCTGCTAACTTCATTTTGTACCAAAGTGAGTATCATGTGCTTTTTTTTGAAAATCAAACCTTGAAGTAGTAAACCCCCTGAAGTCAGTCTATTCCTGACTTCACTGTCACAAGAGCAGTCTCCTGAAGCACTTGCCAGTTCTTTCCAGGTGCATTTTTGTATGGGAACACGTTACTTTCTGACCTTTGTGTTGCACCATTTATGTTGGCATGGATATGATCAGTGTTTCTGAAGCCCTTCTTGGATTTGGTGGCTGTGCATTTGCCCCAGCTGGGCAGGAGGAATGGAAATGGCTGCAGGTCATACAGCTCATCACGATGACTAAGATGTAGTTACTGCCTAATCACAGAATGCTTGGAATTGTGAGAGAGTATTGATGGGGAGAGGATAGAGGAGAAGGCTGCTGAAGGCACAGGTTGAATTCTTCTGCTGAGCAATTTTCATGTCCTCACTTAATGCAGGTTTTATTTATATGATGTGGGTTCAAAATCCGTTTGCTGTGCACATGCAGAGGCCAGGGCTAGGAGCATATTGTTTCACCACTTCCTTTCTTGTACCCTTGGATTAACATCCTTCCAGCTGCTGGCCAAATCAGGAAGTTGAGTCAAGGGCTAGAAATAGCCAAGACACATCCAATGACTTCTTGAAAGAAAAAACAAAAACTTAAGACACTTGTTTCTCTTTGCAAAGTCTGTCCTGTTAAGATGATGTCAGTCCTAAAGAAATGATGGAACAACACTGAAACCATTTAATTTTTTGATATTCATCATGTATCAACAAATCACTTTACGTTCTCTTTGGGTTTAGAACACTTCTGGTTTTCTGGCATCTGCTGCATGGTATATTCATGTAAATGGAGGAGGGACATACCGTGAAACTTTGGTTTGGGATTGGTTTTTTCCCCCCTAACTTATCTGCACTTCCTAAGAGTAAAGCCTGAGGTTGCTTCAGCAATAGTTATTGTTAAGTTTTTGAGGTATTGAATCTTATTTAATGTGCATTGCATGTTTAAAGCATTGTTACATACAGTATCTTTAATACCAAATGGTGAATTTTAAGAACTATAAATTTAGGGTTATATAAAGTCTTGGGGAACCAAAACGATTTTAGAAGAGTATTCCTTAGGCTGATTTTGTAAACAATCAAAATAGACTCTTATTGATTAGGGAATTGATCTTTGTTTGAAAGTAATACCGTTTTGCAGTAATTAATACTTTACTAGAGAAATATGGCAGACCTCATCTAGCCTTGAGTAAGTCTGACTTCTTATGTACAGTTATGTGAATTATTAACACAATTCATGATATTGTGTTTATTTTTTGTCTATCAACTTTGAGGATTCACCCAGTCATGGGTATAAAAAGGTATTGTATTCAGCTTTTTTGTCTTTCATTAGCTACTGTTGTGTTCCATTTTATGGAAAAATCTTGGTCTATTAGCCAATTTTTGAATAGATCTGTTTAAGAAAAAAATTAATTATTCTTACATGTAATGCATCATTCTGAAAAAATCCTGACTGAGTATTTTAATTTGAAATTCCTCATCAATTCCAAGTCTAGGACGTTGGGTAAGTACCTAATTTCTTTTCATAAATGATGCAACATTATATTTCTGTTCTTGACTCTAGTTTCAGATGGCTTTGAAAAATTCTTACATATTTAATTTGAAGGGCTTTACTGAGATTTTAAATGCATATATTAAATTGCTGCAAACTGTATTAGTACCATTGTTGCCTTTTCTCTAACCTGGAAATGAAATTTGAGATTATTTTAGTAAGGAGGTAATACAAAAGAGGCTCTTTATTTGGAGGTCTCCAGGAGCAGTTATGGAAAGATGTCCACAAAAGTTCACAGTCCCCCAGGGATGAGTACATTTTCTAGGTTTTAGGAAATTAGCATAATTGAGAAAAGGCACCAATTAGGAGGACAAGTGGTGATGCAATTCCCCCCCAGGTCCAGCCCCTTCTCTGGAGTCCCCCTTCATCACCAGTTGTACTTTGTCCATGAGAATGTGTCTCCAAGGGTTGTTCCTGGCCTTGGTTCCCCAGGAAGAACCAAGACAGCACAGATCCTTGTACTCCTGGGGCTTGGAGCTCTGGAATTTCTTTTCTCTTTCTGCTTAAAGAAAGGCCATGGAAAAGTACTGGGAAAACTAATTTCTAATACAACAGACTACAGAGCTACAAGTATATGTGTGAATACAGAGAACATATAAAAGGGAAAAAAAAGGCACAACCTAAGTGGCATCACCATCACAATAGGAATAAACTACTGCTAAGAAGGGCTGATTGTGAGATAGATGTTATTGGAACCACTGAAACATTTAGTCCTGAAATGAGCTGAATAGTACTGCTTATCATTGGCTGATATATTTAGTTATTTTGAAAGTATAATAATAAAACTTTTTATATTAATATAAATACAGCCAAAATCTCTTTGTATGTCCTATAGAATTTTTTGCATTTGAGTGTAACTGGTTTTGTAGGGAACTGTGTTCCAATGTGTTTCAGTGTATTTGCTGGAATAGGATGGTCTTAGGTCCCTTCCAACTCAGCATATTCTGTGATCCTATGATTCAGTGTTCTCTAAGGCTCAGCTACTGAGCTAAAGCCTGTTGGTTTTGGTTCAAGAATTTCCATTTATTCACATATGCTCTTGCTTGTAGTAGTACTTATACTATTCTAAATTACAGTACTTTTAGTACTTGTAGTATTTTAGTCCAAATTATTCATTAAACTTCTTTATAGCTTCTAAATTTAAAATGAACTCTTTTTTTTCTTTTTTTTTTCCATGTAGCAATTACATAAAGTGGTACAGAAATGACAGGGTATTATCTTTGTAGCTTACAGAAAGGAGAGTTTGAAGATGCACCATAAGATATTCCCTTTCAGGAATCTTGTTGGTAGTGAATTGTACATGAAGAAGCATCAACACCTCTGTAAACTTCCTGTATTATGTTGGTGGGATCAGATGCCTTACTGAAGTTTGAGGCAAGATGCTAATCCTTTTAATCCTGTAGAATGGGCATCACAGACCCCCATCCCCTCCTTTTGAACTATCTCCTTTTCTGTTGGATTACTTAGGACAGACCTAATCGATTCTGGTTTACTTCCTGGGTAAGACACATTTACAAGGTAGTTTGAGAGGTGGTAATGAACTGGTAGTTTTTTGGCAAGTAGAGTGATAGGCATTTGTGTGCAGTCATCGAAGATTCCTGAAGCAGTACTTGGTGCAGTTATGGACAATTGTGGAGGAATTACATTAAGTCAGAGATGTCTTTGAGAACTCTGTCATCTTGAAAATAACATAAAAGTAAAATAGAATCACCGTGTGCATTTGTTTATTGATGTTTTCCTACTGTCTCGTGAGATGCTGTCCTGTGGAAGAAAGCAGTTATGGGTTTGAAATTGCATCAGAACTTTTGTTGAACTTCTTGTCAAACTGATGTCAGGCCATAGCCTAGACAGACAGAATTGTATGAAACTCCAGCGAGTGCCATCAGCTTTGCTGGTGAGGGGAGCTGCAGGCAACAGCAGCATCTGATCACTCAAGACTCTGGTGCACTTGCGAGATGTTAATTTTGAAAAATTAAGGATTTTAGAAAAGTTAAGATTACAGTTAGAGTAGATGCTGTGTTAGCTAAAAAGACAGATAAGCTTTACTCAATAGAAGCCAGATCTCAGATAAGATATCCAAGATCTAGTAACTCATTGCTTGTCAATATATTCGACAATAGCCAGCTTCTTCATAGTAAGAAACAGATTGAAGGCAAGAAGCTGCAGACTCTACCAAGGATTCATTTGTCACAAATACCAGAAAAGGTAAAAAGGTCAGAGCGAGGAAGACTTTGTTTACTTCATCATTTTAATTAATTCCTCATAAAAAGACCCCCAACTCATTTCAAAAAACAAACCACGCGTGCTTAACAGCCTCCTTGCCAATTAGCATACGAAGCAGAGAAGGGGAGGTGACTAAGATATGAACATGCATTTATATTTTGTATATTCAACATTTTTGTACATAAAAGCTTTGTAATCACCTATGAAACTTTGCAGTGTGCATTAGGGAGATATCCCACACACTGCCCAGCCACAATAAACACACACTTTCTAACTCCAAACTGTTAAGAGTCTTTGTCCTTTAATAAACAGACATTGATATTAGATCAGTGTTCTTATTTCTTTAATTCACTTGCAGCAGAGAACTCTGTATGGCTGGATTTGCAGGTGGAGGGGTCATGGATGGTTTTTATAAGACTGACTAATACAATCAATATACAGAGAACTTGTTGTGACTCTGCTGTTTTTCCTCCACCCCCAAAATGTGATCAGGCAGAAATGCAGCTCTGATGTATGTCTGAGTATGCAGCAATTTGTGTTTCCTTTAAACTTGGAGGATCTCAGATGAGCTTTTGTTAGGGAAGAATTCATACAGTTTTTATATGGTCTCTTATTAATAGTTTTGATTTTTCTGTCGTTTATATACAGGAAACCTATATATTGGAAGTTAATCAACCTAAGTGCTGTGTATACATACTACTATAAAGTTATGCTTCAGGGGGGCTTGATGGCATTCTTAATTGATCATATGGTTCTTCTATGCAAGCTATTTTCCTGTGTTACTCTCAAAATACCCAGTGAACTGTAATTAATCACATTTTTGTACACAGCTCTGAAATTACTGCCACTGCTGTAGAATGCAGTTTTCAACATATTTGGCTGCTGTAATTGCACAATCTCTTAATGACAGATGTACTTGGAGTTCCTTCAATACAAATGACATTATTGGCACATGTAGAGTGGTAAGCTAGATTATTCATTAGAAATAACCAGTGCACTTTTTATTGTGCCTTTTAAACCCTCCTCTGAATATCTAACCTCAGCTTCCTCTCACAGTGATAAAATGCCCGGTGTCATATCCTTAAATGCTACAAATGCACACCCAGTGTACAAATGAGAGCACCAAGGGCAATCATTCCACACATCCAGGCAGGGAAAGTTGCTGCTGTTGGATGTCATTGGCCTGCTTTTGGGAATAGTGTGTATGGCATCTCACCTGTCCAGAACACTGGAAAGCTGTAAACCAGTTTGTGTTTGTACCATGTCTTTGTGTTAGTGTTATTTTAATCACATTTTGGATAATAGGGAAGACAGACTGGCTTTTTCTCTGGTTTTACAGGATTCTAACCAATCCCTTTTCTATGTTCATGGCATTGTAGCATGTTTTAGTATATGTGTTACAGTGAGACACAGACTAGTTTTTTTTTTAATCTATGTAATTTAACTGTATAAAGGAAATACGGGTCTGTTACTTGGCTGTGAATGTTTCTGGCACAGTGACACTATGAAAGGTAATTATTTTCTAACAGGCAACTGGTTCTCTTTAACATATATGTACCCTTTTCACTGGTGTTAACCAATGTCTTAGCATCTCCATTGTGAGTTTAAAACTCTAGCTGCAGTTTGCATCCTTGGTACAGTTTCAGTGCAGATTTTTCAACTAATCTACTCCAGATTTTTTTGGTTGCCTTTACTTTGCCTTTGAAATGAATTAAAAGATCTGTTTATCTTCATAAATGAGAGATGAAGATGGAAGATAACAGGAAAGTCATTGCGAGATTTATAAAACACAATAAATCATGAAAACTGTTATGTTGGCCAGCAATAACATTTTGACTATAAAAAGTAAATGGAGAAAACCCAGTAACTATTTATATCAAATTTCTTATGGAAAAGAAGTCATTAGGCCAAAGCAGATACTTGCTTCTCACTTAAAATTCTGTTTTCAGCCATGATCCAAAATTGTGAGAAACCAAAGAATATTGGAAGCTATATATGCATGTAAATGCAGTGATTTTTATTTATCAGAAATTGAGCCTTTTTTTCCACTTTCAAGGCAGGCATGAGAAGATGGATATGAATTACCCACAAATCAACTGTAATAAGTAAGGCTAGTAAGGCTGGAGTTTCTTTTAAAAGCAGTATTGTGTTCAAACAGCCGTCTTATTAGAGTAATGAAAATAAGAAGTTAAAAAATTATCCTTATCTGAAGTGATTTTCAATCCTGTATATGTTCAACGGTTGTAATTCTTGGCCATTGGTTTTATCATGCTCCTCCAGTCATTTGTTGTGCAGAGTTGTTTGGGTTTCCTTAATGCAGGGTTTTGGGGGTCCCATGTCAGAGACTGTAGCTTGGATCCACCTTCCCTGAATCTCCCAACGCCTTCCTCCATCCTCGTTGACTTTGATGAGTTCACCAGCCCATATTTCTGTCTCTTCTGCCTCACAGACAAACCCTGTGCTCTCTTTGTTCTTTACATTTTACTGCTCACTGAACTGTCCTGCACATCAGTCACCCTCTGAAGGAATGAGTTTGCAAGTAGGAGCAGTTGTGGGGAAAATAGCGTAGTTCCTGTCTGAGACCAAGTGATGGAATTCATTGGCCAAAATTTCTTTTTCATACTGTATGTTGAGAAAGGCCAGCATTCTACCTTGTGGGCATTGACTCAGTAGTGCTTGGCTTTGAGATTAACGAGGCAGTTTACAGATCTGATTCATTCTTCCAGATTATGAAGCAATCATTTGCAGCCTGTTGATAGTTCTCAGCTTAGCTTTCAACCATGAAGTCTTTAATTATAATTTTATTATTGAGAAGTCATTCTCTTGAGTAGTTTTGTGAGAAGAGATGAATTCAGTTGTGATTTCTTATGATTCAGAGGTGTAGAAATAGTAAAGATGTTCTTTTCCCCACAGTTGGTCTAACTTCCAACTTTGGTAAGATTTTAGCTGTCATGCAAAAAATTTGGCTATATGTTGTTCTATAATTCCTTCATTTGTCTGCTGGGATTGCTGCTCATCTGAGACAGGATTCACTACTTCCTCTGCCTCCAGGATGTGCGGCATGTTTTGAGATGGGAGGTTGTATCTCCCTGCTTGAAAGGAGATGCCACCAGTAACAGGATAGGTGTGAAAGCAATGGAGTTGTCTTAAACTGCTCATCTTTGGCTCCAAGCTATGACTGGAGCCTGGTTTAGTTCTCTGCTGCTGTTTGAAAATATTGCAAGCAGTGTTTGTTCTTCTAGAGCTGTCCGAGGGGCTGGCGCTGGGATGGAGGCTGCTAGCAGAGGAAAAAAGGGATTTTGGAATTCACTGTCAAAGAAAAAAAAAACCCCACGAGTGTGAGGGGAGCTGGGAAAAGAATGCTCTGTACTTGTGCTATTCACCACTTCTTCAGGTTGTTTTGACTTTTCTTCTGTTTTAGCATCAGCTTTTATCTATCTTGAACCTGTTAACACAAAAGACTCAGTCTCCAGCCATTGCTGGTTTGCTGTGTTCCCAGAGTAGCCAGAATGAGGTATAAACTAAAATATAGCTTTCTCAGGTAAGTGACTGCCAGAATACAAGGTCCTCATCTTCCAAATTCAGAGAGCTGTTGCAGGAGCTCATTGGTGTCAAAAGGGGGAGTCTTTGTTCTCCCTGTTCTTTTCTCTGAAGGTGGTTCAAATGACTCTTCTCTTTCACTAGAAGACATAGAGCCAACTTGCTGAGATAAATAGATTTATACAATATCTGGTGGTAGTGGCTGTCTCCATTTTCCCTTCAAAAGGATAATTACTGCTGCTACAGAAGACTTCAGAACAGAATAGGATGAAGTCCATTAGGTTTTTCCTTTTGCTTCCTTGTAGTGATGTTTTCATGTTGTCATTTTTGCCATTTTTGGAGGGAAAAACGGGAGAGAATTCCTTGCCTTGATTCCAGGTGGTGGGTTGAAAAGAGGAGTGGACACTGAAAGAAGTAAGTATGTTTGTGTAGAGCCTCAGATTACCAGTGATGTACTTGTACAGCTTTCATCAGAGCTCTGTGAAGAAAAACTGAAAGCAGGAAACCTCTCCCACCACTTCTGCATAACAGAGACTGGGGTGATGGTCACAGGCAGAGCAGTGGTATAATTTCACAAATGCATCACAATATAATCCAGGTTTGAGGAATCACTGATCCCTTTTTTCTGATGCCTACAAATTCCTCACTTTAGACACATGATTAACTCCAATCTCCTCTTCATCCTCTCTTTTCTTCCTCCTTTTGCCAGGTCTTGTGCAAGGATCTGTTTAACAAGACTGGTGACTGTAGGACATCATCTCAGCCAGACTGGAGATGATTCTCCACGTAACACAGAGAAAACTTTTCATTCCTGGCCGCACAACCTCTCCTGAAGTGGTTTTAGAAGAGGCTAACCAGATTTCTGAGGAAATGCACAGATGTATTTAACAGCTTTTTGATGAGTTTCTTCTTCAAGTGGGCCATAACAGATATAAGGCCCACTGGACCACAGTTTTGAATCCTGTGCCCATATTTGGTTTTCCAGGGCAGTGTACAGAATGTGCTCCTTGAGGTCAGGTCCAAGGCTCAGAGTTACAGACACCTTGTCCTGTGCCACATCCTGATTGCTAGGGCTTTGCCTTAAAACCAGTTCTTAGAACTCTTCTCCTTAAAGATTTCTCACTTGTGTCAAAACTTCCCTTCTATAAGTGCTCCCTTTGTGGAATCTCTGGTTCTGCAGTTTTCTAACAATTCAGCTTCAGTAACTGAAATTTGAAACCATAATAGTCTAGACAAAAAAAAAAAGTTGACATGCAAATGCAGACACAGCATGTGTCAATGTGCCATTTGTTCCTTTTCTCTTACTCCCTTTATAATCCTGAGAGCCATTTGGTATTTCTTCATTGTTCTGGGTCCTCAGCTGTGTTTTCATGGAGCTGGTACCTGCCTCCTCAGTAGGGTGCATGTTCCTCTTATAGCTGTGCTTTCCATGTGAGTTAGTCCAAAGACAGTGCAGTGAGAGCTTTGCACTTTCTGTGGAGTACAGGATTATTAATGAGAATCTCCTTTATGTAGTCTTTGTTTTTCCCAGAGGACAGGATGTTTGATTTGTTCAGTTCCCCTCCACAGCTCCCTTTTGGAGCTTGAATGCCATGTGCTGGTATTGTCTGTACACGGTCAGTCACAGCAGTTCACAGGGCAAACAGGATGCAGCTGCCTGCAGGAAATGCTTCTCTGGAGTGATGAAGGGCACATTTGCATGAGACAACTCGTGTTCAGTCACCTGACAAGGGTGCAGTCACCATGGCTCAAATGAAGGCTTTTCCCATGTCTGCTCATGTGCTTTTGATGCTTTGTGTGGCTGGTAAGGAGGGTGCTGGAGGGCCTTCAGGGACAGGAAGGGGGTTGTGGCTGGTTGAACAACTCTCCTGTCCATCTCCCTGTCCCTTTGGAGAGTCTGGCAGAGACTCACTTGCTGTGAGTCACAGGTGGCTGTGCTGTGCTCTCCTTGGGTACTGCCAGGGTGGGAGCTGACTCCTCACAAAATGCCATTCAGGGCTGGTGGTGCAATCCCCAACACGCTGTGCAGACATGTCACAGGAATGAATAACATCTCTGCAGGAGCATTCCCGGGAACTGTGAGCTTGAGTACTACCACAAAGCCTATTGTGCTCCTAAGATACTAAACATGGTGTTTGAGCCTCTTGCTCAGCTCAGTTTGAGAGAGAAAGGATCATGATTTGGATGGGAGGGGAATAAGTTACTTGGTAAGTATAAACAACTCTCACAAATACATTATAAAGGTGAAATAGTGGCAATTTATGTGGTTTTAGTGGCAAAACCATTGTAAATTGATATTTATTACAGTATGCAGGCTGTCCTAATTTGCAAAGCTGTCATTAATTGTAAAAACAGATAGAGACATGAAAAGGTTTTGTGAACTAAATGCCAAAATCACATGATGACTTAACACATCTTGAATGTATGGGGACAAAGTTGGGGAAAGGGATCAAAAAACTAGGATACAAACATGTAAATTAATGGATATTTCTGTTTATCAAGTCGTGGAGTGCAAAAGACCTGTATGTCTTGGTGATATGGTTGGCATGATCCTTTAATAATGACTGACTGTGAAAAAGAGAATAGATCTAAATTCATATTCATGAATTATGGCATGGATTTCAAGTATCACTGGACAAAAATGTAGCCATGTCAAGTGTACACACTTGCTGATCTCCATATTAAGAACAATCTCAAAATTTATTTCCCGACCCAGTTATTTATTGCTTTACTAGAACTCCCCCTCAACTTAAATCACTGAAAACTGCAAGTTAAACTCCTTGCTAGTGAAACCTTTTAAATATAGCCAGTAAGATCAATTCTTCTGGTTTGAGAGTCTGCATTAAAGCATAGGAAGGGACAAATTCATCATATATAAAAATATCAGCAGATGAAAACGCTTGGTTTAACACACAGATTTGTTCTTTCTTGAAGAAAAAAAAAAGCATTGAGTTAGGAAATGTTGCTCTCCCTGATTTACAGTATTTTCTGGAAAAATAGTCCAAGTGATAGGTAAGCCTGTAGCAGTTGTTTTGGGGGTGGTAATGAGCAGTGGAAATTAATGAATTTTTCATGATTTATTTCCAGCACTGTAGGTTAATGGAGTCAATAGTGTCTCTTTTATTGTAGAACGACATCCTGTCTGGTTGAAAAGAATGGAATTATTAGCCAAGTCTGTCTCTCTCAGTGACTTTTTTTGTCAAGACAGGAACTGCTTCATGCCACGCTGTCTGACAGCATTGCTCAAAAGCTCTTCTGTCACATGTCCTCCTTTCTTCCAAAGGCACTGGCTCCTTTTCTGACAGGTAGAGATGAATGTTAGACTCTCTCAAATCTGAAGGTGTTTTTTGGACATGATTTTAAATGACTTTCAATTTCAATTAACCAGTTGATGCAAAACACTGGCATATATTTACCTCATGTTGGTGTCAGGCATCTCTGATGTTTCTTTTTGGGTGCTTCACAGTCAAACTTGACTCAAGGTGGTAAATTTGTAACATCCTCACTGAGGTTGAAGGGCAGGTTGCTATACGCAGAATTATAGCAGCTTATTTGCATGTAATATTCAAAGAGGAGACTTAGAATTTACTGTCTGCTAATGTTGATCTGTTCTTTTGCTTTTGGCACTGTGCTGTGTATGAATCATCTCTAATGGCACAGGGAAGGCACCGTGCTCGGCGAGGGAATGAGGCTGTGCTGCATCTGTTTGAGTCAGCAGGCAGCGTGTTCTGCTGCAGCTCTGCTGGGAACAGCCTGGAGGTTATCTGAGGGGACAGTGAGTCACCCATCACCACTCTGCAGGGGGACACACGGCTCTGCTGGGTGATTGCAAGGAGGCGATTTAAAATTAAAAAAAGAAACTCGCGTTTCGTGAGAGATTTCTGGTCACACAGAGTTAAAAAAAGCACTATAATCTAAGTAAGTTGTATTTCTGGGTATTGAGGGGCTGTAGGTGGGAAGATTTATGTGCTCAAGTTCTAGTCACTCTATTTCTGTAGAAATTGCATTTTCTTTATATGAAAACAAATCTGGATCATAGATCCCTAATACTGCATCTGAACTTAATGCTTGAGCTGATTAGATAGTTCATTAAACATAAATCTGGAATTTTGTAGAAAGCATAAATATGAAATTATTTATGAAATTAATTCTGGTTGTGGCCACCTCTGCTGTACAAATCTATGAAAAACAATGCAAGTATCAGTTCATCCCCATGTCACATAACCATTATGGGCAAACCTATGAGCAGCTGAACAAGAAGTACTGTAATTTCTCTTGCTAAAGTGGTAAGAACAGTGAAAGCAGAAAGAGGTTAACTGGGATCGACGATAAAAAGCATACTTCCTTTCAGAACTAAAAATAAAACCTGTGAATCCTGAGTACCAAAGCTTGTCTACCAGATAATTATGATACTCATTTACATAGCCTTTTATCTCCTTCTAGGGACTGGTCTGAACAGTCTTCTCTTAAAAACCCTTCCAGCTTTTGTGGTTGCCTTGCAGCACAGGTTTTCAGGCTCCTTAGCTCAAAAGACATCTGACGACATGGGTTGGTTTTAAGCAAGGTCTTGTGGGTTTGTGCTGTGTGGCACTCTGCCAGGGATTTCTGGTGCCTCAGTTACAGGGAGGAACAGAGCTCTGAGCAGAACAACACTTGGTATTAAGTTGTGGAAGCTGATGAAGATCCTCATCTCAGACTGTCATTTTGTTTTAGAAGAGTGTTTTAGAGTAGGCGAATACATATAGTTCCAGACAGGAGCCCCCATACCTGCTGTTCTTCCATTCACTTAATTTGGCTAGTAAATGAAATATGAAAGTTCAAATTAGCATTGTGAGCTCTGTGGGGTCACTATGCTCCCATATGATGGAGTTTCTGTAATACCAGTTTCCATTTTGAGTTTAGGAGATGCCAGACCAAAAGGCTTGTACTTTTAAAGCCATTGCTCAGGCTGCAAAGTCAGCCATTGAAAAACTGGAAGACACTGTTTTCCTATATGTGGATGAATCTGGAGGTGTAAATTGTCTGTGCAAACTTTCAGTCCTCTGTTCCTGAACTTCAGAATTTCATTTCATTTTAGCTGAGTAAAATTATAATTAAAGCTGTATAAGTAATGAAAGGATGACAGTATATATGCCTAATATTCTTTCTTAGTTGTCTCAAAATCCACCAGTTAGTGGATACATGATCCACCAGTTTTTCTGACAACAATGTAAGATGGTCCTTACCAAAGGCCTACTGATTCACTGTGCATTTTCCATCATTTTCAAACTCTTGAGTGTTTTTAAAATTTTACGTAATGCAGATGATGTATCCTTCCTTCCTTCTGTCCATTACCCTGCACACAGTTATGGGAATTGCCCAGAACATGTTTTTTCCTAAAAACTGAAAAATTTACTTAATAGCTAGGCTGGGTAAAAAGAAATGAAAAAAATTAACTTTGCTGGAGTTCTACAGAATGCCATGGTCAAATATGTCAGAGAGCATTATATGAGTTGTAACTTAATAACTAAGACATAATTGGTCAAAGTATTTCACACATCATAAAATTTAGAGTGCCTCATAGTTGTTCTGCATAAAAGTATTTCAAAATATTCACAGGATGGATTTTGACTATATTTTTGCATTAAAAAAAAAAAAGCTGAGCAGATAGCATCTTAATACATGATATATTAAATGTTATTCAGAAATGGAATTCTTCTGTTCCATCACTACTGCTATAAAAATAGAAGTGGTCAGTTATCATTTTAATATAAGCATCACTTTTTTAATGTTTACTTTAGGTCAAGAGTTATATAAGGTTTATTCCTAAAACTCCTCAAATATAATTTCTGCTCTACTTTCCAATGCCTAAAATACTTTTCTTGTTAAAAGGCATTAATTATGAAGATGGCTACACCTTGTTATTATCCTTTATAAAACTTCATCTCAATTATGCTGTATTCAGATGAAATTGAAATCAGGCTAATTGAAATTTTTTTTAATGACAGTATAGTAGAGTTCAAGCACATTTTTAAACTCTGAAAAGAAAATATGTTTTTATTCATACTAAAAGCCAAAGTTGGAGAATCAGCTACAGCATTGTCTTGGTTTGAGACAAACTGGGAGGAAAGGTCTCGAAATGAATGTATCCTCTAATAGAAGGCAGATTTCAGCATTATTCCCCCACCCAGATTCCTAAAAGAATCTCTGGAGGAAAGTGGAAAAACCCTGCTTATTTAACAGGCATGAGAAAGAATGAATAATGCTAGATAATAAAAACTCTCACTGCGGAGAAGAGGTGGCAGATTGCGAGTCTGTTCCGGAGGAGTGGCCCAGCTCCCCCGGGCTGTGGAGCTGGCCCGCTCTGGTATCGCGGACCCGAGGAAAGCTGAACAGTTCCAGGAGAGGAAGAAGAAGCCACAGTCCTAGGAAAAGCTACTTGCCTCAGCTAACTAAAAAAAACTAGCTTAAAAAAAAATAAATAAAAAAGAAGCAAAGAAAAAGTCTCTGAATCTGTCTTCGGAGGAGAAAACGCCGAGGGAGCTGGAGAAGAGGAGCCCGAGTTGTGTTTTGGACAGGGCCCCGAAAGAATTCCACCGCTTCCTCCCCCCCTTGGGAACTTAAAGCTACAGGACTGTGCCTGGGCACAAAGCAAGGGATAGGGATACAGGACCGTGCAGTCACCCCAGGACAAGTAGGTATGAACCCCTTTCTGATCCAAAAGAGATCCTGAGAGATTCTCCATGGGATGTGGTTGCTGTAAAGAATGTCCTCTTACAGGTAGAACCTTATAAATGGTGGTCTTTAAATGTTCAGGAAATATAAAGAAAAAATTTCTCTTCCGTGACTGAAGTGTGTAGGGGTCTTTTGTATGATCTTGAAAATAATATCAGGATATCTTTCTTCTGCTCAGTCTGCATTTTTGCAAGCTGCTTTGTAGGCAAACATCCCTTTGAATAACCTCAGGAAATATTTTCAAGCGAAGTTCACCCAAGGCAATGAGGGTCCAAAATGCTGTTTTGGTGTTTGTGCAGGACGCCAAGGTGAGATTTATCAACTCACAAAGACTTTTTTTAACAGCAATAAAAAAAGCACGGCTCTTTCTCTGGTAAGAGGCATGAATTTCTGATGGTCTAAAGATACTGTGTTCTTGCAATTGCCTTGTTGTAAGTCATCAGGTTTAGTCTCCTGTCTTTTTATAGTTTCACCTTTTGATACTCTCCCTATAAGCCTTGTCTTGCTAAAGCTGGGGGCTTTTTCCTAATATTTTGTCTGTAAGATTATGAAAATTTTAGCAAATTTAAATCAAGTTTTTGTATGGCAAAAATAATTTTAATATTTTTGAGATGCATCAAAAGTGTTTACCTCAGCTATATTTTTCAATTATGAGAGTAAGAAAGGAATCAAAACCATTACTATAGCCTTCTTTCTCAAATACAGTTTTTTACTAATGCAGGCTCATTTCAGGACCCTGGAATAACACTGACAACTTAAAATGTTTTGTTACTTTGGCTCATACCCACCTCCCAGGTGAGGCAGACATTTATTTGATACAGTGTCAAGAACTTATGGAAATACACTATTCTGGTAGATCAGCCATTAATCTAAAATAACATTATCTCTAATTAAAATTTTTATGATCTTAGAATTTCATGAAATGAAGACATTTCTTGGTAAAGCTCTCCACCTTTATGTAAGCCTCTCTGTGCAGATCTTTGTCCTGATTTGGGACAAATTTGTGAGGAAACCTCCAAAAGGGGTCCCTCCCCACACTGATTCGAGAGACATAAATCTCCTTCGAGAAAAGTGGAAAAAACAGTTTATTTAACAAGCAAAGTATTCACAAACATGAGAAAATGAATAATATTAAACAACAAAACCTTTTGCTCTTCTGAAGGGATGGCAAATTCAGAGAGAGTCCTTTTTGTGGGGTGTAGCTGGGCTTGCTCAGTCCCTCCTGTGCAGGAAAATGCCACATCCTGGGCCCTGGTGGGCCACAGGTGGGAGCTCCCGGTGTTCTTCTGGGTTTTCGGTCCAGAGCAGGGCTGATCAGTTCCCAGAAAAAGAAAAGCCACAGTCCAGGGAACTTCTCTGCCTCAACTAGCTAGAAAAAGCTAATTAAAAGCAAAGGAGAGCTCTCTCCCACTGTCCGTGCTGCAGACAACACACACCGGGAGGAAAGGAATTCCGGGGGAGTGGGAATGGAGCTTCTGTACACACAAACTGTGTGCCATCACTTCCCCCTCCCTTCACTCTTGGATCTAGTTTTAAAGGTGCAGAACTTATTTCTGGGCTAAACAGACGAATGGGGATGCAATTCAGCACCATAAAGTCACCCCAGGACACTCCTTCACTCAGAAATGCACTGGCAGCATTTAAAAAAAATATTTTGGTAATAGAATATGACTAGCCCTCTAAAAGAGGTGTCTGAATTCTCACTCGAAGTTTACCAGGAGCTTAAGCATCATTTTAAAGAGCAGGTAGTGGTTGCATGTCCTCAGTTGACCTTAATTATAGTTTGCCTTCTCCATCTTGTTTTTAGCTCTAGTTATCTGCTGAGTAACAGCAAACAGTGGAAAAAGACTGAGTGTAAGGACAAACTAACAGTGCACGTCTACCTGATATGGCAAATGCAGGTTATCTTAAGGCTTTTATAGGAGAACTGTAAAAGTAACGAAGACCAGAAGAAAATATTCTGGTCAGGACTCTTAAAGAGGCTCGTGATGGTGGTGGTGGGGGCAGCCTTTTGTACAGCCGTGAATGCTGGTGAGGGAGCACGTCAGAAATGACTGCCTTGGGTACCAATGGATGCCCAGTGAAACATGGGAGCAAGCAGGTTCACAACAAGCAAAAGGAAGGACTTTATCAGCAAAGGAAATGATAGTTACTGCCATGGTGCCCTTGGTGCTTGATGCTGTGTTACAGTGGTAAAAAATGTTCATGGACACGGTCAGTGGTAATGGTGACTCAGGGAGAGGATGATGAAATAGGATGCAGATTGCAGCTCAGAAAGTCAGTCCATAAACTGCTGTTTGCCAGGAGCTGCTGAATCATTTTGGGTGCCCCTTTCTGGTTTCAAAGAGGGGGGAGAGTGTGTGTGTGGGAATTCCTGAGACCAGATAGTGACCTAGTGTGACCTAGCATCACTGCTTATAGTTTTGTGAGAGAAGAGATGGCAATCACAGTAGTTAGCAGTTTTGTCTTCTATGAGACATCACCAGGACAAGATTTTGTCAGTTCCTTTGGGAAACATTCAGTTTTTTTCCTTGTTAGGTTTTTTTATTTCTTTTTCCTTTTAACATTCTTTTATGTGGTCTAGTGAGGTGTGTGTGGTCAGAGGGGGGATTATGCTGTTCCATTTTGATATGCCTTTTCCAATCTCTTTCTATCCTCTTTATGTCCTCTTGTGCCCCTGCATTAAAGTGAACAGCTCTCTGCAGTGATTTCATCCTCAATGAAGACAGGACAGATGATGCTAACAGCAAAAATAAGTGAAGCTGTAATGTAAAATTTCTCTGCACTCCCAGTTTTCCTTCCTTCCCCTTATAGCATGAAAAGTCAATTAGCATTGCTTCAGCAGCTGCCTGGGTTGTAAACTCCCACTGCTCTTCCCAGCCCCCTCAGGACCATCCCAGCTTTAATTCCATAGCATTAGCTGCCATGCATGGCCGTGGGTATTTGTTAGCCTGAAGTATTTCATACCTAAGGCTTCATGGCATGTATCTTAGACTGGCTTTCTGATAAATAAAAGTCTCATCCAAATCTTCTGTGACCAGTTAGAAGTACACTTTGCCAGGAAAAAAATAACAAACCCATACAACAAGACAACATAATCCATAGTTTTCAGTTTGTGATCTTCATGGTGTTTGCAGGAAATCCATGTAATCCATATGTTTGGATATGGTTTATTTTGGGCTTTAGAAATGTGAAGTAACTTTTTTGGCCTGAATTAGTCTGTGCAAAAACCGCTACCTAACAAACCCAAAGAATAAAGCTGTTCTGAGCTTTAGCTTCAGAGATGTCATTCTCAGCACACGTGAGACACAGATGTAAACCCCACGTTTGAGCAGCTCCCTGATGGCCTTGAACACACAGAGCCTCATCAGCTCTGGGCATTTCCTGTGAAAGAGTCTTTGGTTGGACATACAATTATCCAGTGCTGCTCTGTGTGCCTGGAACAGAAAAATGGAGCTACTTGAAGATAGTTCCTGACATCAGTTAATAGATGCATGCAATCATCTGTTCTGCAACCATCAGAAAAAGCAAAAAAATTAGTGGAGATGAAGGAGGTACCAGCTAACCTCATCACCACAGCAGCTGCAACAAAGCCTTCCCAAGAAGAAGGTTTGAAATCTCGGTGCTGAGAGAATTAATATGAGAAAGCAATTTTTATTTTTTGCAAAAATTAAGGGTAGTACATGGTACTGCCACAATGCTTTTGTAAGCTGTTTTTAAGGAATGCTAGCCCACGAGCTCTCCATGTACACTTGGCAGTTTTTTCAGTCTCAGTTGGGCACAAGGTACAAATCCAAAGATGTTTATATGGAGCTCTTGAAGTAACCTCCAAACTTCCTGTGCCAGAAGCTGGGCTGAACAATCCCTGTGCAGATCTGCAGGCTGCTGCAGTGCGTGCACTGGGATCAGCACTGGATAAACCATACCAGGCACCTGGAATTTCACATGTACAATAAGTGAACATACACCTAGCGTGCTTTGTGATTCCTGCTGCTAGTGTGGATGCTGTGACAGCAACTCTGCATGTTGAGACCTGTGATTAAAAGCTGCTTTTTGTCAGCCCCACCTGGGTTGCTTTTGTCAGTCAGAGAAGTTCTTATGTTTGAGCTTTCTCAGCTGGGGTGATTATCTCCGTGTGAATGGAAGAGGTTTTCTCTGAATCTAGAGAAATGTGTAAGGGCTGATGCAGGTAGTGCTTTGGCCTGCTACCTCACACCTGCAGTTTTGAGGAAGACAGAATTTATTTTTCTTCTTTATTAATACTGGAAAAGAAACCCCAAACGTCATGTTTGGAAATGAAGTCTTGAAATGTGGTGTGAGTGTAACAAGGACATCTGCTTGCTGCTTCTGAGAAGCTATAAGAGGAACCATATACTGCCTTAAAAGAGTAAATGCCAAAACATGTGACTTCTCAGGAGACTTGCCAGCACCAGTCCAACAGAATACTTCTTGTAGGGAAAAGAAGGGGGCTTACCAGTTGCTTACCAGTCTAGCCCAAGACTTCTAGCCTTGTCATAATTTAAGATTTCCCTGCATCAAAACTGTGCCAGTAAAAACGCCGTGAATTTTTGCTGCCTGCAAACAAAAGAGGAAAGCTGCTGTGTTTAACATAAGTGCCCCACAATGCCATCTCTGCTTCTGCAGGACAGGAACACACTTGCTAAGACTGTTTAGGAACCTGGAGCAGGCTGTGACCCTGTGGGGATAAGCAACAGCACCAGGGACCAGCTGTGACACAGGCAGTGCCCACTGGAGCGGGTGACGTGGAGCAGCACAGCAATGTCCTCAGTGCATGCTCTGGGCATTTTCTTTGCACTGCTCTTGTCTCACCTTCCTCAGGAGCTTGGTGTGGATATTCTGTGGGTGCATGGCTTCTGTTCTCAGGGTGAAGAGTGGGGTTTTGTTCCTGACTATGTTAGCAAGGTCTCTGAGACCTGGCTGCAGCTTCTCCAGCCCTGCTTTAGGGCATTGTAAATATGTTGGCTCCACGGGCCAGCTGCTGCTGCTGCCTTTGCATCATGAGCAACTCTGATGCAAAGAGATGAATTTTATTGACAGACTCTTGCCAACACATCATCATTAGTTTAAATCACTTCTGAGTAAGAAAGTAGATAACCTACAGTTCAGGAAAATCTGACAGAGAAGTTAGTTTCTTTCCAACTTATTCTCATACAAATATATTTACATGGTAAACTTTGTTGTGTAGGGTATGTGGTGGGAAAAAAAACACAATCTGGTTGCTTCTTTCCAGACCTATGTATGTCCAGTTTTTAGTATAGGAGTGTGTAATTTTCTGAAAAGCATCTAATCATACTTAATATTCTTCAATGTAGCCTATCTTTTTTTCCTTTTCTATTATGAGGAGAGAAAAGAGCCACTCATGCACATTTATGAGTTTTAGCTAGCTAAATTGGTACTATAACACAATAGGCCTTTTATTAAAATAGAAAAAAATTTAAAGTGCATGAATCTTCTGCATAGTTTTTTCTAACTTGAAACACTGAAAAGTTAATATTCGGTGTAACTTGGTGTAAGCTAGAAGAAAACATATTCTGGAATAATTTAATTTTTAAAAATAAATGTAATTATTAATTTAGTAAGTTTTGATTAGTCTCATTTCACTGGTTTTCTTTGTAAATATGAGAATTTGAGCATTCAGTTAACAAACATGAATGCTTCTGAAATTGATGGTCATCTGGGCTCCAGTTTTAGAGTGGGAAAAACTGTGGTCATTTCACATGTCCCAGTGTGGTAACTGTTGTTAAAACAGACTGCCCATGGGAGATCCTTCTGCAAAGCTTGGTATAAATAACTGTTTTCTCCAGATTTAATGTTGCCCTCCACTGAAGACTGTTCAGACTTCAGGGCTGATGGCTGATACCCTCTAAAATTCTGTACGTTGTGCCGTGGAAAATAATATTCTAATGCAATAATTACAGTCAGTTGTAATAACATGGTAGAGATGGAAGTAGCTTTAAGTACCAGTTGGGAAGTTAATTGAAATTAGTAAAGCAGAGCAGATGGATTAGATTACCAATCATTGTTAAATGGTTGAGGTTGACACAGAAATGCACATTTTGACAAAACAAACTGTTCCTAAACCAGAGAGACGTCTGATGGAAACCTTTAGGGAGAGGTTGTTTGGTCAAGCAGTGCCTTTGCCACTGGAGCGTGGTTGTGATGCTGAGATGGGAATAGGAGAGGGAGGTTCATCTTCCTGGATCCGAGTGAAGGAGTGAGGGATCCTGCTCTGGAGCAGATGGAAAAGGACCTTGGAACTGGGCTTTCATTTTCGCACATGGGCAACAGGCAGAAAAACTAACAGGCAGTTCAGTAAACACCAGAGGCACAGAAGTTGTCATGAAACAGAGTGAAATTGTTTAATATGTTAGCAGTTGTCTTTTTGCTTATACATAAAGTCTGAAGGAATATTACACATACACACACCCCAGTCCACTCCAGGGGACATGGAGGAAAGCTCAGGACTAAATGCTAAAAGGACTCTTTGGCATGTAATGCAAAATCTGGTTTGATTGCTCTTAATAATCTCTATATTGGACTCACCTATCAGCAAGCAGAAATTCAATTGCTGCCCATGCTTTTTAATTCCTAGTGATGGGCAAAATATATTCAAAGATATTTACTTGAGCTGCATCCCTTAGGAAGCATTTTGAAGAGTCAACCTTTTGCACGCAGCATTCTCCTCTTGAATGAGAGTTTGGTTTCAAAAATGTTGCTGAGGGACAAAAAACAGTTAATTTATTACACTTTGATGACTGCAGTGGAGGTAGCCTGTGAGTATCCTGTGAGTATTCAGGAAGGCATGCTGCAGTGAGGAGCACTGGTGAAAGGAGTGCTGACACTCCACAGTTACTGTGGCCTGGCTGGCTTCTGCTTTTTGCCACACTGCTACAAAGAGGCACATGGAAGATGACTCTGCTCCCTGCTTCCTGCCACCAAGTCAGGTCATGGTCTTCCTTCTGTGGCACAATACCTACACCAGCAAAGTTTGCATAGGGAAAAAAAAAAATTAAAACCAATAAGAAAACCCCATATATACACATATTTATTTCCGTATGTTTTTCTCATCCTCAGCAAGCTACAAGCTACTGTGATACTTAAAATATAGTTTTTAGCCCAGTGCAAAGGGTTCTCTGATTGGAAAAGTAAGATTGTGCAGCAGAATGTCAATTCCAATAAAGTATACATTTCATGTTATAAAGACTATTGCAATCTAGAGTTCAGTGAGGTGTGTCTGTGCATCACAGAGAAAACACTTCTGAAAAGAAATAATAAGTTTTGCATCTGAGAAGCAGGGCTTCAAGGTATTACCAGACCAGGCAACAAAACAGAAAAAAAATTTTCTCAAAAATGATCAAAACTTTCTCTTGGAAAGGTCATAAATAAAAAGATCATAATGGAATGAATAGCTTTGTCCTTTTAATTTCTTTAAAGTTCCAGAACTCAGCTAGTTAAGCTTCACTTTCCAATTTCATACGCCTCTCATCTTCTACCAATTAGTTTTAATGTTGATGTTATAATTACATTTGATAAATCATCATTACATATAAATTTCTTTGATTGCACTCTTTTGCAACTCACTCGTGTTCAGGAGCTTCTGCACCATCTCCTTATGAGCTCTTTTGCCCTTCAACTGAAGCACATTTCTATCCTCAAAAGTAAGGTGGTGCTTCTAAATATAGAAACCTAGTTTAGATTCTGCGCTGACAACTAGGGGTCCATCTCTTTTTCCTTACAATGATGAGGTATTTATGACTGAAATATGTTGATAATGTTACTTAGGTGGTCCTTTAGCTTGAAGGCAGACAAAAAGTTGCCAGCTTGGGGGTTTCTTTTATTATTAAAACTGCTATTAGAGCCACTTAGTGCAAAGCATCTCTGCTGAAATAGACTCAGGCCTGTGGATGCAGTTTTCTTTATCCCCTTTCTTTTCAGGACTAGTAATCTCACAGAGAAAGTCAGGTATAACTCAGTTTTAGAGAAACCTAGAGAGTTTCAGAGGCTGAATAATGACTGAGAGAGAGAAACGAAGCCTTTGCCTTCAGATATGCCAGAATGATTTTGTCATATGGGAAGTAAAGTAACTGTGCTTCTTTCTCAAAATGTTCTTAGCTTTTATTTAATTGGAAAACATCACACTTACTTCTTTTTTCTGTACCAGAACAGGTTGAGAGGTGGGGTGGTGGGGTGCAGGAAAGGTTATGTTTTTTGCTTTTTATAGGCCAAATGGCTATGTGGTTCACAGCTGGGATTTTTGACCGAAAATGGGTCATTTATTTTATAGATTCTCCTGAAGTAATTCAGTGTGCAGTGTTATAGCACTATGCAGTTGTGGGGGGGAGGGAGGAAATGTCCTAGAGATTTTGAGCTTGCTCTATTTTCTATCTCTATTTGTGAGTCTTGGTCTGATATAGCTCTCTTTCAGAGAAAAATAAAAACCTGTCAGTGAGAGTTACTCTTCTGTTCCCTCAGTACCTGGCTTATGTAAAGCTTGGTCCTGTTACTTTGGGTTTGATGAAGAGTAAAGTTCTTGAAATCATTTTACAGATATGAGACTATAAAGACCAAAGGGAAGCTTTTTTTTTAAACTTCCATCCATTGTTTATGTCTTCCAGCTCAACTTGAGGATATCTTAAATAGGAGTAAACCCCTCCCAACTTTTGAATACTTTTAGATTTGAAGCTGTTATCTGATTTATTGATAATTTTGTGTCAGTTATGCCTGTTGGGCCAAAAAGAGAGTAATTTAATTTAGAGTAAGTTGAAATGCTGTTACAAAAAATTGAACACGAGCAGGAGAATTATTTAAAATAATTAATACACAAAGTTGAAAGGCAAAAATAAAGGACAGTGTTCTCATCCTTACATATGTAAGTGTCTTGCAAGTGGCAAAAATACTCAGAAGTGACACAGGCCAGAGAAGAGAGGAAGGTGTTGAGCAGAGCAGTGTATGAGGAGAGTGCCTGGATCATTTCTGCTTTGACACTGTTGAAACAGGCAGTACTTGCAGAAATAAAATGCGGCTTTTTCCAGTGGATTTGGGGTGGGGAGAATCCCTGAAGGATACCTGTTTCAAATGATGGAGAAAAGGGAGTGAGGTAGAGAGAAGCTTAATCCCTCTTTGTACGCAAGCGTTTTACAGAACAAAATGCTTTTTTCCACATCAGCTGGCTGGCTGGTTTTGTGGTCCAGGTACAAAAGAAGCAGTAAGTTGTCATTGTAAAAAAACAGAGGAATGTTACCTGGGGTTTCTAGGTGTGTTTCCATCTTCCAAGGAGGATGTGTGGTGATAGTACACAGAGCTTTCTATTCCTGTTAATCCATTGCCAGCTGTTTTGTGTGCTCATTCTTTCTCACCCACCTGGTGGTTCTTTCCCTGCCCCTGTGCCTTCTCCTCAGCTCTTGTCTCCCTTTTTCTTCAGTGCTGGGTGTGCCAGCCATGGGGAGTGCTCTTTGAACTGATCTCTAAGGCCACAGCCCTCAGTAATCAGGAACAGGGATTGTCAGGAATGGAAACAGCACCTTGCTAGCAAGCATTTCTCAGTCAGACATCTGCGAACTCTTTAATTTTTTTAAGGCCTCTAACTGTGCCAAATTTGGATAGATTTCCATGGAAATAACTGAAGCGGACATCTTTGACACATCCAGTTTGTTATAAAGCACTGAGCTTATAGCAGAGGTCAGCAAAGCCAGCACAGCACTCTCTCCTGAGGCATTGGGAAGAAAATCTTGTTTCTTGAGGACCAGTGACAAGTGTTTGATTTGAATGTAATTTATGAACAGCATTTGAACTTCAGTATGAGACTGGTTCCTGCTGCTACCCACAGCTGGTCTAAATGAAGGGCTGAAATTCCTTTAGACAAGAGGTTTCAAAAGTCAAGAAGCTGATAAGTAGTAGCTGTGTAACTGGTGAGTGTATCAAGGGAGTTTAGTGTGTGTCCTTTTTAAAGGCAGGGACTCGAAACAAAGGAGAGTTAATAATCAAGGGAATGGTGGAGGAAACCTGAAAAATGGCAGATTTAATAAAGATGACTAAATATAGTATGTATGAAATTACTAATGCAGTTCAAAAGTGAAGAGGAAAAAAAGCCAGAAAAGCAGGGAGGCTCAAAATGCAATTGGCAATGAGGCTGGAACTTAAACCAGATCCAAGAATTAAGGGAAGGCTGAGGAACTGCAGATTTCTTGGTGGGACTTTTGATGTTGCTGAATGAGAAGATAAGGAGGAATGAGAAAGCTGAGAAAGACCCTGAAGGGATTTGAGTGGGAGTGGGAAGGAAAGACTCCATCATTAGGCTTCATACGGGAAATGACAGTAAATTTTCTCCCATGGTGAAATATGTGCATACCATCCTGGAGAAGGCAGAGTAGGTGCTCTAACAGTCCTAAATGGAAGTATGGTACCTGGTGGAGAGAGCACTGAGGAGATAACTCAGAGAGAGGCTCTGATCCCAAAAAAACCTAGATCCCTAGAAAAATTGCCTTCAGAGAAGGTGGCTACTGCAATAGCTGGGAACTTCAGTGTAAGGAAAAGCTTTGGCCAGCAATGCAACCTCCATTCAGACCTCGGTTTTTAGGAGAGAGCTGTTGGGTAAACGTTGTTTCTTTCTTGGCACATGGAAAAGTGCTAGTGGGTAAAAGACTAGTACCAAGTGAGAAGGAAAATAGTTCCAAGATTAAGGGAAATGATAGTTGTGCATTGCAGCTTGGGAAAAATTTCCACTGGATAATGGTATGTGATTATTAAGAAATAACTGAAGTGTTGAGAGTCTGGACAACAAAATGGAGGTCAGGATATATAACATTCAAGTATCAGAAGGTTGGCAGAATGCTTTTAATAAGTGGAGTAGATGTGTTTAAAAGGCTTTGTGCTGTTCAGAAATAACTGAACAAAAGCAAAAGTTGTGCAGTAGTAATTATATAGTGGCCTAGAAAAAAGGCTTTGGTGTAAAAAGGTCAGACTGAAATCAGTTTGGCTGAAAATCACTTTGGAAAAAGATGACAGAAGGAGCAAAGAATCTGTGTTAGCCCCAGGGTTAGACTCGAATAGGGGTAGGGATCTTTGTATGTAGTGTTGTTAGATAAATACTGCCTTATTATCAGGTGTTTTACTTTCCCAGGTGGAGATAAGAGAAGAAGTGATAGGGCCAAGGTACTCCTGGATTTGATTGCTGGCAAGTTTCTTCCTCAAACTAGTCACTGAACCAACAGGAAGAGTGTGTTACTTTAGCCTTCACTTTGAAAAGCAATGAGGATATTCTAGAAAATCCTTTTGGATTAAGTATTCAGTTTCCCTTTATGTTTTATCACCTGCTGAAAGATCTGGCTCCCCTCTCTCTGCCCATCCAGCTCATCTGAGCAGTCACACAGCCAAGGCATGAGCTCCATCAGCAAGATGACTCCAGTGGAAATGAGTCAGTGAGACATGGGGTGAGTTGTGATGGATCAGCCTCCAGAGAGCTGCAGCCACTGCCTGGGGCTGCTGAGGCAGCCAGGCATCCCCAGTCAGTGCCAGCTTACCCTTCAGCAGACGAACTGGAACAGAAAACTGCATTTTTAGTAATCATGGATTGATTCCGTTTGAAATATGTGAAAAAAATGTATAGAAAGGTTGGTTTGGAAATGTAGGTTTTGAATCTTTGGGGCAAATTTAAATAAGCAAAACTGGTCACAGGTGTAAGGAGCCTCAGGATTCCATTTCTGGAACTTACAGATATGTAAAGTTTGCCTGGAAACTGAATCCTCAGTGAAGAGTTATCCTGGTCTGTAGCTCAAAATGGATGAACAGTCAGCCTGAGAATACAGAGTACAACTAATGCAGGAATCCTGCAAGCAAGGGATGTGTGTGTTTGTATGGAGGGGTGGAAGAGAACAGGACAACTTCATTCAGGTTTGTTTCTAAAAATTAAATTTGATCTTGCAAATGATGTGAAAGCAAGTAAAAATGAATTTTTGTAGGGTGAGAAAGATACAGAGTAACCATAATACAGAAATTAAATATTTTTGGCTTAGTTTTCAGTAAGGATAATGATAAATAGAGGAAAATACTAGAGGTATGAGAATAAGATAATGGAAATTACTACAACCAGAGGAAACTTAAGGATTTTAAAATACTCAGAAACCAAGAGAAATTTTCATCTCACAATTAGGAAAAAATTAGTGTTGATTGTAACTATTTTAGCTTACTTTTCCTTCAGGGTGATACCAATCATTGGAGAAAGCAGTGCCAACATGGAGGAAGGAAGAATTAGGCAAGCAATTAAAAGCCTGACAGTCTATCCTCCTAAGATGTAAAACTTTGGAAGGCATTGCAGCCTGTGGGTGAGGGGCAGTCAAGGATTTGGGAGATTAAAGAAAATGAAGTAGACTACAATATATTTACTTCAGGGAGTGAATTTTATTGACCCTATACTTGTCTTAGAGGAGAATTAATCTTCAAGACAAGGAAGGCTATTTTATGGCATTCAGGTCAGGCATGATCTAGCAGAACCTTTCCCAAGGTCTGCAGGTAAATGTTCCTGTTGAGCTCCTCTGGTGGCAATGTGCAGGCTGGGATCAGTGCAGCCACGGGAGCTGGTACCCCCCAGCCCTCCAGAGCACTGGGGTACTGCTGCAGGGAGGCAGCTCTTGACACTCTTTTTGCACTGCAGCCCTCCCAGGAACCATGGTTTGTTGCTGTTGAGAGAAGCCATGAAGTAGGTGATGCTGGGCAGAGAAGTACAAAGCATAATAAAAGCAGACAAACAGATTATTAATTTGGCTGTGTGTTTCTAAATGCTCTTGTATTTGGGAGAGGCAGATATTTTAGAATCGTACAACTGAAAAAGACCTTGAGATCATCTCATGTAAATGAAGGCAGTTAAAACTTGTTGTGTCTGCTGCAGAGATTAAGAAATTATTCCTTGCAGCATCCTGTTTTCATAACTGGAGACACACCCAGCTGTTTTCCCCTCCCCATCTCTTCAGTCTGTATTCATCTATGGTATTTTCCAAAACTGTGTTCATTTTATTGTACATACCTGTCTTGAAGAGCAATATCCAGAACTGTGCTCACTTTATAGTACAATAACTGAGGCTTTATGAATGCTGAATACAGGTTGTACAAACATTCATATATCCTAGTATTGTGTTTATATTTTTACAGCATGATACTGTTAACTCAGTCCATAAATTGAACCTCACCTCTCTTTCAATGGAATTCTTCCCTAGCCACTGAATGTTGTTGCTGTTGACTTCTGCCTACATGCAGTGTTTTGCATGTCATCTTTTTTCTTAGACCACTTGTCCAGTTTTCCTTTTTGTCCTCTAATATAATTTGCAATCTCATCAAGCTGGTTGGTTGTCAATTTAATAAATGTAGTCTCTGTTCCATGATCTGAGTCACTAATAAATATAGTGAGTAAGACCAGACCCTGTGTAGGTGACTTTGGGAACTGCATTTTACATACATATTTTGCATGTTTTGACAGATAGTGGTGATTTGGAGGTGTTTGTTATTGTTGATATTTTGAATTGTTTTGTTTTGTTTATTCCTTCTTTTTTCTTCATGTGCATCTCCATTTGGGTCTAATGTGTTTGGCTTGCACACAGGTATCATACAAGGCAAAGTGTCAAGATATAGATCTGCCTCTCAAGCCTGCTCTTCTATTTGGCAAGGAAATTTGCTTTGACATTTTTGATTTAATGCTGCCTTTTACTCATGGTCTCGTATTCTTTAAAGTCTTCACAAATAGACTGATTATAGCTACTGTGTGTTTCCTCCCTCTGCCCTCAGTCCTGGTCTGCTCTTACCATCAGCACCTTGAAATGCTCTATCATGGACCCACCTGCATAAAAACTTTGGTTGGCTTTGTTGTGAGACAAGAAAATTAATTAACGTCATTCGTCTAGACTTCTGTAATGCATTCCACAGTATGTCAAGCAATGAACAATCAGAGGAAGACTGGGATTAGTAACATAAACAGTAAATTAGGTACGAATGAGTTTATAAGATGTTGGCTATGTGGTATTGAGACAGGTGGAGTATTGTGGTGAAATAGTTTTGTCTGCCAATAGCTGTTAGCACATTTTGGGAATGACTGTTTTTACTAAAATGTTTGGACTAATGGATTAAATTTGATTAAAGCACTAGGTGGTGCAGAATTGGAGAAGCCCTTAACACAGAGGATGAGGGGTTTTTATGCAACTAAAATAGAATATTCTTGAGAAACAAAGTAATAAAAATGGAACAAAACATTGCTGCATAGAACAGAAAGTGGTGGATTTAGGAGCAGATGGCAAATGTAGATGAGAGCTTATCCAGCAGAAACAGTGGCAAGGAGAAGGCTGGAGCCTTCTGGGCAGTCAGGGACTGTGACCTGGCTGTGTGATGTGGAGCTGATCACAGATGGGACTCTGGGATGTGTGAGAACAGAGGGACACTTGTGTCCCCGAGCTGCCCCTGAGAGCCCTTTGACACTAACAGACAGAATTCTGCTCATCCATGCTGCAGAAAGATAATTTGAAGCCAAACAGGAGACAGGGGAAGATGATGAGGATAACCAGAGTCTGGAAAAATACAGTCTAACATGAGAGACTGCATGGAAGTAGAAAATGTAGGTTAGTAAGGCTGCCATGTATGCTAACATGGGAGGAATGAGGGAATGTAATCACTGCTATAAATAGATCTTGGAAGTAAATACTGTGTGATATACTATACAAATGGATCCAGAAGATCCCAAATTCACAATACAGACCTGAGACATAACTTGGAAAAAATGCAGAATACATTGCTTCTTTCTAAAATATCAGTAAGTTTGAACTTAGAAAAACATTTCACATTCAGTAGAAAACTTCTGAGTGAGACATGTTTGTGTGACCTTGCAGAGACCCTAGAGAAAGGAGATGAACAAGATCTGGATCATTTTGATTTTATCTTTAAACTCACAGCTGTCACAGTTTGAAGATAAGTGAATTTAAAAAAAGTGAAAAACTTGTTATCTCGGAGAAAAATACTTTGAACACCATCTGTCCTGTGTTTTCCTGAACGGAAAGAAAAGTGTTTGTCCATCAAGGCTGCTACTGGACAAGCACGCAGGGCAGATGTGAGAATCTAAAAATAGCATTAGGCGGGGGAGGAGAATCCATTATGATATCTAGGTTATTTTCTAATTTGTTTACTAGATAGACTGATGGTATTTCAACATTATTTCAGCATTATCCTGATGCTGGGATATATTGACTAAACCCCTGTATGTTCCATCAGACTTTTTATTATCAAGTGTAAACTTTTAACCTCACCTTCTTAGTGGCTTATGCTTATAAGGATTTTTTATTTGAGAAGTTCTCCCAAGCCTTTAATGCTGCAGATTCAGGAATCAAACCAGTGTATTAGCAAGTGTATCTGTGTAGGAGGTCTGACAGAGTTACAGTATGATTATAAAATAATCATAGCAGGAGAAAATACTGCTCAAGAAGGTTAAAATACATTTCTGTGTAGTCTGACACTTAATTGTTTCTTTCCATCCCTCACACAGGTGAGGTGAACAGTCTGGTGTTTTTATTTATATTAACACATTGTCTCAGTAAGATGGAGCTTTTTATAAAGATAATTAAAACACAATGTGCCACTGTTGCTTAATACTTTAAGTCTTCGTGTTTGGAAATATGAAAATGCTACTTTTAAGATACCCTTATGGGTAAAGTGTACAATGTTTAGAAAATAAAAATTAAGTATTGCAAAATACAGTTCCAGTATGGCCTTACTCCCAGCAAGCTGGGACTAAGAGCAAAGAGGCACTGAGTCCAAAATGAGTAATCCTCTCCCTCCATGAATGGCCTTTCCCTATTTTGGGAATCCATAGCCAGATAGAAAGCCTGAAGAACTGGCAAATGGGGTTCCTGCTTTTCTGGAGGCAGTGGAAGTAGAAAAGGAGGAAGGAATAGAAGTTGCAGCCTTTTAACTATTCACCAACATCCCTGGGCCACCCTCTTCCTCCCCAGTTCAGAGTATGTTGCAGCTTGAATGTGCTTATTCTACACCTCTTACTGTGTCTGAAAAACAGTGAAATTTACTGCTGTCATTGAAAGGGAGTAAATGTAAATCTGGAGGAGTGGCCCTGAGGAGCCTTTTGCTTCTCAGAAACTGAATCCAAATTTGTGTACAACTTTAGGCACACGATAACATGAAGTAGGTATTTCCCTCTTTCAGCTGCTTTTCTACGAATATGTGTTCTTTTAAAATACTGCTCTCTGCTCTTGATATATTTTTCAGTATTTTTCTTCACCTTCTTTTTGAGGCTTTTGTTATTGCAAATAGCTCCAAAAAGGAGCTCCTCTTTAACGTATCCAGCTCAGTTTCAAGAGCCAGTTCCACTCCCTGCAGAGACTGAAGTGAGTTGTCCCAGCCTACCACTCAAGTGACCATTTTATAGCATAGTGTCACAACTATGTTGCGTGCCCTGGGTGTGGTGTCAGTCATACATTTGCTGCTACAAGAGTCTTATGGGGCTATAGGAATGGAAAATAGCAGCACTGGTGCAGGCTCACCGGTGCTGAAGAGAGGAAGTGATGGCTGGAGTGAGGCTCGCTCAGAACCACACCCTGGTTCGCCTCCGAGGCAGCCAGTGGCTTGTGTCCAGGAGGTGTCCCTGGACCAGAGGGCCTGCCAGCAGCCTGAGCAATCAAGGAGCCTCAGCTCAGTGGGAAACTGAGCTTTCTGTGCTGAGGATGCTCCCGACTTGTTTTGGTGAAGAGCAAGTAGAAAAATGCAAAATAAAATACAGTCCATTTGAAAGACAGGAAGATGACTAAGCTGGTGAATAAGATGCTCTAGACAAAGGACAGGGAGTGGCAGGACAGAGGAGCTGAAAAAACAGCAGAATTGGGAAAAAAGAAAACAGTGCTCTGGAAATCCAAGTTAAATATGTAGGGGATAAGATGAAAAAAGGGAGGCAAGTATTTAAGTTCTGGGGAATAAGGACAGAAAGGGACCTCATGAAAGCTAGATCTGGGTGACTCAGGAAGCAAGATGAGCTTCTGAGAGGCTGTTGGGAATGTAGTCTGAGAGGAACAGGAACTGGAACTGGTAGGAGGGTGAAAGGTGGAGTCCTTCTCTGTAATGGACTTCAGTTAGTGGGAAGAATGAGAGGGACACAACAGTGCTGCTGACTCAGAAGAGCAGAAATTCAGTGGATGTTTAGAAGCTTGAAGCTGGTTTTGTTAATAACGCTGTTTTTCTGGAGGTGAGGCTGGAAAGAGGCCAGGTAAATGAATGCTACATCCAGTAAGTTACAGGGGAAAAGGACGCAAGAACATTGTGAATGTTGCTGATAGGGTTGGAAGAAGAAAGTAAAGCCAAAAAACGAGTTGGACAGAGTTCGGCATCACTGTGATTGAAGCAAGAAAGCTGAAAAAGCATGAATACTGCAAAACATGGATGGCACCCAAGTTAAAAAGGGTTTGATGAATATTGTAGAATGTGGGTAAGAACATTATGAACTTGAAGCTGTTGTGCTTTATGAACTTGAAACTGTTGTGCTTGCTTTGTAGAAGACAGAATCTGTCCCAAGGTTAAAGAATGTTATGGCACATTACCATGACACTTGAAAACTCACATGGAAGATCAGAATTCCCTTGTCCAATGAGCTGTACAACAAGCCTAGAATGAAAAGGGTTCCTTTCTGCACAGAGTTAAAATCTGAGTGTGAGTCAAGGGCAGATGACAGAGACAGGAGGTGGGAAATAGAAGGCATTGCTTATGAGGTAAGATGAGGCTTCCATCAAGCAGTGCTCAAGCCATTATCAAGGTTTCAGAGGTCAATACAGCAGGCAGAGTTTTAAGGAGAAAATGGAAAGATGTCAGTGAATCAGCTTTGCTAGTGCTGCCACTAAATTGTTCCTGAAATTGGTAAATGAGTGATGCCAGGATTGGAAGATGCTGTGTCAGAAAGTGCAGTGTGATGTGATGTGATATGATGTGATGTGATGTGATGGGGCTGCTGGCGGAAGGAGTACAAGGAGTGGGCTGGGAGAATTTGTGACAGCATTTTGCACGGTCTGAACACGTGTGCATTCATTAAGGCCAGAAGGAAATGCAGAATGAACATAGGCTGGTGCTCTGAACTATGGGGATGGGTAGAAAAATGTGTTTTATAAACTTTGTTAGAAAGACCTGCACCCAGAAGTGAGAGAGAGAAGGTCACACGTAAGGTGACATTGATGTTACTCAATTTGAGTGAGTGGCAAGGGTCCTAGCATTTTTGCTCAATTAATGAGGGAAGGGGGCTTAGAAAAAAACAAGTCTGTTGCAGTGATGTTGGGCTTAAAATGAGACATCCTCAAAGTGATGCCTGAGAGACTGCTCATTATTTTGTATTTGAACATAAATCTGGAGTTAGAGCATTGTCCAGCAAATAAGAAAAATCATACAACGCTATTGATTACAGTGATGATGATTTTTTTTTAAGGGCATGCATCTGGTTTTTCTTTTTTTTTACCACTTTTATTGGTCTCCTATTGCAGCAGATTCAGCCACAGATATAGCACCAGATCACTAACAGGGCTTATTCCCAGAGTTGTGTTTACAGTAGTGGCATGATGAAGTAGATGGGGATGAAGTAATGGGGAAAATTGCACGGTCATGTTGATGCATGCAGCATTAAACCCCATGATGCCTGCTCAGGGAAGGACAAAATTGGTTTTAAAAGTTGATTGAAAATATTAATAAGATAGAAACCATATTTTAAATTGGATTAATCTGAAATATACTGTAAAATCAGTTAGCACTGCTCTGGAGTGTATTAACTGTACTGTTGCACGTGTTCCTTCATGTACACTCTCACCCTCAGCTTCTCAGCTTTGAAAAATTACTGAAGATAGCCTGGTGAAGTTTTTGCATGTCTGATTTGCCCACCTCAAAAAACAAAAAAGGAGAGTTAAATGAAGAATTTACCAAATGAACTGGCACCTGAATGCTAGTTCCTGCATTTCACGTGTTGCAGTTCCAGTTGGATTGATCGTTTCACACACATTAATTTCTCCTTTGGACTTTGGCTTCTGCACTTAAGTACAGGGTCTGAACTCGATGGGTTGCACAAATGAATAATGAGAAAGTTAATTTTTCCACTGATGTGAGGCTGACCGTAGCTCTGCCCTCACCCTGCATTATTTCTGCAGGAAATATCTGCAGGACTATCACTGTGAAATGTTTCTGCTTGCTAAGCAATTGTGGAGCAGCACCGACAAGGAGAAAAGTAGAAAAAAACCCAAGCCAATTTAAATGCTCAAGACCGATTGAACCAACCTCCATTTGTTTCGGAGTTTAAATATTTACTCATTTGCAATATTTGCGTGTGCTCCCCCCGGCCCGCGGCGCGGTGCGCAGGAGGAGCGCGGTGTGCAGGAGGAGCGCGGTGTGCGGCTCTGCCGGAGCCCGCAGCAGGTCCCAGCACAAACCCTGCGTGCTGTCGCTTCCCTAGCGCCGCCGTGGCATTCCCGGTGGCCGTAGCTCCCGGCAGGACGGTGGCACGGGGCCCGGGGCTGGCTGCCGGCCAGCCCGCCAGTGCCAGGGCTGCAGCTGCCGCCGGGCCCGCTCCGCTCCGCTGGAACCCCCGCCGGGGGAAAAAAAGAGCAGCCCTTGCACAACCGTGTCAGCGCAACCCGGCCTGCCTTCCGCCTCAAAGCAAACAAAAACCAAACTGGAAACGTCCAGCGGAGGACAGCAAAGCCGTCCATCACCTGGAAATTTTTCGTGCAGTCGCAAAAAATACAAAACCTGCAGCATTGCTATCCTCACATGCGTGGCCTGAGCCTGGGCTGTGCTGCAGCACACTGGGGAAGTTACCACCGCGATTTTAGGAAGGGAATGTTTGCGTTTTTCTGTTGATTTTCATGATTATCTGTAGTTCTAGCGATTATCTGCAAAATAGGGCACGCTGTGTTACCAGTAATACATGTATCCTGTGGCAGTGAGCCAAGGCAGTAATTGAAGGTCAGGGATTGTTTGTTGAGTGCAGTTCAGTGTGCTGCCTGATTCCATAGGGGACTGGCAGTGCCAAAGAACAAAGGCAGCTCTGTTCTGCGAGCTTATAGTATGGCTTGTTTGACAGAGTTCAGGCCCAATTGTGAGAAGAAGCAAACAGTAGTGGAAAACTGTGCTAAAATAATGTGACTACTAAATGAGCCTTTTTAAAGTGTAGTATTTTGGAAATGTCAAAACCAGGCTTGGATCGACACTAATTTTTTAAATCCTCGCTTAAAAATTGGTTCGTACCTTTACGTAGCAAATCTGTGTTTTGTTAAGAACATACACATATATATTGTAGTAAATTTTTAAAGTAGTAATGATGTAAATGTCACTTTACGTTGCCCTTGTCTACTTAACATTAACAATTGTCCCAGTAACAATTTCCTTGTTTGGTTTTTTTAACTTCCAAAAGGTGTTCTACCACTTAATGGATTTTTCCTGAGGATGTCTTTAAGTGAAAATCTTGGAAATAGAGTTGCTGAGTTAGTATTCCATGCATAGCTGGTGCAACTTGAGAATTTTTAGCAAAATCCCTCTGAGGTAATGAACTGGTAGTGCTGGGCTGGATATTAATATTCTTCGTTACTAAGTCGCAGTCTATTAATAAAGCTTTGTCCAAACGGGCAAACTTGCCTGTCCTCCAGACCGTCTTGTGATTTGTATTTTAATAGTGTCTGTCTTGGATATTATTAAGGATTGCCTGCTTTGACAGTTGCACTGCATACCACACAGCTATCACAGCACCATTAGCTCAAGAGCAGCATGAAGTATGTCGTGCTCTGTAATAGGCATTTTTCATTTGTTTGCCCTTCCTGAAATAGCTATTAAGTGTCTGGGCTCTTAAGGGAAATGGTAAAACAAAACCTAAAACTGTATGAGAAAGGCGTGGATCTAGTGGTGGAAGTAGTATGTCTTTGGGATGCTCAGTACTTCTTGAAGGTAATTAAAATGAAAAGTTAAACTGAAGATCATATAAGTACAGAATTAAGTTTGGAAAAAATACTTTGTTTATTGATTACTTGGCAAAGGCTGAATTCCAAGATATTTTCTCGTGTCAGCTATTACTGATAGGTCTTATTTTTTAGAGGTGATGAGGCCTCTGAAGGACCAAGGCTCTGAAAGACTGTCCTGCTCACTTAGCAAGTGGCCATGTTGCTGTTGGGTGGCAGATAACAAGGCAAACGTGTGCTCTAAAGGGGGAACAGCAGTGCACACTGCAGCCCCAACCTGGAATAAGGAGCTTGCATTTTAGTGTTTGCTACTGCATGACCCCTCTCAGTACTGGTGGAAGTGACTGAGGTGTTATTCCCCCCTGCCCACTGAAAGGTGGTCTGGAGAAAAAGGAAGTGAAAGGAAATGGGGCCAGAACGGTGACACTAAGATGTTTAATTGTTTTCTCTGGAGATAAGGCAGTGCAGCCCTACCATGGCACGGCTGGGGCAGGAGGTGTGTTTGGGGGAACCAAGGAGGTTGGTGAGCTGTGTTCGGCTGGTGGCGAGCCCTGAGTGGATCTGGTGAGGGGCTGTGGCAGGGCTGCCGGAAACCAGAGCAGCAACTGCCCAGTCTGGGTGGTCAGGAATAGATGGAGGCTGCTCGAGGCACTGCTGCTTCCCAGCAGCCTTGCTGCCATATAAGGCTGCTCAGCTGCCTTGAGCCAGCCAGCATGGAAGACCACTTAAAAAGGAAAATCAATACAATAAACTGCCTCTGCTGGTGTCCTCTCCAAGCAAAATCCAGGAGTCTTGCACTTACGGGGTTTGAGCATAGGCTGGGTAGCGTACAAATGCCATGTACAGGTAGGCTGCTTCCTGCCCTAGATTGTGTGCATGCAGTGTCAGGAAGTGTTATGGAAGAAAACCAGTTTGCTGGAGAAAAGCCTGTGGTGGGTAGAGAGCCTTCCAGTTCAACTTTAATGCTTAGCTGCACCTAAGTATTTTATTTCAGAGCTTAGTATGTTATAGCATTCCAGTACCTCTTTAAGCTTACATCATTTGGAATAATTCAAGATGAGAAGAGAGATGTAGTCATGCATTGATTTCCCATTATTCTCATACTTTCTTGGCAAATGACACACCTTGTATTTTTTCATGAAGTGAAAAATGTACATCTGTTTATGTTTAAAGAGCTTGAGGAAAACAAATGCCTCTATCGCAAACCTCCCTTGTGATTATTTTTTCTTACTATCCATGTTGGTGTACGTGAGCTAAACTCAAGGAGTACATTACAGGTGTTTTGACTAAATTTCTCTCCGGAAACCATCTTCTCGTTACGAAGTGTCCCCTGAACTTTTTCCCCCTGGACTATTCAGTTGAAGTTTCCATGTGAACTGTAAACAACTAGTGTTGGAAAGTGGAAAAACACTTGGGGTTTTTTGGGTGGTTTTTTTTGGGGGGGAGGGAGGTCGCCAGGGGGGAAAATAGGTTGTACACTAAAAATGAGAAGATTGCTTTTGGGAAGTTTTGCCCGAGTTCCCGGGCTCTGAGCCCCGAGCCAGCCCCGTGTGCTGCTGGAGAAGGCTTCGGGCTGCGCAGCCCCGGATCTGGCGGCGCAGGGGGGAGCGGAGCCGCCCACCGCCCTCTGCTCCGGCTGCTCCTGGACCCAAACCAGGCGCTG
>VZTB01007628.1:111390-241088 GCA_013397245.1 Thryothorus ludovicianus
GGTTAAGGCGGGGTGCGGGAGCGGCGGGACTCGGTGCCGGCCGTTAACGACACGGAGGCCGCCGTTGGCGGAGCCCTGGGCGCCGTTGGAGCGCTCTGGCATGCGGCAGCTCTGGCGGGCAGCGGGCCCGGCTGGCGCTGCCTTCTCCCCGCGTCCCGACGGGTACTTTCTTCTGCCCCCCCGGCCGAGGGCTGCGAGAGTTCCGCCCGGAATAACGCCTTGGCTGGAAACGGGCGCTTCCGCAGGGATTGCAGGCAGGGTGGTCCGCGAATGAGGAAACCCCGTGCTCGATTCTAACGTCAGATCTGCTTTCCTGATTGTCCGCTCTTTTCCACTTGGTAATTCTGCCTTTGAGTACAAACCATGGCAACAAACAGGCGTTGGAAGAGAGCTACAGCTGTTTTGAATGATTAAGTGTCATAATGAAAAGGTGCCGGTGTTTGCGCTATTGCAGACTAAATAGCAAGGATAGAGAACAAGATTTGCAAAAGTTTCCTGAATAGAGTGTAAAAATTAGGCTCAAATTATCTTTTCAGTTTTTGTGCTTTGAAGCGAAAGAAGTATAGAACGTAGATATTTGAGTGTAAGATTAATTTTCTAAATTACGTTTTTAGCTCTTGAAAAGTCTGTTTGGCTTACGGTATAAATTCCTCTGGAGATTTTTTAAAAAGCGTCACAGCAGTACGTGTGCATAGTAGGATGCGCTGTAGTGGTGCGGGGAGCGGGCTGGAGGCACGGAGTGCCCAGCTAAGCAGGCTGTGGGCTCCGGCGAGGCAGCTGAGGCGGTGCTACGTGCGGGATGAGCCGGGCAGCAGCTGCGAGCTCAGCTGTAACCCGAGCATTTGCTGCATTGAGCCTCGTGGGTGTCACAGCTTGGCAGCGCCTGGGCTGCAGCAGGCGAGGTGCGGCGGCTCCTGGAGCCCTGGCCAGTGCCAGGGAACTGCCTGCTCGCATGCTGGAGGCACATTACCACCACTCCAGCTGCTGAATTGCACTAGCAGGGGTAAAAATGCACCGTGTGCTACTGCTTCCTTGGGAAAGTGGGTCCTGGGGTTGCTGTGAGGGTTTTGGAAAGATAAATAAAGAGGTGATTTGTGTTATTAGGCATTAGAAAAGGCAATCTCTAAGTGATCTGCTGTATTGGTATTTGGTAAGTGCTGTTGAATAGTTTTGTGATTGTTTGCTGTGAAGTGATGGTAATTTATGTCTTCTGAAAAATTACTTGAATTTCCAGAAGGTCTAGAATCCAGTTCTCAGACTCTGTGCTGTGCCAGCTGCCTCTTGTAGACAGGTTATTTCTGGCATGAACTGGGGTGAAATCATGGCGAAGGGGAAGAGAAAGAAACACACTTTATTCAGCATCAGGGAACTTGTTAGCAAAGCAGGCGAAGAGAGTGTGAAAGTGTGTGTTCATGGAGCTCCCTTTGGCTAAGCAGGGGAATCTGGTGAGGGAAGAAGTGGAATACTTTTTTCTTTTTTTCAAGCAGCCAGTGGTGATATTGGTAAAGCCAGATGTCACTTAAAATTGAGTGCTTGAGTCCTTTGCTTTGTTGTGGTCTTTGGGGAATTAGGTTAACATATAAGGCTTCCTTTTTCAGGTTTGAAAGGGAGATTTTAGTTTACAGAGGTTCAGTTTTTTCTGGCTTCTGCCAGTATTCTTGATTGTCCTTGAAGTTGTACTCCTCTTTGGGAATGGAAAGAGGGAGCACCTCAAAGGCACTTTTCCTCTGAAAATCTGCAAGGAGCTCGCTGGGCCTTCTTCTGTCTATTTTCATGTCATTGCATGCCTCACGTGCTTACCTCTAATAACTGACTCTTACCTCCTGCACTCTGTCTGTTTTTCTTTGTGAATGTGTGATGTGTAGTGTGAAATTCAGTTATGTCTTCCATTCAAAATTTTTCAAATCCCTAACCTCTCCCAGGCTGGATATCTCCTTGATAGCCTGCTTATCCCATGGAACTGATGGAGTCTGGACTTTGCTTTTCCAAGAACACATTTACTTAAGGGTGGTGTTTTGTTGTTCTTTGATAGTGGGAATGTTTTTCAATAGTGTCTGAAAAATCTCAAGTTGTGTGCATCTGAGCTATCTGCATAGGAGATGTATGACATGGCATGGTTTTGCATTATTTATTTACATATTTTTCCTGTGTGCTTGTGGGATAGCCTGCATGCTCCACAAGAGTATTTGGGGGCGTTGACCTGTCTAGAGGCATAGATCTATGAAAGTAAGGGAGAAGGCATTACGTTTCTCTTCTTAGAATAATCACACTCACAGATCTATATTTGGAACTAGTTCTTTTAATACCAGTAGGAAGATAAACCAATGGCTCACATGTACCTTAATCTGTAGTGTCTGAATCCTGAATGATAACTGCAAGCCACATTCCAGGCAGTTTCGTTTCAGCTGGTGATGTGGTGTGTCCTGTTGTTTGTAGCCGGAAACTCAGCTCTTGACCTGAATAATAGCTCAGAAAGCTAGAAAAGGCAGTGTGGAAAAAGTATGACAGTGTGAGGGAAGATATGGGGGCAGATTAAGAGCTGAAAGACTACAGCGTTGGCTTTTTCAGAGAAAAGTTTGTCTACTTGTGGGTTTATACACTCAACACTTAGCAATTTCATGATGTGAACTCCACCCTCTCTTAACCATTAGCAATACAAGATCCATTATAGGAAAGTGATGCAAGAGCAAAGGCCTTTTCTTAGCTATTAGAGGTTAAATAATTATTTACTATTTGGACTCTGTAGTTGGAATATTATTATAAACTCTTGCTCTTCCAGCCCTTTCATCTAGTTACCTATTGTAGAGATGGCTGACTGGTGGAGAGGTTTGGCTTTTTTTCCTTCCTTGTCTGAGAAAGAGTAGAAGCTGAAGTGAAACCTTAAATAAAATGGAAACGAGAATGTTGTGTATTCAGTCGGAGCACTTGTGGAGTTTGATAGATTTATTAGAAAGTATAATAATGTATCTCCCATGAAATATTCTCTCATTTGTTTAGTAAGTGTCAAAGCTGAAGCTCCAGAGACACTTGGGTTATATTTAGCCTAATCGGGAGGCAACACCTTTGAAAGTAGGTAATGAAGCCTGATAAAACCTTGAGTGCTGGCTTACGAGCTGCCTGCAGACTGGCTGGGGGAGGTCACTGACTGCTGCTGCCCTGCTTAGTGGCTTTTGTCAAGTTATGGGATTGCTTTGTGCCTCAGTTTCCCCCTCTGTAAATAAGTCGTGGTGATCTTGCCTTCCCCTTGTAAGTACTTGGGGTCTGTCACTGCAGGATGTTACACGTGAGCTGTGACAGCAGTATTTTACAGATGTTGGTGTAGCATTTGCACAGTGCTCCATGTGGTTTTTGACTGCCCTTGTTTCTCCTCTTTGTCTTTTTCTCCTGCATTTTAAATTTAGAATCGGTCTCAAAGGGCTTTTTTCTTTTCCTGTTTTCCCTCATTACTATTTTTTTTGTCCTATAAAATAACTTTCCTTTTATTTTTTCTGTCCCTCCACGTTTTTCCCCAATGCATCCTGCGTGTTCTTTTTGCCAGTCATTTCTTTTGTTCACTGAGGTCTTCCTCTTGCTGTTCCTGTCTGTCCTCTGAGCAGCATTTCTCTCGCCTCCATCCGCTGGGATTTCCTTTTCACCTGACTCATCCCCACTAGGTACATCCCCCGGCTCAGTTAAGCTCTCCTTGTGCTCGTGTTGCAGGAAACGCAGCCAGCAGGGAAGGGACCGCCTGCTTGTCCCCTCTCCGGGGGGATCTCTGGAGTCACGGCGCCCTCCCCGCTCGCCTGCTGCATCCTGCTGTGCCTGGAGGAGGGCAGGGGCTTTGGGCTAAGGCTCTACGAGGAGCCTCTGACTCCCCTTTTTGCAGCAGAGCTGGGAGGGTGATGAGCACCTCGCTGCTCGGGGTGAGCGGGGGAGCCGTGGCCGGGGCTGCGGGCTCGCAGGGCGCTGCGCTGGAGCCGCCGGCTGCTGCAGGGAGGAGCGGCTGCGGGGGCGGCGGGAGCAGGCAGAACACGAGAGATGGGCAGGGAAATGAGATGGTTGACTCGAGGCAAGGTGAACGATTTCAGAACAGGAAAGGGGGGGGAGGGATTTCTCTGCAGTCTGCTTCCACTTGAGCTGTCCTTAGGATAATCACTGCTGTGCTAGCTGGTCCTGCAGGCAGGCAGAGAGGATCTGCAGGCTGAGCTGTGTGTTTAGGCTGGAATGGTGCTCCTGTACTTGCAGCTTCTGTGGTAAACAATCTTGCTCGAGCATACTGAAGGAAAGGAAGACCATAGGATGTAGTTCTCTTTTCTAGCTGGTTTTCCACCATCAGCCCAAAGGAAAAAAAACGACAGAACACAAAATCTTCCTTTCTTGTATGATTGATAACTGTTATTCTGTTTCAACTTGTTTTGATGGAACAATGCATCAGTATTTTATACAGTTTTGGGGGTTTTACGTGTTGAGGGGTTTTTTCAATTACCTGATTTTATCTTTTTTCATTGATAGACATTCAAGCCCTTGGTTGGAAAAAGTGTATACAATTCAATTACTGCAGTAGAATTCCTTGTGGACAAACAGCTGGATTTCATAACTGAAGATAGTGCCTTTCAGCCCTATCAGGTAAGACATTTGACTAGTGTGTAAGTACTATCCATTAAACTTAAAAAACATGATTTTACTATTGTTTAAGTGCCTTTTGTGTTCAAGTTCTGTGTTACAGGAACAATTTCCTATTGGTTATTGGCAGAGATTGTTCCTTGTTTTGTGAAAGATTATCTTGAGTACCATGTATGATTCTAGTTAATCTGATTGTGTCAAAGAGTACTGTGCCATGAATATTATTGTAGCACTTTCAGTTAAAATACCTGACCCCTTTAAAGGCTAACCAGTGCCATTAATTGTAGAGCAGATAGAAGATATTATCCCTCCTTCTGAGGCTTTCATTTCCAGGTCTTTGCATGATTACAGTGATATTCCACTTACTGATTTTTGGTTCTCTTGGAAAATGAGTAGCAGAAGATGTTAATTTCTTAAATTCTTTCTTGCTGTTGTTTTTAAGCCTGCTAAAATTTCCAGTACTCTTGATTTTAACACCTAGCCATTAATTAGAAACACATTAATATATTAATGTGTGTTTATTTAAAGAACAAGAGAATTAGTGATTCCCCTCCTTGCTGCTTCAGAAGAAGGTTTAAAAATCTCTTCTATGACAAATAGAAAAATATTTGATATTTCAACTTGCATTGAACTGATTGCAATTACAATAGCCATAAATTCTTCCTTATGGCTTGGATGGTACACTGTGGTGATACAGAAATAGTACTTAGAGGCTTGGAATGACAGATGGCCCTGAATAAATGCTATGTAATTTTGTCCTGACACCCCTTCTTCCCTCCTGTTTCACCAAGATGTTTTTTTTTTCCCAATGCCAAATACGGAGCTAGAAAAAGAGAGCGGCTGAGAGAGAATCCTAGGGAAAGGAGAGGGAGGTTCAGTTCATGGAAGGGCTGGTACTTTTGTGTGTCTGTGGTAGGGAAGCCAAACGAGTTGAACATTTCTCATCAGGGTGAGGTTACATGTTATGACTAGAGCTGCTAGAACAGCTTGGCTCTGGCACAGACAGCAGTTCCCACGATCAGACCCCATGCTAGCACCTTCAGTCCTCTAAAGCAGCACAGCCTTGATTTCCAAAGAGGGAGGGGGGGCCGTGGCGCGGGGGAATCGCCTGGGATGCTGATGAGCTGAGCTGGATTAGCCCAGGGTGCATCCAGTGCTGTGGCTTCCTGCTCGGAGGGGGTCAGGGTGACGCAACACGGAGTGGGATATCCTCCTTTGGCAGCAGCGACCTCTTCAATCAGCTGGGCCATGAAGTGTAAATTCACCCTCAGAGTCCAGCTGCAATCTTCCAGATTCATTTTACAAAGCAAATACTGGTGCTAGTGTCTGTCCTCTGCCTGAAATCTGTCAAGATCATGTGTCTGATAATGCTCGTTCCAGTAACAGTAATCAATCTCCTTTTGGCAGTGGGTTATTTCTGATCTGAACAGAGCAAACTGAACACAGGAGGGCTGCTTTTTGTTAAACAGTGCTACTGCCAGGCAGTGACATAGCAATATTCTGTGCATTTTAGGCCCTTCAAAGAATATTAACTGATAGAGCATTAGACTTGGAAGCACCTTAATTTGGGAAGGTGCATTCAAGTTCAAGATGTCATTTTTTTAAAATATGAAATGAAGCCCATGGCTTCATACTACCTTGATGGATAATACTGAAATTAGCAGTGTTGGTGACTTCTTCTCAAAAAGATATTCACCAAAAACTTCTACAAAGAAGTAGCTTGTCAAAAATAGCTCCAGAGATAAGCTTGCTCTCCCCAACTGTTGGCCTCTATTTTTAACACATAAAGGGCAATTCTGTATTAGATCAGGCTGTTTCCTCCTCTCATGGAGCAAATAGTTACCTATTGAAACCTGAGATGGAGGCTGTTGATCTGTATCCATTCTGAGTAGTTTGGTGACAAGAGATGTAAATTGTTTATTTTAACGTTGCAAGGAGACTGCTGACAATTCCTCTAAGTACTAAGGCGGCCAGAATTTGCATTTTAACTGGATATTGCTTGGGTATTGAGTGTAGTAGCATAAAACAGCATTGTGCTCACTGATGAATAGTGTAAAGATTTCTTTATTTGAATGATTATAAAAAGCTTGAGTAACCTTTTTTCATAGGAATATCTCTTTGCAAGGCTAGCAGTATCTCAGTGCCAAATTTCACAAGTTAGTTGTACAGATAAGAACTTTACTGAATGACAATGTCTTCAAGAGAACAAGAAACTATATGTACTAACCATATGTTAGACAGAAATATTAGCTTTATTACTAAGACTTATTTTCTGCTCAAAGATACCTGAAGTGGGAGGATTGTTTCTATTCCTTTTTCATACTGGTTTTTGTTAATGCTGGAAATCATATTCCTAGCTATTAGTCACTTAATGTAAAGTAATTTTTACTTGTATGGAGGAAGACCTCCCTTTTCTTTGGCCTCCCTTTTCTTTGGCCTCCCTTTTCTTTGCCACAATACCAGGTCCTAGATAAATCTCTGGTAAACTTCCTGTTACTATCTACTTTGCAAAAAAATGGCATTTTGGTCCCTTGTTTAGTCTGGAATAGCATCGATCTGCTTGCGAGCAGAAGACAGAACTGAGGAATCATTTTTTGCGGGGATGAATTGACTTAGAATCTTCTGAAATGTGTTTAGTTTTTTGTTTAAGCTCTCATGGCTGCACATTTTTAATACGAAGTCCTTTGAGACCGTGGTGACCTAAACACTTTTTTCTTGCATTTTGCTGTTAGTGCCTAAAATTCCAGTATCTTCCTGCCAAAACAAACAAAGTTTGAATTTGTGTGGGAAGACTCCATTTCACTTCAGATACAATTCTTAACTGCTGACTAATTTTTCCCATCGTTACATAGACTCATAATACTGGTAATGGGCAGCAGATGAATATTTGGTACAAATTCTGCTCACATCAGTTCTGATCAAGAAACGATGGTTCACATAACTATTGGGCCAAAAGGCTTCATGAATTAGATACTGCTGTCCAGTGTAAAGGTGACAACTGCTCAAAGCAAAGAAAACAGCTCACTTGGCATCCTTTCAGACTTGGCAGGAAAAACAAAGTTTGACTAGGCAAAGAACTAAATTACTGTCGTTACCAGAAGTGGTTCTTCCAGAACAAGATTAAAGAGACTTTGGCAGGACTTCTGGGGAATCGTGACCCATGCATTCCCATGCCTTGTCTGCTCTTTGCATAAATAAACTTGTTTCAATTGTTAAGAGATTCAATGACCTTGCTAAGGGCTAGATGAATATCATTATTAAAAGTAGGATATGCAGCTGCATTATATGAGCCCACTTCCATGTCTTCACAGGGTTTGCTGTACCAACTAGAACACTTGCCAATGAATTTGTTCTTTACTGCTAAACATGCGTGTGATTCTTCTTTTGCCTTATGCGTGTACTGCTTAGAATCCTGCCATTCTCTTTAGAAATTGTTTGGATTCTGTATGTGTGGTACCTTAAACACCAACCTACAACTTGTTTCCGGTGGCTTTTATCTCTGTTGCTTCATGGAGGATGTAAACTGTGTTATTCTCTGTGTGAAACTTGCATGTGACTGAGTGACTCATTCATTAATCTGGCATGGTCAGACCATTTAGTCATGTAGTTCTTTTTATGGTGGTGACAAGGGGATCTTGAGGATAAAACAGATGTGAAGGTTTACTATGGTACTTTGCCTAGCAATGGAATGAAAATTCTGTCCTTGGTAGGAAATAATAGACATAAAGTTAACAACATGCATTTTTTTATGTCAAACTAGTATCTGTAGGAAGTGCAGTCTTGAAATGGACATGTAGGTTAGATCCTTAATGTGAATTCCACTTTGCATTCACAATATATCATGTATGTTCTGTGTTCAAAAATTTGCAAGTGTAGTGGGCTTAATAATGGCTCTTGCTGTAGTCTGAAAATGAGCACTTCTTCCAAAAAGCTGTTTTAAGGAGAAATTGCAGTTAAGTCTACACATACAAGTGTGGCCTAAATCAGATACTTTGAACTGTTTTTCTGTATTAAGTTATTTGTACTGTTCTGTGACTTCTATGTATGTCTGTTTTGTGATACACATATTAAGTTAGGCAGCAGCAAAGCTAATCATGCCTTAATTTGTTTAAGCACTGTTGTTTACTTGAAGGACTATAGATGGGGATGTGAAGCATTAAAGCCCAGCATATGGTATGTGTGACCTCATCAGAGTGGTGTTTTTGTCTGGGTGGTGTTTGGCAGTGCCCGTCAGGGACACTGTTGAGCTTAGTGTGTGATTCTGCTGTTGCTGGCTGAAGCAGCTGGAGTCAACTGCGTTATACTTTGGACAAGCAAATGCAGAATAACAAGAAGTGTTTTATATTGTGGTTTTTTTCATGGTAAAGTACACTTGTGGAAAGTTCTGGAAAGACTCTGCCTGAAGCAGTGAATGCATTTCAGCTGTGTCTGGGTCAGGCAGAGCAAGGGTGCATGATTGATTATATACTTCCAAATATGTACATACTGTGTGATAATGTATTTCCAAAGGATTTCTGAGCACACAGCACTGGAGCAAATGTGCACAGTGGAGGCAGGACAGAATTCAAATGAAGTTCCTTCGCAATCATTAAACTTCCTGCAAAAGGGTATTTTACCACTCAGGAAGGGAAGTGGAAGGGTGCACAGTCTTTAAAAAGTCCTCTTGTTTATTTGGTTTTAATAAAAAAATCCCGCTAAGAATGAACGTTTATGGTGAAATCTCTCTTCAGGCCTTACAGTCTCCTTCAGAACTTCTTTTTTTTCCTTTTTTATTTTTTCTTTTTTTCCCTGGAGGGCAAGCCTGGTTGCCTTAGTGTTTCAAAATGGTGCAGTCTGCCTGTCTACCTCTGTGCTGAAGGTTGCAGATGTAAAGATAGGGCAATGAGAAATCCCCTGTGGGAGGTGTTGCATGAACAGTGATAGGCACCTGTACTTTGCTCTTTTTCTATGTGTGTGTGGCACGTCTGATTGTTGGCAGGTCAAATGTCTAACACGCCTTAAAGATTGTGGAAATAATAAACTTTCTCACTAATCATGAAGTAGATACATTAGATACAGGACCTAATACACACCTACCTTGATCTATAACAAATTCGAGTCATATATGCCATTAAGAAAGGCTTGAGTGAAGGACCATGGCTAACACCACTGCTCTGCTTTTCTGTTCATTATGGGCAGACATTGGATATTTCAGACCTGGATGCCTTTTAGTTCTGTGACTTGTTTGCTTGTAAGAGCAAGTAAGCTGGGCTTGTGTAGTAATGACATGTGCACATAAAAAATTCTTTAAACATCTTGAAACAGGGATAAAATAGTATTTTTTCTGTCTGTATTTTAAGCACCCCATAATTATACGTGCACTCATCTTTCAGACTTCTTTTGCTTTAAGCTTCAGGCTTAAAAATAACTACTGCAGCTGAAAATTGCTTTTCCCATAAACTTGTACCTCCACTGATGAGGCAGGCAGGAGCTTTTGGGGTTGGTCCCACCCTTTGAGGTTGCCAGGAGCAGCTCGGGAACTCCAGTGCTGGCCACAGAGCCTACATCCTCCTGTCCTGCTTTCAGTTCCTCCAGGGGCAACCCAGGCACACAGAGCTTTCTGCATCTTTAACTCCTTTTGGTGCTGTGCTGAAGAAGTGTCTCGATTCTTTCCCATGTCTCTGGACCACCCATAAGGAGTCCAGCTGGCTTCCCTGGCGAAGGGAAGGAGTGATAGTCTAAACAGCTTGTTGCCAACACATCTCAGTTTAAATGCACGGCTCCAACATGTGGGGAAGCAAAAAGCTGCATCCAGCTAGAAGTGGGTCAGATGATTCATACCAGTCCTCACTCCCAGTAACACGTAGAGGACAGAAGAATTTCATCAGAGTGCTCGAAAAAGGAGAGGCATGAGGGAGGAGGGATTGGCACCCTTCATTTGTAGAGTCCATCGTCTGCCCTAAGCCTGTATTTGTGTTTTTTGAAAAAGAACTTCTTGTTTGAGAGCCTAATCTGTTTTCTCAAAAGAGGTGGAATAAAATGGCACCTTTCTGTTCTACCTTGATCTGCTAAGTAAGGGCTTCAGTCACTTTTTTTTGTCTCTCCCAGCAAGATTTGACGCAGGAGTAGAGTTCTTCATATCTGACAGGCCTTAGGGAAGTGAGCAGTGTAGGGGGAAGGCCATCAGTCAGCAGGAAGGTGACACAGCTGCCACAAATAGTGTGGCTCCTCCAGATGGCAGGGAGTTCAGGTGGAACTGCTGAAGCTGTGGGAAAGTACACAAGGAGGAAGGGGGAAAGAGTTGTGAGGTCCTTGGGATAAGCTGAGGTTACTACAATGCAGATGACACTCAAATCCATAGGAGAAGAGTTTTCCTTCCTCTGTCATATTCTTTCTACAGTTTCTGAAAAACCAATCGGTTCAATGGTTTGATTTCATTAATCCTACTCTGGGAGGTAGTATTTAAGTAAGTAATTAAAAGTTTGGATTTCAGAACGGAAGAGATGGAACAAAACCTGCTTCTTCTTTGAAGCTGCATATCAAATCCTTTTACTGAAGTATTTTGGTACTTCTGAAAAGCCATGCTTGGGACTACTGAGTTTAAAAATCCATCCAGTGTTTCTGGGTAAAAATTTCCTGTGTTTGGTCACAAGGGATTACTTTTTCATCAGTAAAAAATTATGGAAAATATCACACAGTAGTAAGTGAAGGAAGCCTTATTCTGGGTTCCGTGTCCTTACAATTTCCATTTCATCTATTAAAAATGAAAGTTTGAAGTATTTGTCTTATGTGGTGGTCCTGACCAACCCTTCTTCTGTAGCCCAGACTCCAAGTCAGCTCCTAGAGAAATCTGTTTCACACTATAAACAGTTGCTGCTTTGCCCCTGTGTTCTTAGTTTCCCAAGTTGCACTTTGTTGGGATTGGGAGCCCGTTGGTGCTTTAGGGATCCCAGAAGTGTGAATGCAAGTAAACTCTGCATGGGAATTTGTAGCCAGAGCAGGAAGAGAGTAGGCATTCCTGTACTTCAGGTAGGGGGAAACTCGAGTTTCATGAAAATGTGTTCTTACCCAAATTAAGCCATATGATAAAGACAATAGCTCATTTGGTGAAGTGCTTATGGGTTTGTTTGCTTTCATTCCTCCCTTGGATACAATGTCCTTTTGCTCTAGACCTTTTTCCTAGAGAATGTATTATTGAAACTGCACTAATAGAAGTAATAATTTGTAGTCTGCTTTATGGGAAGTGCTCCACAGCCCTCAGCAAGCTACAGTTAGTAGAAGTTGAGAGCTATAGCAGTTGCAGGTCTGTGTATCTAATTCTTTTTCCAGGCCAGCCATCTGGGGAGAAACTCAAGTAATTTTGTACCAAATTGAATTTTTAGAATTAAAACCAAGTATGAATCTTGCTATTTTCTTAGACGTTGGAATAATTTTGCTAAGGGCTTGTGGCGGACTTGATGTACAGAGCATTATTTCTTTTTAGCAATATAGCAGTAATTACAGTTATAAAGTCTTGTTACTACTATTGTTTGTAAATACTGACACCCCTCCTTCAATCTAGCAAGCATTTCCTGTCTTTTGAATAGAATTAAAATTAACTATTCCCATTCTTCCCCTGTAACTTCCTCTATTTGAATGTATCTATCTCCTACTATTATTGAGGGTAGTATTTTAGTGGTTTTGCTGAGCAAGTGAATTTGAATCATAGTAATTTCTGTGCATCTCAATAATGAATACATTTTTTGTGATTTTAGTTGTGAATTTTAAGCACAGAGTTTAGAAATTACGTTTCAAGAGGTATTACATTACAGAGGCAGGGTTTTACCCCATTTGAATTTTTTTTTCCCTTTCATTGTCTTCTTATCACCATATCACACCATTTCGGTATTCAGCAGATAAAATCAGGTTAAAGCAGGTTTCAGAATGCATAAGGCTTGGTGGCTAAATTATGGTGCTTGACAGGCTTTTGCTTTTTTCTTTTTTTTTTTCTTCCCCTAGTGATGTATCTCAGTTTTGAATTATGTCTTCAATAGAAATTTCTTGGTTCTGCATGCTAGGAGAATTATTTGTGAAAAAATATTGTGAAATAGAAGATCATTGTATCAATTTTAAACTCTGAATGACTTTGCTAAGTTTACCCCAGGGAATTTATTGCAGCAATAACTGAAACATCCCTGTTTTCTGATTAGCAATTTAGTCTTTTGTCTTTGCAAGACAGTTATTCATCAGTTCTATAAAAGGCATATCCACTGCTTTCCCCAGAGTTGCAGAGAGCTGTAGTGTTAATCCAGCTATGATGTATGTCCCAGCTGGTCAGATCTGTTATTTATAGGGAAAATTCCTAAAATGGCTCCAGCAGGTCCTAACATAGCTCTCTACAGGAAAAAAAAAGGCAGTGCTGCCTTAAATCCTGTTAGAAATTAACTTTGAAAAATTCTCTGCAATTACAGTGGTACTTTTAAAATGTGAGAAAAACGAATTTTATTTTGATTTACTTTGATAATACCAGCATGTGGGCCAACTTGTATGTGATTATATTCTAAGAAACACATTATCAAATAAATTCCTGAAAGCCACTTGAAAATAAAACATTAATGCAATTCAGTGGACTAAAACACGCTGGATTTCAAGAACATTTGGATGGTATCTGATGTATTCTTTGTAGGAATTTGTTTTCTGCCCATAATCCTCATGTGTTATAGAGAGAAGGAGCTGGAAAGTTGCATATTTCCAGAGTTCCTGTTTGGTAAATAGGAGTGAGGATATCTGCAGAAGAGACTGGGTATCTCTCTGGTTATTGTTGGTCGTGTAAGCTGGTGGTAGTTCAAATTCCAGAGCAGGGAGTCATCCACAAGAGTGGTACACTGATAGATATCTCTAGGAGGTGGTGTTGATTCTAGAGTTGTCGTCACACTGACACGTAGAGGACAGTTTTCTGCAGTTTTCTGCTGCAGAACTGGATTTGGAGGTCTTTGCTCTTCATTTCAATAAGCTCTCAGTTACCAGTAGTCTCATCAGGGAATGTGGTATTGCTGAGGAATGCAACTGCTAAAAGATTCAATGGAGGTGACTGCTGTGATCTGAGAGGTGACCTGTCCTGTCAGTGATTTTCTGTGGTGGTGGTACACAGCCTTCCAAGTGCCAGTGCCACAGGTAACCTCTGCTGTCCCCCCTGCAAGGAGGGTGTGCCTGTTGTGGAGGGGTCAGTGTCTGAGCAGGCCTCCTGTCTTGGCTGCCCACCAGTCCAGACAACTAGTGTTAACAGAATGTGCTTTCTTTTTTGCTTAAGGACACCATCCATACAGCTTGTCCTTCAGATGGTGTGATTTGGGTCTTGTTGAATATCTTCTGAAAGCTGTTCATGGTTCACAGAGTGTCTGGTTCTCAGTTTAAATTTTAATATCAATGTACAAAAGAGGTTTCTTCAAACTACTTACTTAGCAGGTCTCCTTGTTAGCATCAACTTCACTCTTCTAATTGCTTGCTTGAGGGAAATGTCTGCACTTTGAGGTTTCTTTTCCCATAGTGGAAGTGAATTGCTTAGTGACTCAAAGGCTTCCTCCGGTATTGCCACATGACTAGTGGCTTAGGACCAGTACTCCCTCCCTGTTTCTCTTACTATTAGAAAAAACAATCCCAAATTAGTACAAGTTGCATATTGCTGAGATGGTGGTGATAAATATGTGGAGCCTGCTGTGAGAAAGCGGAAGGAAGTGTAATTCAGTGGAAAATGAAAGAAAAGCAAATGTGTGGCTGTGTCATCGAAATGAGAGGGAAGGTGGACGTGGAGTATTGTAGTTCATTTGACCTTTATTTGTCTGCATGTGGAGAATGTAAGTAGTACAAATGGTCACCACAGTGTAGGTGGAAGCTGAAAGCCCCTCTGTTTTGTGGATAGGAGCTACTTTTTTGGGGAAGTCTTAGATGCTAAAAGATACCTGACTGGGGGAAGAGATTGTCCTAGCTGCTCAGAGAGAGAGAGAGTAACAATTTGTGAGCATAAGGGTCATCTGGTTTTTTAATCTCTTATTTTCAAGTGCAGGACTGTTGTAGATGTCACTAAAGCAGTTCTTAGGCTGGTTGCTGACAATATTTGTCTAGCCCAGGTTTGATTTTGCTTATCCATTGGTTGTTGCTTACTTTCATGCTGCATGTTCATCCTGTCCATGTTCACATTGTTCTGATTTCCCCTCTGCCTTCCCATACCAGATTGTCATCTACAGATAGAAGAATAATAATAAACTGTCTTCTGATTCTCAAACCTGATAATTAACATTTTAAAATCAGTTTCAACTCCTGAGGTAAAATGAGGAAGGGAGTAGGAGTGTGTGGGGAGAAATGTTATGCATAGGGAAGAGTGGGGAGCAGCAGAAAAATCGTTGGTAACATTTCTCAGGAAAAGCTAGCTTTACTGGCAGTTGGAAAATCACTAAATTTGTATTCCTCATCTTTTTTCCCCTTGTAATTTTAGCTTCCTACTTACAGAAACGTAGTCGTTGCTGTTACACGCTGAAAATAACCCCTAATCTTTAAATGTTTGTGGTCTGAAATGTCTCTAAACATTTGTCCTTGAAGCAGAGCACTCGGAGCCCCTCGCTGGTGGGGATTAGTTATCGCCGTGGTGTGTCCCTGTCCCTGTCCCTGCTGCCCCGTGGCCGTGTCCCTGCGCACGTGTGAGCAGGACTGACCTCGGCTCGACTTTGTTTCTGCTTTAGGGGTCAGGCTTGTGCCTTCAAGCTTGACTTAACTGGTTCAGATGTAGCCCAGCAGCTGCCGGGTTTGAATGAGGTAAATTGTGACTGTGCGCTCAGAAGAGCAGAAAATAGGTCAAGTGTGGGTTGGGTTTACATAGAAAGCGCTAGCGTCGCCTGGTAAGCCTAAGCCTCTTCCCTCAGCTCAGACAAAGCCGTTTAAGGTAAACTGGGAAGTTCCAATCTCCCCAAAAAACTTTCTAGCCCTTGTATCTGTGCAGGCTGAGTGCGTGTGGGTGTCCCTTGGCGTGGGGCGGGGGGGTGGCCGCGGTCGGTCGCTGTGCTGTCACAGCAGTCCCCGGCACGGCGGGCCGGGCTGGCCGCGCAGCGAGCACAGCCCCTGCTGCCGCCCTGACCTCTGCCCACAGCGGCGCGGCAGATGGGGGAGCCTTTCACTTGCCGCAGAGAAAACAGGAATATGCTGTTTACCGGCGCTTCGTGCATGCTCTGTGCTAGAAAGAAGCTGCAGATCTGTATTTAGACTCATCTAAATTTGGTTATTTCCCTGTAAGTTGTGGTGCGGTCTGTGTGGCAGCTGCAGTGCCTGCCTGGTGATACCCTCAGGGCTGTCAGCTGCTGCCAGTTTCTCTGTATTTTAGCTAGATTCTTATCTCTTGCCACTGGAAAAAAAAGTCTGGTAGCAGGGCAGAGTGATATTACCAGTTCATAGGTGATGTTCTTGTTATGATATTTGGCGTTCTGCCTGTCTGCATTTTGTGTGTTTTTTTTCTCGCTCTGATGTCAAGCAGGACAATGTTAAGATTGAAGGTTTGTTAAAAATTACAGCCAATGAAAGAGATAACAGATCAGTGATATAACCACATATGTCAGGTGACATGATCAGTGAAAGATGAAGGAAGAAGAAAACATTTTACTGGTTATCAAGAAATGAAAATAAGGAGAGAGTTGTACAGGCCTGCTTTCAAATGAAGGGTAAAAATAGGTATGAATGTGTTTGAGGCTGGGTGCAGGTACAATATTTAATCTTTTCTAATGAGAGAAAATGATAAAAAATTGGCATTAGAGGACTAATATAAATTCTCAGTGGTTTAGATTTTAAAAAGTGCTTTTTGCTGCCACTATTCTGCTCTCTAAAGACTTGTGGCAATCAGTAAGGGCTTGTTTTCACACTGCAGTTCTCATACCTAATTTCTGTGCAGCTGAAGTTCAGTGCAGTTGTACAAATGACTTGGTGCTAAAGGATAAAAAAAGAGTTGGGAGCTCATTTTATAGAAGCTAATATTCACTTATAAAACAAGAACAAAAGTGAAGGTTCAGGACACTTTGAGGTTTTATTTTGCACTGTTTGAATTTAGATGTGGTCCCTCTACCATTAAAGTCCTGACAAGATGCTTATTTCAATGTGCAGTGCACACTGTGTGAACATTGTAAACAGGACTGTCAAGTTGGTTATGTGCTAGTTTTCATCTAATTCGTGTCCTAAATTATCAGAAAACCTCTAAGCAGCCAGAGGAAGCTATAGTTAATTACGCCACAGATGGTGAGGACTAATGTGGCGTTGACCTTTGGGAGGACTACAAAATCTACTTAGTCTTTCTCTGGAAAACACTAGCTGAAATGAATTCCTCCTGATATTAGAAATATGTCCTTGGTGCATGAAGCCAAATGCAGAGACACCATGACCAAGGAAGGAGCTTTCCCAAATTAAGTTTTGCAGTTCCTAATGTGTGATGTGTGTTGATATGTAGTCTTCACGTCAGGGCTGATTTGAGCATTTTAGTGCCAAAAGCCACTGTTTTACTAGAACTTCGTATTGTCAGCCCTCCTCTTCTTCAGTGACAATGGAGAGTTGACAATTGGCTGGAGTGTGTGTGCCCTCCCATAGCAGCATGCAGGCTGTATGTCTGGGATATGAGCAGCTTCCAAAATCAACTTTTCTGTTCCTCTTAGCTCCAGGGTTTCATCTCAATTAACTCATCTCTGCGCCTCAAGTTTCTGAATGATGACTTGTAAGAGTATTTTAAAATGCTGAGGAAACGTGTTGCTTCAGTAGTTCAGGTCTTGTGGAGGAGGTAGCTGTGGAAATATGTAGGCCTTCATAGCAGAGTCGTACCTAGCTGCCCAAAATGCAAAAGTAACTTCTGGTTATTTGAACCTTTCAGAGCACTTTGTATTGTCTTCGGGCAATGGGCAGGTTCTGCACATCTGGGGATAGCTCTCAGTGTCTGAGACAATATTTTTTGTGGATGGAGAGTGAGTAGGAGAATTCTTGCTGGGATTTCGACTTGTTTTTCTGTGTGTACTATCTTGAAATTCTTGTTTGATCTCAAAGGAATTTTGATGCATGACAAGTGATCTAAGCACCTGTTCACCTGTGACTCTGAATGATGTTATTTTTGTCTGAATAAACTCTCTGAAAATGCTTCTCTGAACAACAGTTTCTCCTTCCTGGTTAGACCAGTGTGATATCTTAACCTGATGGTATGGCCTATGGTTTTAACCTGCTTGTATCATTTTGCACAAGGATAAAGAACAGATGTACTCAGAAAAGCACAGCATATTTTTGATACTTGGGGAAAATTTAATTCTCTATTCTTCTCAGGACTTCCTTGGGGCTGAGCACATCCCCAGCAGGTGAGAATGATCACCTAAAAAGACACGCACCTGACCCAGTTCTTTGGATTATTAAGTGTAAAGTCCAGTCCACCAGAAGTGAATTCCTCTTTTAATCTAGAAAGAAGGAAGAATATCAGCAAAGATGTAAAAAACTTGTCATAGATAGGCAAGCTTCTGATAGTCATATTGCCTCATGTGACTGTTTTCCAGAAGGGCAGATGGGGTTATCTCAGCAATGTTTTTCTAGCCCATAGGCCCTTTGTCTTCTTCCCTGAGTTGCATGTAGTCATTTGTGGAGCAAGGGGCACTGCCACTTGAAGTACATGAAGAGCTTCCCACAGTAGATTTGAAGAAGAATGTAACACTCCCCTTATTTGATTTGCATCCTGATGTGCATAAGTATTTCAAACTAATATTAACATCTTTCTGGAGGAGGTATTCCAGGACTTGTGGAAAAGCTAGTCTAAGAGAGTACCTTCTTTTTGTTTGTAAAACTACTTCCAAATGAGGAAAAGTCTGGAGGAAAATCCTGCAGAGCATTTAAATCCTCTGGGGGTTAGTCTGTCAATTATGCTGCATCAACCAAGAAGAAGAGGAAAACTGAGGGTTATAATTGCCAAGGTTCAAATCTATAGACAATAATTGTACCTTGAGCAATATAAACAGAGGGTAAGGAAAAGAGCTGGGAACTGCAGAGTCATCTGCTTGTCTTCAGTGCTAAACCAGGGAAGAGACTGCAGGTCATCAGCCTTGCCTGTTGTCCTCTCTCTGCTTTTGCCAGAGTTTGTCATGTGTGCTGAAACAGTGTGGTTAAGGCCACTGCTTTATAGTTTAACACAGCATGCAATTAATTTCCTGGGTTTTAGATATTCAGATTTAAGACTAAAGATGGAAAAAGCTAAGTCATGACACACACTTTTTTTTCCACAGATAAATGTACACAAAAGAACAGAATTTTTGAGATTACAGAGACTTGCTCTCTTTAGTCTCTGCCCCCTACCCTGTGATTGTTATGTTAAATGTGTATTTGTGTGTATATTTAGTAACTCTGGGTTCTTTGATAATCATCCACATAGTCCCAGTCACACCTGCATTTGGTGTGTAGTGGGTCTTTGACCTAACTTGTGCCTTTTGGAGCTCATCTTTGAGCTCATCTTTCCCAAGGGTGAGGGCATAAATACAAAATGGACATTGTAGTCTCCTTTTTGAAGTGTTCACATGGAGCACTTTCAGCCAAAGATGATGTTGTGCTTCTGAACAGGACATCGTGGTTCAGATGTACTATATGTAGGATGGACAGTGTCTTCATTGTCAGGTTCAAAGAAGGTGAACATGCTTAGGAAGGATGTGAAATCTTACAAAAAAAAAAAGCATCAGTGTGTGTTGTCTTCAGGAAACAAATCAAAAGTGGCTTAAGATGACACAGAGACTCAAAAACTTTATGTAAAGAACTCATGAAAATAGTATAATGTTAAGAGTAACGGGTTTAATTTCATGGTACTTAATCACTGTGTATAATCTCAAAATGAAGATACACATTTTCTTAGATGCGACTGAAGAGATTACTCAAAATGTACAAGATCTGCACAGTAACTGCATCTGTAAGTCAGCCAAATTCAGTATTGCAGTCCTTGGTGTGTCACGTAGATCCAGTGCATGTGGATCTGAGTGGGGAATTTTTGGTGCAGGAATCTCTTGCAACTGCTGTGGAAGAGTGCATAGGTAGGAGGACAGATAATTGATCATAACATAGCTCCAGTTCCAGGATCTGTTGTGTTCCCCTGGCAAATAATTCTCTCTTTCCAGTGGTGGTGTTTCTATGTATAGGATCACTGCACAAATGGATTTGCACACATAGATAGAATAGCTAATACTCTTTTTAAACTGCTTTGGGAGAGGCCATCCTGGAATAAATTTGTTATGACCCTCTTGTGCCTCTGGTAATGCTAGCAACGTGCTTATCTGGTTGGTATTTTGAACCTTGTGGTAGAGGTCTTGTTGATCTTCCTTCACTTTCACTTTGTTCCAATTTACATGTATTAAACTATTCATCTTGACCATTTCTTTGATCCGAGGCCATATCCTTGGTAAAAGCATAAGGGTAGAGAGAGTAATTTTCTCTAATAACCAAAGCATTGATGCATTCTCCATAGTGGAGCACAGCGAATCTCCAGGTGTCAGGAAGTGAATTTTGAATTGGAAATAGATATCCTGTGATCAGGGGGTTAGCAGGAATAATCTCATCCAGATGAATAGAGAGAAATTGCTTGGGTCACTAGAGGGCCTGGCAGCAATGCATGATTCACTGGATGTTGCTTGTATCTTCATGTTCTATGGATGGAGCTCTTCATAATAAATTGTGAAACATCAAGGAACTTGTTGGAGATCAAGGAAAGAAATTGCTTTATCTCAGCTGCAGTACTGATAAAACATTCTACATTTTGTATGTGGAGAATTGCACTCATTATTTTAGCTGTCTGAAGTTCTCTTGGTATAAATGAATGTTGCTGCTGCTCACAGATTTCCAAGGCCATCTTCTGCGTGAGGAGCCACCAGGCTTTTTTCCTCTGCCACAGCCTCAAAAACAAAAATAGCAAGTTTGCTCTGAAATAGAGGAGTAGGTGTTCTAGGAGTTCAGAGACAAATGGTAATTCTTAAGCCATGCTCTCAAGGATATGAACCAGATTCTGTGCCTAATTTTTTTTCCTGTTAGAAGGGCAGAGCCACTGAATATGTCTTAAGTTCCCAGATGATGTCCTACCAAATACTGGAAAGTAATCTTTTCCAGGAGAACTGATTGTAATAAAAATGAAAACATGTCTTATTTGAAACCACCTAATTAACCGAGGCCACATGTTTGAAAATCAGCAGTGGTGTTTATCTCAGAATGCTTGTTTCTCTTAAAATACTGCTTATGTGTTACATTTGTAGGTTTGATATCTGTATTTATGCTCAACATGTCCATATTACATTTTAGATATGGAAAACAGATTTAAAAAAAATAAAATTCGTAATTATTTTAACAATTCGTTGTGCATACCTGCGAACATCTAAGTCTTTAGAGGGCATTTTTAGCTTGTAGTAAGACAGTATGAAAGTGTGATCCTATTAATAGCTTACAGGTCTAGCCACATGTGGGATCTGACATACTGTGTTCCCATGAAATAACTTCTAGCACTATGTTATGCTTTTAAGTTTTTTCTAAAAATAGTACAGGGATTTGTAGGCAATCAGTAAAATTAGCATCTAACTACTTAATATTGTATTTTAAAATACATTTAGGAAAATAAACAAAATTGTTACAAGTAAACATAACATATGGTTCTTTTTTTAATCTCTACTTTAGGACGACGTAGACAGTCTAAACCCAGTTCTCAGGGATAACCCGCAGTTACATGAGGAGGTAAAAGCCTGGGTAAAGGAACAAAAGGTTCAGGAGATTTTTATGCAAGGTAATTATGTGGGAAATTGTGTTATTTATTATTTTGTGTTAGCTAGTTTAAGGCCATTACTTGTGTGGGACTCATCCCATAGCATTTGTGATGTAATGGAGAATATATTTTTAACTTGGGAGTTATTTTTTGGAAGTATTTGTTAATACAAAAAAGCAAGACTCTAAGAAGCTGTTGGTGTTTGCTTCAGACTGTTCTTATTTGATGTTTTAGTGATTACAGCAAAAGCTGAATATCATTAGTCTGAATGTAGATATTTTATAAAGTTTATTGTGGAAATAAGTGTGTATGAATGGCATCCACACACATTTTGACATGTTTAAAACTGTTCTGTGCTCATTAGTGTTACTGTTACGTGTAATATCTTCTCAGATTCCTGTCTGTGCTTGTAGTTACTCACAGTTCTGTCACAGATGAAGAATACTTTCAGATCCCCACCCCATGCTCTCACCCCGACTGAAAAGTTCCTTTCAAATCAGTTACAATTTGTAACTCAATTCTCATGCTGGGACATTGCACAAAAAGCTGTGTACCATAATATTTACACTGTAGATACGAGTTAGAAGAAAACTAGTATGAATTTGAAGAAATTATTTTGGTGCCATCTTGTTGATAGTAGAAATACTGTATACATTTGCAGTATATTTATGAAGTTTCAGGAAGCTCTGCAGAGGAGTTCCTATTGCTAGGAGGCAGAAACCATCCTCTGTGGTTCTGGGCTAAAATCCCCAGGAAGGCAGTTTCAGAACAAAAATGCTTAAGCAGTCATTTTGTAAGTGAAGATTAGGAGAGAAGCTGTAAATAATCAGATACTTTAAGGATGGCTCTGAGGTTTCCTTGCTGTCTAGTCTCTTTGAGAAAACCAAGATCAGAAGACAAAAGGAGTATGGTGAGTATAATTTTGAACTTCGAGTAAAAAAACTTCTGTCTTTCCTTTTGTGGAGTTTTTCATTTGACTAGACATGATTCTTATGGGCCACAGAAAAATGATGCTGGAAAAAGGAACATGTGGAATTGTGTAGGTAGTAAGTTGGTATGTTGGTGTCAGTCATTTTAGATTTTACTTTTGATAGCATCAATGCAAGTTAATAGTCTGATGAAATTTGCAGACAAAACTGGATTGAGATGTGATGCAAAATCAAATCAGGGCTATATGAAAAGGAACTGAAATTGAGCTTGTTTATGGTATTTCATTAGAGTAACAACACTAAGACTATTGTAAAAGCCTCTCTGTACACTGGTATGGAATCAGTAATTGAGTAAGGCTCCAGCAGTATTGAAATAAATTGTCATCTAAATGAAACAGCCCATCACTGACACAACTCCATCCCATCATTCCAGGAACTGTATTTTTCTCTTTTTAGATAAAAATTCTCAGAGGTTTCTCTGCTTAGAAGTGCACAAATGAAGGATAGTATAGATGAATCTCATGGCAGTGTCCTTGAAGACTAGCTGTCCTCATCAAGGAGAAGCTTTAGATCCCCTTGCTCCCCTGATGTGATGTGTGACCTGAGGAGACACAGGCTTCCTCAGGGGGGCCTTGGCAGTGCCCCCACCTCAGCCTCCTGGGATGGTGTGAGGCAGCAGAGGCTGCTGTCACATTCTGGTACTTAATCTGCTCCTGGGCGCGCAGACTTCACCTGGGCACGAACCTTCCAGTGGCCATGGACAGCCCTCTGACAGTGCTAGCTGCTGCAATCTAGTTGTGTTCTCTTTGTTTTCTCTTCCTCTCTTCTCTGGTTTGCTTCACCTTCTCCATTACCATTTTCTTGTTCGCTGCAATTTAAACTACGTTTTCAGTTCTGCCTTACCTACGTGCATCTGTTAAGATTACCATATTTTTGTACTTCATCCTCTACAACATTTTTAGTATCCAGCCTTTTCCTTGTTTTCCGTGATGCTAAAACCTTCATATCATAACTTAGTATTTTCTACTTTGACTCTTGCAGTTAAAACAGTTTTTCTGGAAAAAGAGGAGGGTTGGATAGAAGCATTAAGACCTTATTCCAAATATTTAGAAAGAAACGTGCCAATTTGAGGAGGGAGGATTTTAGTCAAAACCAATCGAATTATTTACAAGAATGAGGCTAAAGAAAAGAATTGGCCTGTTTAACTTTTCCTTTGGGCAGCAGTCACAGCAGCATACTTTGTAATAGAGATTGTAGCTTTGGCAGGAAAGTAGTTTGTTCCTTGTTTAATAAAAAATGAAACTCCTCCCAAACTTGGCCAAGTTGAAAGCTTTTGGGACAAATAAAATCTGTTCAAGGAACATACTGAAGTATCTTTGATTTTTAACAATTGAAATATTTTCTCTTTTATCCGATTAGATTTTTTTTTATCATTACGATCTCAGGCTGCATGTATAATAATCCTCTTGAAACACCTAGTGTGCTTCAGCCCTGAACATATTTTCTCATAGCACTGCACAGGCTGTTTCAACAATGTGTAGCTGGCGTGATTCAGCCAGGGCCTGGACACAAAGCCAGGCTTTTCCTGTAATGGCTGCTTGTGGCTGGGCTGGGCTGGAGCTGAGCTGGTTTCTGTCGTGTGACTGCAGTTTAATCTTTCTCCTTCTTCCTGTCACCCCATCTGCATGTAAGAAAAAACTCCCAACACACTGTTTTTAAAGGTATATAAGCTCTTTAAAAAAAATATAGGCAGGATAACAGCTGGGATGAAGGACGAGCACAGATTAGAACAAGGAGTAAGAGGAAGGAAATTGCCACTGGGTCAATTTAGGGGAGTATGGGAGAAGCTGGAAGCTGTTGGAGAAGGAAGGATGGAACTTGTAAGCTGGGAAGACTGGGGGAAGGACTTAAAAGCTAGTGGCCTGGAGTCAGAGTAATGCTAAAATGAGACAAGGAGCTGGGGAGATGCTGGTTCTGCTTGTGCAAGAGGCTGAAAATCATTGTGCAGTTAGCAGTAGGATGCAAGAGAGGAGGAGCTTGGATGTAGGAATGGCAGCTTTGCATGAAGAGACACAGGCAAAATTTTACTGAGCAGAAAAAAGGCAGAGCTTTGGGACAGCCATTAAAAGTTCAAGATGTGGAGAATGTGGATGGGTCAGGCAGTCAGAAGTGTGGGAGCTGAACTGGAGGGGCCCTGTTTTGCAGGGGCATATGGAATAAGAGTTGGAGGAAAGCCATCAGGAAATATGTCCCTATAGGGAACCCTGTCTGGTCCAAGGCCAGAAATGTGAGACACAAGCTTGCAGATTCTTTCTCTTTTTCTGCCCATATGTACCTGTGATTGGCAGTGCCTGTGCTGGCACACTTCTGGCCCTTGGCTGTGCTGCTGGAAACATACTCCAGGCATGAGTAAAGGCTGGTGGTGGCTCAGGATGTTCAGGAGATCTCAGGGTTTCAGTTGTGCCATGAATGATGTGAGTAAGAAGGCTGCCATGGTGTGGTGTTTCTCTTTCCAGCTGGTTTTAAAAATGAGATAGTCACACGCAAAAAATATTTCAAGAGACCACTTGGAAATTACTGAATAATTACTGCTTTTGCACTTCTTTTGATCTCTCAAATGTTGACATTAAAAACAGTCCTTGCAGTAGCCACTGTCACATGCAGAGGGTATAATAGACCCAGTTGTGTGATCGTGGATATTTTTTACTAGAGAAAGCTGACACCTGTGAGGCCTGTTTCCTGCAGATGCTTGAGCTTGCTTAATGCACTGGGCAGGGCTTGGAAAAACTGATCTTTAGGAAAGACGGGAATTCTGGCCTTGCCTGTGTGGCTCAGCAGCTGAGCAGTCTTAAATCACTTGAGTGAGGCTGTTTGTAGGTTGTCCCTGACTGGTTTTTCCTCCCTTCCTGTTTGTCTGACCTAGGACCTGGGGTTTGATTGCGGAAGTAACGAGACTCACACAGTCAGAGCCGAGCTTGGTGGCAGTGTTGCTTGGTCATACAAAATGCTAGATAAACACCAAGTGCAATGGAGTTCCAGTGATCAAGTGAGACACTGAATATGAATAAGTGTTAAGTCTTGATTTCTGGATCTTGAAATGAACTGTAAAATCGGTACTGTATCATGATAGCTCCCCATCCCCATGGGCTTTTGGAGGTGAATAAAACTGAGCTTTGCAAAATGTGTGAGGTTTCTTTGGATTTGCTGTGTCTGAAAATAGGAGCTGAAGTTTTCATAGTGTGTGTGTGCTCGAATGTTCTGTGTGGCCATAGCAGTCATGGGATCATTCCAGTGCCTTTCTGCTTGTTGTAGTGGAGAGAAACTCTGTGGTCGCTTGTGGGAAAGGCTTGGCAGATGCAGAGCCTAACCACCAAGATGTAAATCTTTCAGCCAGCAGAGCAGCTGGGCATGTGACTAGCCTGTTAAATGGCTTCTGTATAACCTGCTGCTGCCACTTTCTAGCCTTTCAGATTACTTTTCTGTGGTTGCTGTTTGTAGGCAGGAATTTTCCCATCATGTGTCATCATGGTTGCAGAAAGATGTAGTTAGATAAGAAAATTGTATTTTGAAAATCTTAGCAGAATTAACCTTAAAGCATACTTATATGGACCATTTGCATTTCAAAATGTCTTCCTGAATCTGTGGTTAGCTGTCCATGCCATGTGCACTATGTATTTGCTGTGAAGCTTAAAAAAAAAAAAAGGCAGGAAAATCTATGTATGCCTTTTTATTTTGCTTTTTTTTTTTCTGCATTCCTCAATGGCTTTTTTATTTCTTCCCCTTCCAAAGGTCCGTACTCCTTAAATGGTTATAGGGTGAGAGTGTACAGACAGGATTCTGCCACCCAGTGGTTCACTGGCATCATCACTCACCATGATCTCTTCACCCGCACTATGGTGGTTATGAATGACCAGGTGAGTTGATGGATGAAACTCAGAAAACAAGCTGCAGGTAGATCATGCCTTGGGAGGTTCTAATTTTTGTTGGTAGCACTCAGAAACACACCAAGTCGATTCAATTCCAGCAGGCTGAGGGTATCACTGCCCTGAAACTGCAGCACAGCTGCGTTGGGCTGTCAGTGCAGTCCTCCTGAAGCTGAGGATTTGTGCAGTGATATGATTCATATCAGTCCCACAGTTTCTTCTGCTGTTGCTATTTGACTAGTGAAGTCTTTGAAGTGGAGCAATCTAGTTTGAAGAACTAGTCTACCCTGTCTGCTCTGTTAGGAATGTCTTTTCACAAGAATGAAGTCTTTCAGGACTGCAGTAATGCTTACTTTTCCCAAGCAAATTGAAAAAGTCACTTTTATGCAATTTATTGAATTAAGCTTTTACTGCAGACGTAATTTGTGTTTGCTGCGGTGGGTTTTAGTTTTTTTTCGGAATTTGATGTTACAAAAAGAGTTAATACTGGAACTTTTAATGGCGGTAATGAATTCTATTTCAGGAGAGTAGAGTAATGACTCAACAGTAATAGAGTGAATGACCCCTCTACCTTGAAATGACTGATAAAACCCTGTGTGACAATAAAAAATTAAGACTAGTCTATTACTCAGATAAATTTTATTCCCTTTATTTGCTCAAATTAATATTCCCCAAATGTTACTTCTTTTACTTTGTGAAATTTCCTTTGAAGATCTGGTTAGCATTTCCTACTTCATGAAGTATTTCTCACTAGTAATGCTTAACAGTTCTGGGGTTTTTCTTTCCAGTCATTTTGATTCTCTTCTTGTAACAAATTTCTTCTGTTGAAAGCAGTACTGTAATGTGTTTCTGCAGTATAATTTATAGTATATTAAATTAATTTTATAAAATATTTGTATATTTTAATTACTACTTAGGGGTTATTCTATGAATAGCTCGTTAAATCTCAAATTTGCAGGTCAATGAAGGGGGAAGGAATGGGTGGTGGGTTTTTGCTTTAAAAAAAAAATTATTTTTACAATGACATGTAAAGACACATTTGCTTTGGTTTGACACTGTTCCCAGCATTTGTTGTGTCATATGTCAGTTCTGCTTGTCAGGATTAAGTAGGCTTTTCTCTGATTAGTCTTTAGCACACAAAATAGACTGGTGAACACTGGTACAGAAAATACAGATTAGGCATTGTCTGAACATCTGTGGATTGTTATTTTCTCTCTTCTCTTTTTCTTTTCTTTTTTTGCATAAACCAGGTGTTAGAACCTCAGAATGTTGATCCTTCTATGGTTCAGATGACCTTTCTAGATGATGTTGTTCACTCTTTGTTGAAAGGTGAAAATATTGGCATCACTTCACGCCGACGGTCTCGTTCCAACCAGAACAGCAACACAGTTCACGTAGATACATTTATCTTTTTACCTAAATATTTTCGTATCTTGCAAATGTTTAAAATACGTGTTTAAAGACACTGATTAATGTTGCGTTTAAGTCCATTAACAACAAATTATTTTTAGGGTCATTATACACGTGCACAAGCAAATAGTCCCAGACCAGCAATGAATTCCCAAACTGCAGCACCAAGACAGAATTCTCACCAGCAACAGAGGAATACTCGGCCAAATAAGAGGAAAGGCTCTGATAGCAGCATGCCTGATGAAGAGAAGATGAAAGATGAAAGATATGATTATATAGGTCGAGGAGGTAAAAGTGGTTAATGGAAAGGGAGGGAGAGTTTCCTAAAACTGTATTAGACTGAAAATCTGATAGATGTGTTTTTATCTTTTGCAGAAAACCCCAAAACCAAAAATAAACACTTTCTTAGTAAAAGAAGAAAACCTGAGGAGGATGAAAAAAAATTAAATATGAAGAGACTGCGGACAGACAATATCTCAGATTATTCTGAGAGCAGTGACTCAGAGATTTCAAATAAAAGATTAACAGATTCATCCTCGGAGCAAAATTCAGAAAATGAGTTAAAAGGCAAGAATTCTTCAAAGATAAATGGAGAAGAAGGAAAATCCCAAACTACTGAGGGAGTAGAACAGACACTAACAGATAGACAGTCTCCATGGGATGAAGTACAGCAGGATAAAAACCACGAGGAGACAGAAAGACTGAAGTCATCAGCCTTGGATCATCAGGAAAAATCTTTGCTGCATGGAGCGGAGCAGCCAACACTTTATGAGCAGAATGCCAAGGATCCACCTGTTCAAGAGTGTAATGCAGAAAAACATCATACTGTGGAGATAAAAAATGAGCAGTTTTTACCCAGACCTCTTACTCCTAAGTGTGTTGTTGATGTTACTAATAAAAGCAACTCTGAAAAGGAGAACCAGGATAATGCTGCAAGTACCTTTGGTTTGCAAACAGTTCAGAAAATAGAATCTCACAGCAGTGATTTAAAGCAGCAATTTGCAAATGCAAATTTCCTTGAAGCAAGGAAACAGGAAGCTGATCAGAGTTGGGTTAGCAGTGTCGGTAAAACGGATTTGGTACAACCTGGGGTTGTAAAAACATTACCAGTAAATGAACATTTAAATTCTGAAAAAGTGCAGTATGGCTCATTTATGTCTTCGTTAAATGTAGCTTGTCTAGCAGAAGAGAGTAAACTGCGAAAACCAAGTCCAGTCCCCGATTCTGTGAAGTCAAAATCTAGTGCTTCAGTTGATCATCCTAAAACAAAGTCACCTGATGTTAAGCCTAAATTCACCCAATCTTCTGATACTGTGAAGTCGAAGGTTAGTTCCCAAAACAGCCATGCTACTGGATTAACAAGGTCAGCCAATAAAACCGATCATGATTTGCCTAGGTCTAGTTTTCATCCAGTTCCAGCTAGAGTTAGTGCTCTAGAAGCTACTAAGAGTCCTCTTATCATTGACAAGAATGAACATTTCACAGTATACAGGGACCCCACTCTGATTGGACAAGAAACAGGAACTAATCACATTTCACCTTACTTGCATCAGCATAATTATCCTCTGCATTCCTCATCCCACCGGACTTGTTTAAATCCAAATGCACATCATCCTGCATTAACTGGTTCATCCCATCTGCTCGCTGGGTCTTCAGCTCAGGCTCCCTTGTCTGCTATTAACACTCACCCTCTCAGTAGTGCATCTCACCATTCTGTTCATCACCCTCATCTACTTCCCGCAGTGTTGCCCGGAGTGCCTGCTGCCTCCTTGCTGGGTGCCCACCCGCGACTCGAGACTGCTCATGCTAGCAGCTTAAGCCATTTGGCATTAGCACACCAGCAGCAGCAACAGATGTTACAACACCAGTCTCCACATCTTCTCGGACAAGCTCATCCTTCTGCTTCCTATAATCAGCTAGGGCTTTATCCAATTATTTGGCAGTATCCAAATGGAACACATGCTTACTCAGGACTCGGTCTGCCCTCCTCCAAATGGGTCCACCCAGAAACTCCTGTTAACGCGGAGGCTTCCTTGAGAAGGGTAAGTTAAAATCCTTTCTTAATGACGTATTTAGCTGGGCCTGGTATCTCCCAGGAGTGATTTCCTAGGTCCAGATGTTTGTGTCGCACTGTGTGCATTGTGGTGGTGGGGTTTTTGAGTAGGCAGAGAGCTAGGAATGAACTACAGCAGTAACCACTGTCTCATCGTGGATGAGACATGGATGTGTAGGGAGTCTTTCCAGACCGTGATTTCCTAAGAATTCTAAAGAAAGATGAAGTGTTTGATTTTAATTTATGACTAAAAGTGAGGTCAGCCAGCTTGTTTGGGAGCTCATGTTCACAGGGTAAACATTTACTACCTCATACTGTGTACCATTGTGTAAGTGAAATATTACGAGAGGTGGGACAGTCATCTTTGTAGTGAAATTTTGTGCGTGCTTACTCAATAATGGTGAAAGATGGAGAAAGAAGGAGTACTAAATCCAGTGGGAAGTTCTGAAGATAAATACTGTTGCATTTATAAATGTTTCATGCACACTGTACAGCCATTTCTCTTGTCTTTACACCTATCTGTGTACCCTTTCTTGGCATGTCGTTTTCTCCCCTTCTGTTTCTGTTGACACACATCTCTGCCTTCCCATCTGCTTTCTACTCCTCTGTATTCAAGTCAGGGTGATTCCTCTGTTTTCTGAGTGTAACCACTGAAGTCTCAGAAGAAATGGTTTATGTTTTCCAGCCTAGTGCCCAGTGTGGTGGTGAGGTTTGGCAGGCACACGTAGCAATTACAGGAAAAGTTTTCTTAGCTTCTGAAGGCTTGGGATGTGGCATACTCATTGCAGGCACCTCAGAGGAATGGTGTAAGATGAAGCATGTGTAGTGCAGACAGAAACTTTGGAAAGCTTTACTGTCAGCTTCAATTAAAACACCACTGAGCATGTGCATACTGATATTTAGAGGCTTTCAACTTGGCCTAATTTGGGCAGATTTTCACAAGGATCACAAAAAGCATGTCACTGACAGTGGTCCTTCTGCCAAATCGTAAGCCTTTGTGTCAAAGCTTGGCATTCTGAATGGTTGGAAAGATATTTTTTAAATTTTTTTTCTTTTTTCATCATGAGGAAGTCTGACCCTCCCCAGATTCATTCTTAAAAAAAAGCCAAACCATTGTGGCAAAGTCTTTCCCAAAACAGTCAGTTTGAGTTGGCCTTGTAATATGGAGTTTGATCTAAAATGTGATAAAATCAAAACATAGCAGTGAAGAAAGGCCTTAGAGAAAAAGATAGGTGGATTTATCTTTTCGTGTTACTGCCTGCTCCACCCCATACAGAAGTCCATTTTAAGAGAACCTATGATAGACATTGTTTTCACTTTGGCTGCCTGAAGAATGCAGCCCTGCATACTGAGGCACGTAGCTTTTTAATTATGTTGATATGTGGCAGTTGTCTTGTGGTGACTTGTCTTCTGGCTCTCACACTGGAGGCCTTTTTTAAATAGATCTTAGAAACCCGGAATGGGTGTTTCCAAGGTCGGTTTGCATGGCTGCCACAATCACAGAAAGGCATCTGTGTTTCATCTGTAGGAGCAGCAGCAGCCTCTGCCCTTGGCTCAGGGCTGAGCTGTCTCTGAGCTGAGGGAGGCTTGCCCCAAAGCCCGCCTTTCCCTGCTGTCCTCGTGTGGCTGTGGCAGCTCCCATGTTTGGGCTGGGCAGTAGGTGGTTGCAGGTGGAGTCATGAAGCTGTTTGAGCAATGCTTGGTGCTCAGGCAGATGTTCCCCAGCTCCTCTAGGGAGAAGGTGACGGGGCCTTCTTTTGCATAATACTTTAATACAGCTTACAGGCTGTTCGTGGGAACTCACCACGGCGTGGGAACTCCTGGCCTAGGAAAGGTGCACACTGAAACTGCGAGCACGAACCCAAGGAGCTGCTTTAAATATTCAAAAATACAGAAATCATAATTTCAAAGTTGTAGCACCTGCAGATCTATTCTGTGCTGTGTGCATGTGTCATGAGAGCTCTTAGCTCCCCTTCTGCTGCAGCAGTTCCCAACTGGAGTTTCCAAGTCTGGGGAGAAGGATAGGAATGGACTGGTGAGGAGTGTAGGGAGGGGAAGAAGGCAGGGATAGACAAGCACCAAGAGGCTCACTCTTGTCCCCAGTCCCTTTTTGGCTTGTCCCAAGCACTTGAGCCTCACTTGAACAGGCTTCCTGCTTCTCCACTCTGCTGTGTGCGCTTCTTGCAAGCAGGTCTCCTAAGCAGAGGAGAGAGAGCTGCTCCTGGTCTTTTCTGCAGGCTGTTACACAAGTTTCAGTAAAGATAAGAAAACAGAAACTTAACAAAGTAGTAGATTAAAAAGTCGTTTCATAGATTAAGATTTACCAGTATGTCTGGTAAAGGAGGAGGCCCACCTTTGGGGTGTTTAGGTAATCAGCATCAAATTGGGCTGTGTGTTAGCCATACTGCACTGTATGGCAGGTGTGTACATTTATGGTTTTAATAGTGTGGTGATGATGATTGAGGCAAGTAAAAATACCTGACTAAATAAAGCAGATTAATTAGAATTATCATCCTTAGTCATTTGGTTGGGGCAGGAGAGGAACAGTCCAGGAAAGATACACTTAACATGCGTTTTATTGAGATCTGTCATAAGGCTGGAGATAAAATTGCTTCCAGAAATATCAAGCCGTATTTGTATTTTTAAATAAATAGTTCTTGCAATTCTTTGAAGAGGTAATGGTCTTCTTACTAGTAACTGAATGTAAGTGTTGTCAGGTTGTCATTGGTTTGTTAATTTTGATGAGCTTGAGATGCTGTTCTAAAATTAGCTTGTTCATCCTGAGTACTTGAAAATGAAATGGTTCTAAGAAATGCTCCCGAAATGTGTAAACTGTTTTGTGTGCTGGAAGTCCAGGGGAGGTACAATTGTGTTTTAGTTGGTCAAAAAAAGGTGACTTAAAATGTTAAATTTTATTTACTGTCTAAGATTTGATACTGAAATAACTTCCTTCACTTTGATCGTTGGTAGGATTTGATACTTACCCTTGTGATCCCCTGATTATTTTGAAATCTGATTTTATTTTTTGTTTTGGTTGGTGTCACCAGAATACTCCCAGCCCCTGGTTACACCAGCACACCCCAGTGACCTCAGCTGACAGCCTTGGTTTACGGAGTCACATTCCTGTGCGACCGTCCAGCGCAGATCCCCTTCGGCCTCTGAAGCTGACCACGCATTCCAGCCCGCCTTTGTCCAAAAGCATTGCAGAGCATCGCAAGGAGTAGGTTTGCTCTTGAACTCTGGCTGTGAGGGGTACATTTCAGCAAGTGATGTTGCCTTTTAGCTTTCTTTTAGTTCATTTGTAGATGTGGGTGCCTGCGGGGGACACAGGCTTGTCATTGTGTTGCCTTGTTGACTTAGTGTGGTACTTGAGTTCATGAGTCATTTGAAGACTTCTGAAAATTGTACTTAATATAGAGGAGAGTTTATTTTGTGTTAATAGATAACTTCGTTCAGGGCATGGGAAGAAAGGTCTTCCGTCTAGCACATTGCACTACATTCAGGCTAACCTGTGTTTGCTTAACCTTTCTTCAAACAGAGAACTGGAGAGGAAAGCTTTTGTTGAACCTTTGCGTTCTGTTACCACTGCGCCGGTGAAGAGTGAGCTAGAGCAGAGCAGAACACAAACAGCAAAGGAGAGCCATATGCACAGACATTATGCAGATCCAATGTTGAACCAGCTGCCAAGGCCACCACAGGAGACTGGGGAGCGACTGAGCAAATACAAAGAAGAACACAGACGGATACTCCAAGAAAGCATCGAAGTTGCTCCTTTTACAGCTAAAATAAAGGCACTGGAGGGAGAGAGAGAGAACTACTCCAGGGTAGCATCCTTATCTTCAAGTCCCAAAAGCCATTCAGTAAAATACGACAAAGATGCTGAACGCTCTGTGTCAGAGCTGTATAAACTGAAACATTCAGTTCCACAGAGTTTGCCTCAGAGTAACTATTTCACGACTTTGTCTAACAGTGTAGTAAATGAGCCACCAAGATCGTACCCATCAAAAGAAGCTTCAGGTGTATGTGTTGATAAGCAAACTAATTGTCCTTCAACAGCAGCTAGTCCCCAGGCTCTCCCCTCCTACATTTCTTCCCTTTCAAAACCGCCACCTTTAATTAAGCACCAACCAGAGAGCGAAGGTTCTACAAGCAAGATACCTGAGCAGCTTTCGCAGCCGGTGCAGTCTCATTCTGTAAATTCTTTCAGAAGTGACAGCAGGAGCCCTACTCAGTTGTCAGTCTCATCTTCAAATACACTCCGGAGTATGCCGGCCTTGCACAGGGCCCCTGTGTTTCACCCTCCCGTGCACCAGAGCCTGGAGAAGAAGGAGAGCAGCTACAGCAGCCTTTCACCTCCAACTCTAACCCCTGTTCAACCTGTTAATGCTGGTGGTAGCAAAATAAAGGAGTTGCAGAAACCACCAACTTTAGTACCTGAGCCCAAGGAAGCCCAAGCTACTTACAAGAGCACTTCTGAACAGAATTTATCAGAAACGTGGAAGTCTAATAATGCCCCAAATAATGAAAAAGTGGATTGGCACAGCGAAAGAATGAGTGGAAAGTCACAGTCCGCTACTGCGTCTGTTATAGTGCGTCCTCCTTCTAGCACAAAATATGAGAGTGTACCAGTAATGCAGTCTGCTTCCAAAGATCGAGTTAGCGAGCGATCTTCAGCTGTGACAAATCTAGCAGATTGCCTGAAAACAGCGGAAGCCAGGGAGACTGGAAGAATCATACTGCCAAATATGAACTCAGACAGTGCTCGCACACAGTATGAAAAGAAATTTGCAGCTGTCTCACAAGGAAGCATTCCTCGTGCCGTCACCCCTACCACAACTGTCGTCTGCAGCACCAGAACGGATGTCCCTGCCTCAGCAGCAGCGACGAGCAGCGTGTCGGGTGGGGGCAGCTCCGAGGTGAGCGAGTCGGTGCCTGAGGGCGCGGCCCCGCGAGCAGCCCAGCCCCAGGAGGGCAAGGCCGGCGCTCCGGCCCCGCTCGCATCCGCTGCTGGCAGCGGCGCTCAGCCTGCCGCGGGCTTCTCCGCCTCTGCCGACTTTGTCCATTTGAAAAAGCACAAGGCAGCGCTGGCTGCAGCTCAGTTTAAGAGTAGTAACGCCACTGAGACAGAGTCCAACTCTGTGAAAAATCAGACGTTTTCAACCTCTCTCTCCCTAGACAGTGCTATCGTCTGTAATACAATAAACAAAGCGAACTCTGTAGGCAGTGGGCAAACTTCCCAGACGAGTCAGCCAAACTACCACACTAAACTGAAAAAGGCCTGGCTAACAAGGCATTCAGAGGAAGATAAAAACACTAATAAAAAAGAGAATTCAGGGAACAGTGTTTCAGAAATTATTAAGCCGTGTACTGTCAATTTAATAGCTTCTACATCGAATGATTTGCAAAATAACATAGATAACAAAATCTTGGCAGATAAGTTTGTAAAGGAAGATAAGCACCCAAGGAGAAAAGGAAAACGAACTTACGAGTCTGGCTCTGAAAGTGGCGAGTCTGATGAAAGTGAGAGCAAGTCAGAGCAAAGGACTAAACGGCAGCCCAAGCCAACTTACAAAAAGAAACAAAATGATTTGCAGAAAAAAAAGGGTGATACTGAGGAAGAAGTGAAACCAAATGGTGTTCTTAGCAGGAGCGCCAAAGAAAAAAGCAAGCTGAAGTTGCAGAGCGGCAGTAACAGCAGTGAGTATATTAATTGATTTGCAACACACAGAAGTGTGTGAAGTCCAACACTGTTAATCCCGGAAGGTTTGTTATGCACTATAGCTGGGAAAAGAGCTAAAAAACACGCCTGTGTAAATGAGTAGGTCCAGATTTATCTGTCTTGAGGCCATTTGAAATATCCTGGTGTAAGAAATGGAGCATTTTGTTTATCTGTATTAACAAACTGGTTCTTGGCCAAAAAATAAGCAGTAAACCATCTTGTTTATGCTGCTCATCAGAACTGAGCAAGCTGGTGCATATAGTTGTGCCACTTCTATTGAGCTATATATATGTATATATATGTTGGGATTTTTTTTATTTTGAGATACATTGCGTTTATTTTTAGAGCACTGCTGGAGGGAAAGATTCTCTGTTGTTGAACTCTAATTCATCCTTTGATCAGAAAGCCAGAGGCAGTTCCTTGAGAGCCTGATGCCACTCAGTTACAATTTGGTTAATTTAATGAAAAGTTTGAGGGAGAATAATTTCACACTCCTAACTAGCATGTGTAGTACGTGGTGTTAACATCCCTCTTGTCTAAGGGATAAAAAAAACAGGGAAATACAAATTTCCATTTTAATATAGTACTGTAACATGTAGCAGATTGTAACTCGATTAGTCTGAAAAGAGAAACTGGTCTGCCAACATAAGGGATTTTATTTAAAAACTTGCCTTATTTTTTATCCCAATTTGTTTTTCTCCAAGGATTCTTCTTTGTCTTTGGTCTGGTTTAGTATTAGAGAGTCTACCATTAAATTACTTCTTGAAAGACTTTTTAGGTACAAGTAGCAAGAAAATGAGCAGTACTGCCTGTAATTACATTCTGTGGCTTTTCACTGTCTGGTGTGTAAAGTTACTCTTCTGGTATCTGAGAGTACTTGGTCCCTGAATTCTGCTGGGTGCTCAAAGTGTTGTAGTCTGTCTAAAGTATTCTGGATGTTTGGTCCAGTGGTAATAGTATTACTTTTTCTTCCTGCTCCCAAGCAAAGGGAGGATCAAGGTGAACATGGCTGTCAAATAATTTTCAGCTTCCCTTCTTAAAGTAAACTGTAAATACATACATTTAATGTTAAGTGTTTATGACCTTTCTGTTGTTGCAAAAGATTTTTTCCTGGTAAATTTCTGCAAGACAGCTGGTCTGAGATTTTTCTTTCAAAAAGATCTTTCCACAAAGATTTACACAAAATCATAGTCAACTTTGAGGAGCTTTCAGGAAAGATGATGTTCCCTTGGAACAGCTCCCTGGGTTCTCTGTCGGTGGCTGGAGGTAACTGTTCTTCAGCATCTGGGATTCAGTGGCAGTTTTGCAGCATGGGTGGTATGTGGATTCCACCAGGGTTGGTGAGTGCTTTGTCCTGATGCTGTTTTGGAAAGCCCCCTGGAGCTCATGTGCCAGGCAGAGCTCTCAGAGCTCCGGGCTGTGAGGCTCCCTCCTGCAAAGCAAGGCATTTCACAGCCCTGCGAGTGTTGGGGGTCTTCAAAGTGTGTGCCCATACTGCTTGAAGTGTAGCAGCTCCCAGGGGACACTCAGGGTCTCTGCTCCCAAGGCAGGAAAACATTGTTTTGGACTAGTAAACCTGTACTTGGGCCATTTTTACTCTCCAGATTTTAATCCAGTTACTGCCTTTCCTTGGGTAATGGTGGAGTGTGGCTTCTAGGCCAAGAACTGAGGCCTAGGCAGTCTGTCACTTGCAAGGATTGTACAAGTCCTCTCTGGCAAAATAACAATCTGAACCCAGGTACCAAGTCCAAAGTTAGCACCCTGACCCTTTTTTCTCCTGCATCAGATTCCTGTTTACAGGACATGAACTTTGAAGAGTAGTGGTAGATGAAATGACACATAATTCTCTCTGTCTGCAGATAAGAGTGCTGCCACTTTCAAGACTCCTTAAAATGAAAGCTTGGTTAAATAACAACAGGGTTCAGTTTCAAAATCTGTATGTGAAAATTGCACTTATTACTCAATAGACTTGCTCCTCGTGTTACTTGGTGTCAGATCTGCTGATTTCAGTATTGAAAGTAGAATTATACTGCTTGGCCTTGCAAAGCCAACAAACCAAAGAGAGTGTAAATTAATTCTGTGAATTAGCTGCTATTCTATAGTCATAGCTGTAACTTAAGAAAGTTTTGAAGGAGTTGGAATTTGGTTTTAGATTGTTTTTTTTAAATTGTGCTTTTATTTATTAAACTGTGGCCTTTTTTGCCTACACCTTCACTTGAAATAGAGTTCAAACCTAACTTTCTTGCAGTATTTTCTTTTTTGTGTCACAATGAGGTTCTGAAGACAGTTTTAGTAGAATATCTGGTGAATGATACATCTAATATAAGGGAAAATGTAGTGCTTTTTTAACTTCAGTGCTGACAGGCAGGCGAAGCGGAAATAAAAATGAACTATGTTATGCAGGTAACAAATGTACCAGAAAACAATGTCAGCTGGTGACTATTTTGGCTGATCTGTGAGGAAGTGATGCCAGTGCCTCATCTGAAACTCTCCTTCCTTTTGCAGCTGGTATTCCTCGCTCAGTGTTAAAAGATTGGCGCAAAGTAAAGAAGCTGAAGCAAACGGGAGAGTCCTTTTTGCAGGATGATTCTTGTTCTGAAATAGGACCAAATTTGCAAAAATGCAGAGAATGTAGGTTAATAAGAAGTAAGAAAGGAGAAGAACCAACTCACTCGCCAGTATTTTGTAGATTTTACTACTTTCGGCGGTAAGTATGCCTAGTTTCCTGGTAATGTGGTGCTTCAGCTTTTGAAAATAATATTGACAAAGGACTGGTATACTTGAAAGCATGTCTGATTTTTTTCTGGCTCATTCCACCTGATAAAAGACAGCATCTATTTTAACAGTATTTACATTTGCATTTCTTTTGTGGATTCACTTCATTGCTGCTTAAAGCTTTATAGCAAAGACATCAGAACATCTGCCTGGTGTACCTTAGGCAAGCAGAAAATACAGCACATCACCATTACACAGGTGTTTGACATTTGAAGTGGGATTTTCAAAAGACAGGCTTCAGTTTTTTTCTGGACAAGTTGTACAACCGCAGAGCTGCATTTATTTGTAATTGTTCTTACGCCAGGATATGGTGGGAATGTTGCTCAGGGTTTTCTGGGAATTTTCTGAGGACAGAGAGGAGTTGACCTCCTTTTTTGCAATTAATGGCTCATCAAGGAAAACTCACAAGGAAAAAAAAATTCCTGGGGTGCAGGAAGCACCAAGAAAGGGTAAAGCAGCTTCAGTTTGTGTATGGATTGTGCTGTCAATATTAGCCCAGCTTGTTTTCAACAAGAAACTGTTCCCTAAATGGAGTTTAATTTTTTATAATGAATCTTCAGTTACAAGACTTGTTAAAGGTTGGACTCTGAATACCTTCTCTGTAAGAATATTTGTTTCCATATTTGGCAAAGTTGGAATTTTGGTTGATTTTCTTCCCCCTGTGTAAATCAGAGAACATAAAGGTTTGCCAACATTTAAAGAAAACTCAGTATGGAATTAAAAAACTTGAATGATTTTATTATATTGTGATAAATTTTACAGCAGTTTAATTATTTTCATTGTGTTTAGATAGTAGGGCCTGAATTGCAAAAGGAGTTTACACTTCTTTTGGAAATTGTTGTTTTGGAAACTGCAAGTTGATAATTTAATCTTGTTCATTTGAGTACATATCTAAATATTATTTATGGTACTTCTAAATTCAGGATTGTTTTGCTAGTATAAATTTCTTAACTGTTATAATCACATCTGTATAATGACTTACCCTGTTTTGTATAAAATGAAATGATTAATTGTTATTGTTTAAAAATAGGTTAAAAGTGTAGCCAGGGTTAGTGGAATGGCCCTGGGTAGGGTAACAGGAAAGCCATTTAAAGGTCAGAGTTTAGTGGACACAAAAATGTTAGCTTCTATTGGTGATTTGTTCTGCCTAGAAAAGTTTAAATGTAGTGTTTGAACTCCTGTTTTCTCAGTATGAGAGCAGTAGGATATAAAAATCTATAAAATATAAGTCAGAGTGAGTGAATGTCACAGACATTCCAAAAATTGAAAGTGAGGAAAGAAAGTAGGTGGAACCAAACTTTGACCAAAAGAAAAAAAAAATAATTTTTCTGTCTGCAATTTTAAAGAAGTAATAAATGCTAGAGAGAAAGAATGATGAGTGAACAGAATGCAAAAAAGTTCCTAAAAAGTTAGTTTAAAGTAGCAAGCTTCCTTTTTTATAATTTTAAAACTATTTTCATCAGTGGGATTTATTTTAAAATTAAAAAAGTATGTGGAATGATAAGGTGAAAAGAAAACTTTGGTGTTGTAAGATTCAAGCAGCAAGGTAAAGTAGCAAGTAAATTGGAAGTCCCAGTGTTATGATACATGCAATCAAACTGTGTGTTTGCATTTTCAGGTTGTCTTTCAGTAAGAACGGTGTGGTTAGGATAGATGGGTTTTCCTCTCCTGATCAATATGATGATGAAGCCCTGAGTTTATGGACACATGAAAACTATGAAGATGATGAACTGGACCTAGAAACTTCTAAATACATTCTAGATATCATAGGGGATAAATTTTGTCAGTTGGTAACGTCTGAGAAAACAGCCATGTCCTGGGTGAAAAAAGACGGTAAGGAGCCCTCAGAGCTCTCAGGTGTTGTGCAGTTTTTCTTGGATGGCCGTTGCTTCCTTTTGCGTAGCTCTCTTGCCCTGGCTGGTGGATTTTCCTAGGCTGTTTGCTAAGAGGACATGCTGGGAAGGGTTCCTTCCTCAGTGATCCAGCTCGGTCCCCTCCCTGTGCTGGTGGCTGTGCTGGGCCAGGGCCAGGCTCCTGTGGAGTTTGGAGTCGCCTGCATTCCCAGCTTGGCCTCCAGCTCTCCAGCCAGAGCAGCCAGCTCCCAGCCAAGGCCTGTGGCGAGCCAGGTGCTGCCTGCTGCCAACAAATGGTGTTTCTGATGTGTCTCCTTCCCAGAACAAAGGAGGAGAGTGGAGCAGTACAGGCCCTGCAGAGCACGTGCTAACACTGTCACCTTCTCCCACCAAACCCACTGTCCATCCTTCTGGCCCACGGCAGATGGGCACAGGCTGGTGGCTCTACAATTCCAGGCTGTATGAGGAGGAAGTGGAGCAGAAAACACATGCTAGCCAAGTCTCCTGAGCAGACACCTCCCTCCCCTCCTGCCAGCTTCAGCTGTCCAGCTCACTGGTTTGGCTGCCTTTTAGATCAAATGTGTCCCATGGGCAGTCAGGTGAAAAACACTCCTGAGTGCATGGGGTTAAAAGTGTTTGCTGAAAAAATTCTTCATGCTTGCAGCAGTATCTTTCCTGTATTACTTTAGTCTGTGTTTTCTGAATGCTTTATTTCTTTATAATGTGTTGATGGTAGCACTGAAGGGGGATGCTGTGTAATGGAACTAAGGAGGTAGCTCTTGATGGCCCGTTCATGAAGGATCATTTTCCTCCCCCAAAACCCAGTTGTGTCTGAGGGGAAACTTATGAATGCTTCATCTGTAAAGACTATTCATTCTGTGCTTTGCATTTCAATTTCAGTCCTTTTATTCTGCTTATTTTGTATTTCAGCCAAAATTGCATGGAAGAGAGCAGTGAGAGGAGTCCGTGAGATGTGTGATGCATGTGAAGCCACATTATTTAACATTCATTGGGTCTGCCAAAAATGTGGATTTGTGGTCTGCCTAGATTGTTACAAAGCAAAGGAAAGGAAAAGTTCTAGAGGTCAGTTCTTTATGAACTACAGTATTGTATAGGCTGTTTATTCTCATTTGTTGCAGAGCTGCTGATCCACCAGAACTGTCTTTCTTTTTAAGGGGTTAAATTACCTCTTGTGTGTATTGGTTTCTCTTAGATCTTTTTTGCTTCCTTTTTTGTCGATAGATATAAAATCAGTCATTCAGAAGGCAACTGCTGTGGGGGCTATTTTTAGCTCTTTGTCCACATTTCAGTCTTTTTGTGTGGATTGCTTGTGCCTTACCCCTCAAGGTCTTGTTCTTCAGTTGTGAGACTGCTGCTCAGTCACACCTCCCTGTTTATGGTAACTCATTGCTGTTTAGACTTGCCTTGATTTGAATGCTTTCTGGAGCCCTCCCTTCAGAAATGACTTGCTGTTCTGACCTGAGATCCTATTTATAGTGTTATCATAAAAAAGAAAGAGATGGAAAAAATACTTTGGATAACATTAAAATGAATGTTAATGAAAGTTTCACAATCCTGTACGTGTATGTGGTTTTATCCTGTGCTCTAATGGAAATGTCTCCTTTAGTCTGGAGAGAGAAAAGTATAACAGCACTCACTGACTTGCAAACCTCTGAATTCTGGATGACCCAGCTGGGTTGCAGTTGAAAGGAGGAATGATTTGGAGGATTGATTTGGGCTTGGAGCCCTGGGCTGTGACACTGGTGTGAAGGCTGCTTGGTGGAATGCTCTGCCTTCCGTGGGAGGCAGGCACTGTGCCCTGGCACAGCTCTGCGGTCAGACGCCGTGCCAGGAACTGATTCAAGGATAATGCTGTTTTGAAAAGCAGTTCCTTGTTTGTCATAGCCACGTAATGTCACAGATGTGAAATGTTAGTAAAATAAAGTTTAACTATTAGGTGGCAAAGCTTTGCCAAATGGAGAGTCTCACCCACTTTGTCCCTGGCTTGCAGTGACAGGCCTCCTACACTGAAGTTTTTAGGGAGCTAATGTCAGTATTTTCCTGCACTGAGAACAGTTGTTAATGCTTTAATGCTGGAGGCTGCTTCAGCGGCTCTTCCCTGGCTGAGGTCTGTGTGTGCATCCATCTGACGTGGCTCGGGATATAAGCCAAACATTATTTACCCTGGTGGGAACACACAGTCAGAGGCTTTTTATAGTATGTGTTAACTAGCCAGGAAAGTTTTAGTAAAATGTCTTAGAAGTTTGAACAAGCAGTATAAAGAAGGAGGCTTCTCTCCTTTCTGTTGATTGCAATTTTATGTGTGAAAGCAGAAGTACGACAGCTTCCCTCGCTGCGGCTTAATTTCTAATGAGTGCTGTAGGGTTTGTGTGAACTGTGTTGCTGCTTTGGCACTCTCCTAAAAAACGTTCAGAACCACCCACCCATCTCTGTATAATAGGACTTTATATTACACCATTTTTCCTGGAACCTGTAGTTGTTTTTACAGTTGCTGAATGTAACAGAGAATCCCCTGGTTTTTCCCTGCTTCAGCAAGAATGTTAATAGGTTTAAATATTCCAGATTCACATACTTATCAATGACTTCTCTTATCACTTTACTGTATGAGCGAATGAATATGCAACCAATGTTACCTTCAGACAGGTCATGGCACCATGAAGTGGGATGCCATGTTATGACATTTCCATGAGAAAATAGATTAAGTAGATATATATTGTTTTGTTGTCTTGATTTGTTTGACCAGTTGGATATTTAGATGTTTTAGGTGCTGCAAAAACTGCTGAATAGCTTATAAATTTAGTATTTATCTGAAGGAATGTTTGAAGCATTGTGTACCTACTGCAGTGTAGAAAAAAATGCCTTAAATGTGTTGAATGCTTCCTATGGTGTTTTCCTTAGTTTAAATTGCTGCAGTGAGCAAACTGGTTAAAGGCTTGGGAAAACATCTTAAAATTAGCAGTTTAGTGGATAGGACACAATACTGGGGATTGAGAGAGAAATTGTGTTCTTCCTGCCCCAAAATCACATAGCAGGTTGGTGGCCAGTTGCTTGGCTAGACATTTTTTGCTCTCATTCTTCTTGTGTGTTTTCTTTACACCGCATATTTCGAGAGAGTCTTCCTTAAATTTTTTAGAAAGCCTCTCTCCCCTACCAGATAGACCCTCTCTACTGGCACAAAAGATTTTCAGCCAGTGCATAGAGACATGGCTGCTTTAATGTGACATAAGTCTGTGATGCAACTTCCCTCTCCTTTGTTCCACCAGTACCAGTGGTGTATCTGCATTGTAAGCTTAATCAGAGAGATGACTTGGTTAGAAGTTCTTCTTTTTGGCTTGTCTGGCAAACCCTGGTTGAAAACAGATAATTCTAGTTGGAGTGTGGATTGTGTCAAATTTGGTGAACCAAACAATCACAGCCTGATTATATCTCTTTTCCATGGTAGAATTCATCAAGGGAGGCTCATGGCCTTAATAGGAACTGTAAAGGATTTCAGCCTATGTTAAATTGGCAGCTCGCTAAATGATGTGATAAAGAGAATACACTTTGAAATTTGGAGGTAATTGGCAGGGGCCTGTGTTACAGATGCAGCTATTTCAGATTTCATTGTTGTTAAAACTCTTTTTGTTAATGTGAAAAGTAGCTGTTGTATGCAAGTCTTTGTCACAGTGGATACCCAGACAGAAGGCCTGTATGTGCAAAGAAATCTTTCTAACCAAAAACCAGTCTGAAAGACCTTAGTTCTGTCTGTGTGCAACATAAGGGAAGTGAAACATTGGCAATACTGTTTTGCAGATAAGGAGTTGTATGCCTGGATGAAGTGTGTGAAGGGACAGCCTCATGATCACAAGCACCTGATGCCAACACAGATTATTCCAGGCTCTGGTAAGACCATATGCAAACAAGCAGAACCTTCTTTTTCCCAGGTCATTCTTGGGCCAGAGTTGTTTCTTGGAATTTCTCATTTGCCATTTAAAATCTGGGAACTGGGTTAAATTGTTGTAAGAAGGCAAGTGGTTTTGGGCAGTTGCCAGCACTGGGCACAGATGGTAACAAGAGCAAGAGAAGTGTGGGGACAGATGTGTAAAGAGTTTGGGGGACAGGCAGTGAAGAAATGGAGAGGTTTTTTTGTGATGGATTTGTACCTTTTCAGAGCAGAATAAAACGATCAGAAAGTACTTAATAAATCTGACCTTAAAAGAAAATCTTTAAATAGTGTGACTGAGGCAATGGATTTTTGGGGATTTGTTTCTCACTGTTGTCTGTCCCATACCCAAAAAAGAAAAGGAAGATATTGGTTCAGATTGAGCAAAATGCAGTGAATGAGCTCATGATAATTGAAAAAACTAAGCAGGAGTCAAAAATCCAGCTAGATTCTGAATTCTTATTTGAACCAAGAAAGTTCTCTGAAGTAGTGCCATTAGGTGTTGTGTAGTGGTTGTTAGCACAAAATTTTTGTCAGCATTGATACAGAGCAGAAAATAGAAAACTGAAATGTGCCCTTAGATGTATCAAGTAAATTCCCAAGTTATTTTAAGCTGAATGTACAGAACCAAGTCATTATCCTATGGGTTGTTCCATGTTATTTCAGGTAGAAATGAAGGTTGGGTAGATTCCATAACAAATTCAAATTGTGACATTTCCCAGAACAGGTTCTAGACTGAAACTTGTTTTAATTTTAAATTGTGAAAGTGAACCACTCATCTGGAAACAGCAGAATGAAGACTGCCTGCTTAACCTCAGTTTTGTTGTTCTATGCATACCCATTACCAAACAGCCTTAATTGATGTGCTCACATACTGATTTTTTTGTCAAGACGTGGCTCACTTCAGTCTGTAGCTGATGGTTTTATTGAATGAGGCAATGATACACCCATTGAACAATGAGAAGTAAATAATTAATGGCTTGCCTGATGTGTGCCATGCAATGGGAATGCAGACTAAAGCTTATATTGTTCAGAAGAGTAGTGTGCAATTATTTAATTGAATGTCTCTATGCAAAAGCTTAAAGATAAACTGGGCAGTCATTTTGGAGTAGTTTTGAGTGGTAAATTCAGCATTTTTAATAGTTTAAAACATCACAGTTGTGTATGCTGTAAAGAGGGTCACAGAATGATTGACAGCTGCTGATGTCTTTCTTCTTAATTGTCTTTAGTTTTGACAGATCTTTTAGATGCTATGCACAATATTAGAGAAAAATTTGAAATTAAATCCCATTGTCAGTGCACCACCAAGCAGAACACACAAGCTGGCAAGCTCCCTGCAATGAATGGTGTGTCTCAGGTGAGTCTAAAATGTATGTGTATATATTGCATCTTGTTCAAATGTTCTGATCCTGGTGGATTTTTTGTTTAAATAGTACCAGTTGTGTTTTAGTTTGCATATATGGGGGTTAAATGCTGGCCATGTCTTTGAAATACATTAAAGTGAAACTATGTAGTTAAAAATAAATTTGTTCTTTACAGGTTTTGCAGAATGTCCTTAACCACAGTAATAAAATTTCTCTGTGTATGCCTGAGTTTCAACAGCAGAATACTCCTCAAAAGTCTGAGACAAATGGTAACACAAGTCCAAGGAGTGATGTGAGCACAGACAGCAAGTTAACACCGCCTGAATCCCAGTCCCCACTGCATTGGCTGGCTGATCTTGCAGAGCAAAAAGCCAGAGAAGAAAAAAAAGGTATGTTTTTGAAATTGTCATATCATGTCCGTGACTTTGAGGACACTACTGGTGTGTTGCAGATGACACCAAGCTGGGAGTCTGTGTCCATCTGTTGGAAGGGGGGAGGGCTCTGCAAAGGGACCTGGAACGGTTGGATGGATGGGCAGAGTCCAAGAAGATGAAGTTTAACAAGTTCAAGTGCTGAGTCCTGCCTGCACTTTGGCCACAATAACCCCTGCAGTGCCACAGGCTGGGGACAGAGTGGCTGGACAGTGGCCAGGCAGGACGGGACCTGGGGGCACTGATTGACAGCAGCTGAACATGAGCCAGCTCTGTGCCCTGGTGGCCAAGAAGGCCAATGGCCCCTGGCCTGGATCAGGAATGTGTGGCCAGCAGGAGCAGGGGGGTCACTCTCCCCCTGTACATGGCACTGGTGAGGTCACTCCTTGAGTTCTGGCCCCTCAGTTTGGGAAGGACTTTGAGGGGCTGGAGCACATCCAGAGGAGGCAACGAGGCTGGAGAGGGGCTGGGAACACAAACCCTGTGAGGAATGGCTGAGGGAGCTGGGGGTGTTCAGCCTGGAGAAAAGGAGACTCAGGGGTGCCCTTGTCACTCTCTGCAGCTCCCTGAGAGGTGGCTGCAGCCAGGTGGGGTCAGTCTCTTTCTCCAGGCAGCACCGACAGAACCAGAGGACACAGTCTCAAACTGTACCAAGGGAAATTTAGGTTGGATGTTAGGAAAAAGTTTTTTACTGAAAGAATGATAAAGTATTGGAATTTGCTGCCAAGGGAGGTGGTGGAGTCACCATCCCTGGATGTGTTTAAAAAAAGATTGGATGTGGCACTCACTGCCATGGTTTAGTTGAGGTGGTGTTAGAGGATAGGTTGGACTCGATCTTAAAAGTCTCTTCCAAGCTAGTGGTTCTGTGTGATTGTGTAACTGAATTATTAAAAAAACCATATGCTATTTAGTGTTCACAAAAAGGAAAGAGTGTTCTTTTCTCTACTTATTCCAGCTTTGAAACTGCAGTGTCTTTCTGTGGTGGCATCAGAATCCATCACCAGATGCACTGCATGTGTGCTGTGGTGGGAGTATTTCCAGCTACAGCATATCTCACTGAGGGCAGGTACTCACTCACTGCACATCTGAGATGCTGGGGAAGGCCTTTGCTTGGTCACAGTGTTTGACTGTGTTTTGAAGGATGTAGTTCATCCTGTGGTGTGTTTCCAGGTGAGTAAAGCACTCGTGCTGCAGTCTGTTACCAGCACTAGGAAATGCAGGATACTGGTGCTGTGCCTTCGTGTGCACTATGCTACAGCAGTGTAAACTTGCAATGATTATTTTTGTTTCAGAGAACAAAGAATGTCCTTCTGGGAAACATTCAAAGGAAGGAAAGGACCAGGATAATTTGGAGTCCCCAGACTGTAAAAGTTCCCCTCCTGCATCCCAGAACAATGAGCAGGGCTCAACCTTACGAGATCTGTTAACAACAACAGCAGGCAAACTGCGTCTGGGCTCTACAGATGCTGGCATTGCTTTTGCTCCAGTTTACTCTACAGGAACAGCAGTAAGTGTTTACAGAATGCACAGTTTTTCTCTTAGGATTTGAAAATCCCTCTCAGTCTATTCTGGCACCTTACAGTTAGAGCAATCTGCTAGGTGTATTGCTTTAAATGCTCATTCATAATTTAAACTTCATGTGCACACACACATAAAGGGTTTATTTATTTTTAAATGTGATGATAATTGATACAGAATCAGAAATGCCTCTTTGAAAAGGAATTACATTAAGTTATTTTTACATTGTTTAAGCATGGATTTGTTTTGTAACAGAGTGGCAAGAGTGGAAGGACTATGCCAAACATTCTTGATGACATAATTGCTTCAGTAGTAGAAAACAAGATTCCACCAAATAGAGCACCAAAGATAAATGTAAAATCTGAAACAAACGATGAGCCAAAGGATGATAAAAAATGTATTCAGGATGACTGCAGTAAACGATACAGTGATATCCAGTATTCATGGATTTGTGATAAACACGTTCTGTGGCTCAGAGACCATAAAAACAGCAACAACTGGAAGCTCTTCAAAGAGTGCTGGAAACAAGGAAGGGTAGGTATCGAGCAGGTTGGTCAGACAAGTGACATCAGCATGAGCTCTGGGGAGTTGTGTTTTAAAGGACAGAAATGCCTAAGCCTGTGTTTGAAATTAGGCAAAGAAAGGTGGTCACGCATAGCCCACAGGTGAACCTTGTGTAGTTAAACTTGAGTTAACCAGTTAAAATAAATAAAACATTTCTGTTGAGGAGTTTCAGATTGCAAAAAGAGGTGACACCTTTGGTTATGGGCGCTGCTGGAGGAAATGTTAACAGCTCAGTAAGGCCAAGGTCTGCCATGTGTGTTCCAGACACTTTGGTATTTCAGTTCACTTAAAGAATTTGTCTGCTTGCAAAAGGATAAGTACTGATTTTTTTTTTTTTTTNTGTCCGGTATGCATAAGAAAATGAACTTCAGCCTGTGGAAAGCTGAGTCAATCAGTCTGGATTTTGGAAACCAGCAAGCTGATATCTTGAATTGCAAGGACAGTATCATTTCAAACACCAATGTCAAGGAGTTCTGGGATGGTTTTGAAGATGTTTCTAGTATGTTCCTTAACATGTATTACGGTATTGATTCTGAGCATGATCAGTGTTAGAAACTGCAGTTAAAAATTATCATTATGGACCTTGAGACTTTGAAGAAACTTTAAAAAGAAAGCTCTAGGTAATCTGTTTCTAGAGAATGTGGAGGAAACTTATATTTTGTATCTCTGCAGAATTAAGGATGCACTATACTAGCTAGGTCTGACTAAGAAACCAGACAAATGTCATTCTTACTTAACTAACTGAGTTTGGTTTGTATCATTCTTGAATCTTGAAATCAACTATCTCCCGTTGATGCATGAAATTTTGATTCTTGGCAGGTTTAGAGTTAATGTTTATATTTCAGTTGAATGAAGTAAAATGCCTACAGTATATTAGTTTTTAGTTATTTCTGTGTTACTTACAGAACGGCAGAAAGTAAAAAATGGAGAAACAGCACTATTAAAACTGAAAGATTGGCCTTCTGGTGAAGATTTCAAGGCCATGATGCCAGCAAGGTATTTTGAGTTTATTATTAAATATTCTTAAGTCAATCTTAATGTTGTTCTGTCTATGTGGTGGCACAAATTAAATTATATTCTATTTTCTTTTCTCCTCCAGATATGATGACTTACTAAAGAGTTTACCCCTGCCTGAATATTGTAGTCCAGAAGGAAAACTGAACTTGGCTTCTCACCTGCCAGGCTTTTTTGTCCGTCCAGATTTGGGACCCAGGCTATGCAGTGCATATGGTGAGTTTGCCCTGCAAGTGCTGCAGTTTCCTCTTCCCTTACTCTTGTAGAATATCACTCATTACAATGCTTGATAGAAAGCTGATCTTTCTTGAAGGATAATTGTTCACTGAGTGTAGGGGAAGTACTGACTGACTTGGATATTTCACAGTTCATGCACCTGGCTCATGAGAGTCTGTCTGCTTCTTCATTTCTTTCCATCTTTTCTTGTGCTATTGCAGTTTTCTGAAGCATATAAATGGTTAGCTGCTTCTACAAGTGATAGAACCTATCTTTAGTAATGCTATGTGACAAAATACTTCATGGAATATCATTATGTTCATAACTATGGTCATAAATTAATCTCGTCATATTTCTCATAATTTATTTTCTGTGCTGTGCACTCAAAAACCTGTTTAGAAAAGGTTGATTCCCTCAGACACTTTGGCTGCTGCTTCTTTTGCAAAGAATTTTATTCAGTTCTGTTTTATAAATTGTGATAGGACAAGAAATGAGTAATAATTTGTGACACAATGGCTTCGATTTTTAAAAGGTCTCCAAATATCCTGTGAAAGAAGCATATTAACAATAGTGATAATGGCATGGGTCTGAGAACTGTCATTAGTGCCACTCTGAGGTAATACTGCTCTAAGGCTTGGTGTTCCAGCATGTCCTTTTGACTTGAGAATGTTCATTTCCACTTCATAAAACTAAAATTATTTTTCCTCTTTGGGCGTTATTTTGATTAAGAGCTCTCTTACAGCCAGACATAAAAGTGACAGATTTTTGTGACCTTGTGTATTCATTCCTGAGCAGCCTGAAGGGTTGAAGAGGAATGGAACATAGTGGTCAGGAAATACCTCTGACTATTCTGCTGAAATGTTTTATTCTGACACAAATGCTGTGCAGGGACAGGTACCTGGGCTAAGAGAGAATCTCAAGGATTCTGTTAAAAAGTCATGTTTTCTTGTTTAGCAGGTGAACTAAAAACATGTTTTTAATTTGTCTATCTCAGTGATTCCAAGTATACTTCAGAAATTTCTTCTTTGTTGTTGCATGTTCTGATTTGAATATGCAATACAAACAAATCTTAATTTTATCTTGTGACATAGGTGTGGCTGCTACTAAAGACCATGACATAGGAACCACAAATCTCCATATTGAAGTTTCTGATGTCGTGAACATCCTCGTTTATGTTGGCATAGCCAAAGGAAATGGAGTACTTTCCAAATCAGGTAATGTGAAACTCACTCACTTTAAGAGGTGTAGATGGCCTGGAATGTTCTGTCCCTTCTAAAACTGACACTGTTCTTCCAAAGGCCATGAAAGAGATCCATAAGAACTTGCTTACAGCTGGGAGATTCTTCGTTTCCAGGCTTTGCACACACATTAGTTCTTTATAAAATACACTGCAGTTCATGAATTATGAAATGGTATTTCAAACTCTTTCTACTTTTTTTTTGCTGCTACGTGTAATTGATGCAGCATTCCTGTGCTGGGACTGGCAGAGCTAATGGAACTGCAGCGTGAAGGATTTTCTCTGGAAGCTGTGCTGGTTCTATTATGTCAGGATGATGTATTTGCCAAACCTTCTGTTTATGCTGCTGCTTCTGGATGCATTGTGCTTACTCTCTTGAATTTGGGCTGTAATGTAATTCTTCAGCACTAGAGAGCTTAAATTGGTGTATGTTAGTCCTGTCTCTGAGGTTTATTGCTTATGTGAAACAGTCTTTAAATCACTGAAATAGTTTTGTTTCTTTGCCCTTTTTCTTTTGTCCTCTTACTCCATAATCAGCAAATGTAGATTTTGGGTGTGACTAATAGAGCTGCAGCAAGGTTTGTCTTGCATTTGCTTTATTTTCACTTGTGTATGCACCAAGTAATAGCAGCAAATTTGAGCATCCTGGGAGAGCTCTGGCTGCAACAACAGCATGCTAAACACTGCTTGTGCTGACTGCAGGGAAATGCCTTTTTCATCTTTCCATTTGTTGGTACTAGCCTTGCTTGTTTATTTCAGGTAGGAGATTGTGTTCTTTTGAATTCAGAAAATGTGAAAAAGTTTAAAAATTAAACACACTTTTAAGGTACCCACAGCATTCATGTTCCATAACGAGTTACAAACACTGAGCAGAAAGATCACCTGGTGGCTTCTGTTGTATTCAGCAAACTTTTGTCTGCTCATTCTCACACGAGAAATTTGAAAAGAAGATATTTAGTTTCAACATTTTTTTCTCCTTCTCACATTTAAAGAGTATTTCTCTTGAACCCTAGGAGTTTTGAAGAAGTTGGAAGAGGAAGATTTGGATGACCTTTTAAGGAAGCGGTTGAAAGATTCAAGTGAATTACCTGGTGCTTTATGGCATATTTATGCTGGCAAAGATGCTGACAAGATAAGAGAGTTTCTGCAAAAGGTTAGGTTTATTACACATAATTTATAACTATAACCTAAGTAATTGGTTAATCAAAGGGAGCTGGTAAAACCCACAAACCCCACTCTATGTTAAAGAAGGAAGGAAGGCAAAATTATTTCCTTTATAGCACATAAAATAAATTCTTCTTGAACAGCTGCACCACCACCAAATAAAATATGTAGCACATATATTCACTTTGTAAGAGTAACAGGTGGCCTGTAACTGAAGGCTCAGGAGGTCATGGAGATCTACTCTTGCCCTGCTCTAATACAAAAGATCATTTGTGGCGTGATGTTTTTCTGTCACTGATCCATTATTGTACCATTGCTGAATTTTTGGTTAGTTTTCCTGTGCCAAATCCCCTGACCTCACCCCCCAGTGGCCACCCATCTTTCCCAGGACTCTGTCACATGAAGCACAAGGCACGTGGCTGGGCTCTTGGTGATGGTGGAAGCAGTGGGATAATGTCCCCAAGGGCAGCAAACTTCCCTGGCCATGGTGCAGATGATCCTTCAGCAGCACGTGATGGCTGGGTTAGAGCCACATCAGCACCTCTCAGGTTGTTACCTAGGATGAATATCTGTCAGTGCAGTAAATCCAGGGATGCATCTTGGAAGCAGTTTGCTGTGCCCTGTCCTTTGCACATTTGTGTGTTCTGGGAGGTGGCCTTGATAGATGACACAGAAATGCCAAAGTATCACTGAAGTGATTGCTCAAGGACATGTCTTTACTGTCCTGTGAGGAGAGATCATTTGGGCTTTAACTGGCTGCAGCAAGGGGTCCATAAACAAATCTGAGGCTGAGGGCTCTGCAGTGAGGAGAGAAAGCCTAAGAAGTTTAGTGAAGGTTCCCTTTGACAATAAAGCAGTGTTTCTGTACCAGGGCAGCTGTCCTCCAGTGACTCAAACATTTGCTCTTTGGCAGGCTGAACTGTGGGGAAAAATGAGCCCTGGTAAGTAAAACGAAGTTAATTCCAGGAGATTATGAATTATACAGCAAGACTTTTTTGTTCATTCAAAAAGGAGATGTTAGTAAATTAGATGGTGGGTTTTCAGTTTAAAAAAGAGTTGTGAGCAAAGTCATAAATGCAAAGGAATAGGTGGACATAGGGAGTATTCAGCATTTCCTCTCTCAGAGCACTTGTGAAACTATTTGAGCAGCAGGTTTAAAACAGAAGCATTTAGGATGCTGTGTAAAGAAGTTTGTCATTTGCTACCACAGTTTGGCCTGGTATCCCAAATGTGTGCACCATGTGTTTTAGAGGTGTGGTAGTATTTAGGTGGTATTTGGGAAATACTGAATTGGAGATTATTGATGGGTAAGCATTGGAACCACTTTACTTCTGATATGATAAAAAGATTTTCTATCTTGTTAGAAGGGTGGTAATACTCAAGGGGAGTTCAAGCTCTGCATCACATAATTACATCTATTTAATAAGTAAAAGCAAAAGAAAGTATGTTTTTAAAGAGATTCTTCTTTCATGACATACAGGTGGATTAGGTCTGTGTTCTTCATATGTAATCACTTTTTGGTTTTAGTGACTAGGATTGATTTAGTAGCAGTTGATTGAGAGCAATATTTGTTCCCCTGTGGCTCACCTGATGAGAAATGGTTGTGCAATTCTGTTTACCAATGTCAGGAAGTATTTTTAGGTGTTCATAATTTTTCCTGAATCTTTTTATAGTATGGTAGGAAAGCAGCTTCTTGTCCCTGTGTGGTTGAGGTTGGAAGGGCCCCCTTAAGGTCCCTCTGTCCAGGCCTGTGCTCAAGCAGAGTCCTTTGGAACAGTTTTCCCAGCACTACAGCCCTTGCCTTTATTGGCTGCTGCTTTCCTGAGCTGAGGTGGTGACACTGTGTGTCTGTGTCAGAACTGGAGAAGGTTCTAAGACTGAGGAATTGGCAGCACAGGAACTCCTGAGCTCAGATTTTTTTTTTCTGGATGCAGGAAGTCACACAAAGAGTATGCTGCTTATTAATAGATGTTTGTGTTGAGTTCCTTAACCCTCTGCATTTTGGAGTGGCAGTGCTGCAGATGTCTTCAGTTCAGCAAAACTTCCCAGATCTGTTGGGGTTGTTTTGAATCTCTAGGGAGAGTTCTTGTTTGGGTATTGGGAGCTGAGTGATGTTGCTTGGCAAGGTGGGTACACATAAAATTTACCAGCAAAAGGTTGGGCTCTTTTGGAAATTATTTGGGATCTTTTCTGTACTTAACAGATAGCAAAGGAGCAAGGCCTAGAAGTTTTACCAGAGCACGATCCAATCCGTGATCAGAGTTGGTATGTGAACAAAAAACTTCGCCAAAGACTTTTTGAAGAATATGGAGTAAAAACCTGCACAGTTATTCAGTTCCTTGGTGATGCTATTATTCTACCAGCAGGAGCACTTCATCAGGTAATGTACCTTAGGTTAAGGAGATACAGAATTAAATAGCACATGTGCTGTAAAATAACTTTTTTTTCCAAAGACATGGATACATCTGTACTCAATCTTTTTTTATTAGTATCTGTTAGCATGTAGGAATGTAAAATAAGGTACATCTGCTTGTGTAGCTGACTAATGTACAACAAACGGAATGCCTTAAGTATTAGTTCCTTTTGCACTTTGCAGTTACAAGTAAACAGATCATTATTAACCATTGTTTTCCACTTTCCATTTCTGTAGCAAATTTTTAAACGAACAGTCTAGTTATGGCAGAGTCAGGTTAGTAATGTTTTCCTTCTAAGCCAGAATTTACCTAATTGAGGAGGGGCAGGGAGAGCAACTTGAGCAGGTAACAATACCTGGATGTCAGGTGTCATTGTTTTTGTCTTTAGCCACAGGAGAATTGTAGTGGATGTTCTGGTGTTTCTGTAACAGAGGTTTGGTTGTTTTCCCATACCACATTTAAGTTCTTTTAACACAGAAGGTACATCAGTCACCAGGAGTCACCATTGTCTCTGCAGCAGCTTTTCTTACCATGAGAAAGAGTGATATCCCCTTTGCAGCAGCTGAGCTGATTTCTTCTGTAGTTGGGTGAGAAGAGTACTGCCAGTGGGGCACTTCTGGAGAAACAGGATGAATTTGTGTTAGTCAGCCTCAGTTACACCCTGGCACAGAGGGTTTGTTACTGCCTTTAGGCTTTTTTTTCCCCTCACAGTCTGTAAACTGCTGCTCCTTGGTGAAAAGAGGAAGAAAGCTCAGTTGTTTAGATGAGGTTTTTGGGGCCATTCTAGATTTATTTCTTTCCTGCTTCAGCAGGACATGGAGCCTGCTGTCTTGCCAGCTGTCAGGCACCACAAATGAGGTTGCTGGCTGTCAAGGAATGAGGAGCATCCCCACTCTGCAGTTGGTTGTAAACCCTCGTGATGTTGAAGATTTATCTCTGATCTCCCTGTGGGTTCAAGTGAGGCCAAGCCTTTCTGCAGAAGGTGCTGTTTGGTTTCCAGTCTGCAGATCAGCTTCCAGCTGTGGCAGAGAGGAAGCAGTGGCTCACCATGGCCCCGTGGCCAGGGCAGTGGGGTTTTCTCTGTGGAAGACTGATGGGGGTGTAGTGACAGGGGTTATGTCCCTGCTCTGTCTCTGGCTCTGTCTGTTGGTGGTGGACCTTGCCTGGACTAGGCTCCTCCTCATCCCACTGAATTTCTGGGTGGGTTTGACATGGTGCTACATAGCTTTGGATGGTCTGTGTGGATTTGTTTTCTGGCACGGGAAAGAAAAAGCCCAGACAGCCCAAAACAGACCTTGGTGACTCAGATCTAGGGAGGTGTAGGTTGCCTTCCCCTGTACAGTGACTCAGGGTTTGATGTTTCACAAATGTGGAGGAATGTCTGACATTGCTGCTGTTAGGCTGAAGAAGTTGGCACTCCCAGTCAGGTATTGCATCCTCCAGCAGCCTTTCTCTGATCTGATGAAACAAGAGAGATCTATCCCAGGTAGAAGAGTGGAAAGGGAACCCAGGGGAAATAACAAGTGCACTGAGCAATCTGTTCTGTACAGCATGTGCCATTATATAAAGGCATTCAGAATATAAACCATGAAGTAGTGGGACTGTTCCAGGCTTCCCTGTCCTTTCTGTGTTTAAGGACCCAAAATAAGACCACTCTTATCTTTATCCCCTTGCCTTTAAACTGCAGATTGTGTTTGAAGTGGTAATGTTGTAGCTTCCGGCAGCAAGGAGTTAATAACATGGTGCTTTCAAACCTTAGTGGGTGAAGCTGAGAACCTTTTCATCTTCAGTAAGAAGTTCCTGTGAATCTGCCACGTAGGAGGAAATAAAAGCATCGTGTTCTTTCATGTATGTGCATAGCACCCTCTCTGTAGAGATGCGTGAATACTGACCTGATGGATCAGCACCAACACTGCAGAGATACAAAGCACATTTAAAAACTGGAAAATAAGTCTGCACAAGAATACATACCATGTTAAGTTTACACATTAAGTGTTTTAGATTTCCATGCACATTATTAACCTTTTAATGATTAAAACTGGGTAGGAGTTGATGCTAAATTAGGTGGTACATTAACATTTTTATTTGCTCATGGGTTGTGGAGCAGAAGAAATCAGACTGAGGGCTGGAGCTAGGGAGCCTGGCTGCCTGTGATCACTGTGCAAGTGTAGTTGTGACACTTGCATTCTGGAGCCAGTTAGGATTGCTGGCACACTGCTGCTTCAGACGTGCTGGTCTAGGATTTACTGCCCTAACATGGAGGAGGTTGTGCATATTCCTTCTGTATATTCCTCCTGTGTATTGTTTTTCTACCCCCACAGGTTCTATGAATTCGTGTCTGGCTTTTAAAGTAATTTATTCTTAACATTTAATGGCAGCATATAGCATTCCTCTTGCTTCCCAGCTTTCTCCCCCCTTGTGTACTTGCAGACAGCAGTCACATCCTTCTTGTAATGACTGCAGCAGGCACAGTCAGACTGCTCTGGGTGGGATGGGAGGGACAGCCTCTCCTGTGAGCTGTGATGGGCAGGGCAGCCTTGTTGGTTCCTCTTGTTGAGGGAATTGCTCTCTCAGGAGGAGAATCCAGAAATAGATACAGTGTTGGGCTGGTCACCTCTGCAGATCCTTCCCTGAATGCCCTGTGAGGGGCATCTCCTTTTTTCTTGGTACAGGATGGGAGCTCAGCAGTGTCCCTGCCTTGCTACGGGCTGCGCCTTGTTCCCTCTGTGGCACCTGTGACAGGGAGCCCCTGAGCTCTCCTTGGAACTTCCCCTGCTGAAAAAGGGTGTTGGTACTGGTCTTTTGAAAGATTCATTCTGCTGCTCCACTGGGGGTTATGCTGTATCATAGACATTTCCTGGGGCGCCTCCCTGGTTTTAACTTGGTAGCTCCAAATCGGTAAAATATTTTAACTAAAAATAAAAAGGTAGAAATACTGGAATCAGTAATTGAAATACGGTGTTCAGGCACCCTGCAAAACTTGTTCATAGTGGCACAAGTTATTATAACATTGTTTTTTTTATAGAGGCATTATCTTGATTTAACAGCAGGATTATATGTTGTAAAATTACATGCTTGGAGGTAATGTGGCATCCTGGCAACGTTCTGATAAGGATTGTAGGATAAAGGTCTGGGCATGTGCAGAGCTCCTGGAGCTCAGCCTTGCAGGAAGTGGCTGATCCTGTGGCCATCAGGACGGGAGGGTGGCCCTTTGTTCCCTGCCCACTCACCTTTCCCTGTTCCGGCTTTTCCCGGGCCTGCTGGAAGCGGCTGCTCTGCGTGGGCTGGGTGTGAAGCTGTTCTCAGTTCAGCTGGAAGTGGCACAGGCGTGGGAGTGCTGCCCTCCTTGCCCCACAAACCTCAGGGGAATCGTTGCTAAACGTTTGTGTGTGTGTGTCACTGCATCGGCTTGTGTTATAAATATTATAAATAGAAGTGCCTGAGGGCTGTCAGCGGGGCATTCCCATGCTAAGGACCAGACCAGATGGGTAAAATCAGTCCCTGCAAACTTTCACATGGGTAGGACAGGCCCTGGAAGGGAGGGAAAAGAAGGCTTAAGGCACAGCAGAATTAAAGGTCTGAGGGAAACAAATGTTTTCTATTGTGTCGTGGAGGGATAGGGAGTCAGTGAAACCTTGTCTAAGTGAGGAAAAAGTGAACGAATGGTGTGGGATTTGCATGGGCTGGCAAGGAAACCAAGGGCAGGCAGAGACTGGAACGAGGTGAGCTGCCTGTGAGGTGCACAGTGCAGGCTCTGGGACATTGCCTCAGTGCTGCTGGGAGCCTCAAGGTGGCCCTTCTGCAGCTGCTGCCTCAGCCCTGGCTTTGTGCTGTTGGCAGATTGTGAGGCATTAACAAGCCCTCCTCATGACCAGAATTATTTCTGTTTTGATTAATTCTCAGGAGGGCCCAGCACTGCTGATGATGAGCCATCAAAAGCCCTGTGTGCAACACGACTGCTGAGCTGGGGGTTACCTGCTGGGATTTCAGCTGTAGGGGGGAGGGAGCTGCTGTGTAAAAATCAGACTTGGGCAGGAGTTTTGAAGAAGAAAGTAATTTTTAAATCAAGTCCTGTGTCCTCAATTATGTAGACACCAGTGGTTTATTTCAGTGTCAGGTACCACAATGGAAATTTTAGAGTATGCATTTAGAAACTCTAGATTTTGCTAAGTTTTGCTTTAAAATACGCAGATCTCTGTCAGTCCTGAGCAGGCTGGGATGGGGTGTTTGCTGGAATTGCTGAGGCTCTGCCTCCCCGCTCCCAGGCTTTGGGAATTCAAACTGATGTTACACAGCTTCTGTGAGGAGCTGTTGGGAGTTTAGGGGAAAGAGGGTTTTGACATGCTGAATGAAAAATTACAGTGTAGTTTTTAAGGGTTCAGGGGTGAAAACACAAATGTTTGTGCAGGGAGTGAACTGGAGCTGGTGGTTGGGTCACAATGAGGAAGCAATTTTCCTTTCCCCTGTCCTTCAAGTGTGACCTGGGTGCAAGGTGATGCTGTCTGTTCCTCAGTAGTTATCTCATGCCAGTAGAAAGAAGAAAGTGCTCTTTCCCCCCTGCTTCCCAGCCTCCCCCTTTCTCTGTTCATGATTTTCTTTCAAGTATTTCCACTGGCAGTTCCTTTTCCATGGACGTGCCAGCTTCCAGTGTGTGTGTGTGCATGACCAGGGGAGCCAGGTCCTGCAGGGTGGCTCAGCAGATCCCGTGCAGGGCTGGGGAGGCCGTGGCAGCAGCTGCCAGGGGGAGGAACAAGGAGGCATCAGTGTGGGATTAATGGTGCAGCTGTGCAGTGCTGAAAGCGTGCCTTGAGCCACAGCCCAGCTTAGAGAGGCCAGACTCACACAATTGCTCTCTACCTGTGAAGATGCCTGGTAGTCTGATAAGGCTGTGGTTAAGGTGTCTCAGGACCCACTCTTCCTCAGATACCTCTGGCAAAGAATAACCCCAAATGCTAATTATCAATCTCTTCTCATTATTTTGGATAGGTGCAAAATTTTCACAGCTGCGTTCAAGTGACGGAAGACTTTGTGTCTCCAGAACATCTTGTACAGTCATTTCACTTAACGCAGGAGCTGAGGCTATCAAAGGAAGAAATCAATTATGATGATAAACTGCAGGTAGGAAGTGAATGGTGCTCTGGAAGTGGCTGGGAAGGCAAGGCAGGGTGTGCTCGGGCTCATTGAAATGCCGAGCAGTGCGTGGAGCTACTTCCTTGCTGCTGTTCACACAGAATAACAATGAGCAGCAGCATGAATGCCAGGCCTGTAAATGACTCTCCCTTGAGCTGCTGGCTTTATTGCACATTACATTTTAAAATGTGCAAAAAACTGTTCTTTTTGCATGGGCTTGATGAAGCCTTTCTTTTTTCCATCCACTAAGCTTAGGGCTCAGTCCTAAACTTTGCAGAGTTCCTCAGGTTGTGGGCCTTACTAAAATCTGTCCTGTGTTCTTGCAGGTTAAAAATATCCTGTATCACGCAGTTAAAGAAATGGTGAGAGCTTTGAAGATTCATGAAGGTGAAATGGAAGATATGGATGAGAACTGAGCACAGTCTGCTTTTTGGAGGTAGCATCACCCAGAGGTTATTTCACCTGATCTATGTATGAATGGTATACACACTAATTTAAGCTTCACAAACCATCAGTGCCAAGAAAACACAGACATCATATTTACTTGTTAATGACACTGCAAAGGTAGAGCCTCATATCACAGCCACTGTGATTCCATGTTCCACTTGCAAACAGTTGAGCAGTGTTCTGCTATCTGTATTATAATGTACATGAAGTTTGTGAAATGTCAAAGATTTAAGATGATGTATTTATTTTTGGAAAAAACGACAAAATTCTATGCTATATTGTTGATCAAATGTAAATGTGACTTGTACAGTTTGCTAAAATAATTCAGATCTTTTTCACTACATTGAGACAGTTACTGTGAGAGTAGGACACAAACACCAGCTATTGCCTGCATCTGCGATCTTGCTGAGTCCGCACAGCAGTCATGTCATAATCTGAAAATTACTGCCAAATAATTGTAAACTTTGTAAAATATAAAGTATATAAAGTAGATATTAAATACAGACACTTCAGTATTTTATTGAAGCTATTCAGTGTACAATTAAACGTTTTCAAAAGGTGTAATTTATTTAAAAATTGTCTCATTTTGGTAAAATTTATGTGAACTTTTAAAGCTTAAATATTAAACTTAATATGCTATGTAAATATATACATATATACATTCAATGATGTATTTTTTTAAAACATTGGCTTGCTTTAATTTGTTAAAAGTGCAAGTGTTACACATGCTTTGTACATTGAAGTTGAAAGGGGTTTTACATTTTCCATTAAAATGACTTTGTCAGACGTGCTGTGCGTTGGTGCTTTGTGCCAGTGCTGCCCCCTGCGGGCCGCAGCCGGGACTGCGGGCTCCCCCCTTCCTTCCCTCTAGGAACCGGCGCTGGCACTTCGGGAATTGTTATTTCCTAACAATTTGCTTTTAATAGTTCAAGTGATACTACAAAATAATTGATGTTTTAAAAATATTTTTTTGGGGTTTTATTTAATAATGATGTTAGCAGTTGAGCAGAATTCTGGGTTTTGGAGTGAGTTCAAAAAGCTTCACGAGAAGTGTGCTTTAAGTTATTAAAACTATTCAAATACTTAAATTGATTATCAAACATTAGGCAGAGCCAGTGGCCAGCTCATGAAGTGTCCAAAAGGGGACAGTAATTAGCCTGCTTACTGCTCCCAGTCTGACACAGCTGTCTGGGTTTGGTTCAAAATAATAAAGCAGAAAAGCAATTTCTCATTCCAATAGTAAAAATATTTATTTGGCTTGAAAATTTGAGGTCTAAGCTTTGGAACCACCCTTTGGGCCTCACTGACAGCTGCCCCTGCCACCCCAGGGAGCTTAGAGACCTGGGCAGGGATCCCTGGCACCTGCCTGTCAGGCTGAAGATATTCTTCCCTCCTTAGGGGGAATTGGAAGAGGGACTGAGCAGTGCCAAAAGTTGTTAAAAGTTCACAGATATTCCAAATACCGCTGAAAGACACCAAAAAAATTGTTTAAGTACTTGGCATAGCCCATTGTGCTTACTCAGTCCCTTAAGGTTGCTGGCTCTGTCACAAGGAAGCCAAGCTCCTGCAGGAAGTGAGGCTGGCATTCTGCTAGTGGCTGTGAGCATGACCTGAGCTTCGTAACTCATGTCTTACACCAGAGGGGTTTGTGGCAAGATGTTTTGTTTTCAGGTTAGTTTTCCTTCTTGACCATTTCCATGTTCTGTACTGGGCATGTTTTTCCTGTCTTCCTTTGCTTTAAAGACTCTTGGGAGGTTTTCTGCTCTATAGTCTCAACTGTTTTAATACAGCCAAAGTATTCAGTGAGATCAGTTGAAGCTGAGTGCAGGAACACAGCTGCTGGAACATGGATATGAAATACTTCGTGTCATCTTTTGCCACCTTCCTGTTGAGCACAAGCTCTGTCTTTAATTTGCTCACCATGAAACTCCTTTTTCCTTTCCTGTCCTTTGAAAGATCACACCTCAAGAGTCATCCAAACTGTGATCCCTGCTCTCCACACCTCCTCTTTCCCTCCTTTACAGCTCCTTGTCATCATCTCCATCCTCAGCACTGCTGTACAGTAAATGGCCACAGCAGTTTCTTTCCTGTTGTAACTGTAGAGGGTACCTAATGAAAAATAAGTTTTTAGCAAAAAACGAAGCAGGGCTGTAATGACCTGAAGTATTTCAGCACAGATGGCTGCTGTGTTTATGGTTTAGCAGAAACAGGAATTGCTGGTAGGGAAATGGTGGTCCTTGTTATGGAGGTCAGACATAGGGGTTTAGAACAGTCTCATTTGCAAATCTATTTATTCTACTCCCCCAGCTTCATGCAAGTTGCTCAGAACTGTGTATGTAGGCCAGCCCCCATCTGATCAGTGCTACATTCTCATGCTCTCTGACCTTTTTGGTAGGTGGTGATTTAGTTTGTACCCTCTCCTCTGACATCCTGTCAAACCCTCTCCTGCTCTCACAGCTGACAGCCTTCCCTGTCCTGTGCCTGTAACTGGGAATTTCCCTTCCTTCCTCCTTCCACAGCTACTGCTGCCTGTTCTGCTGCTTTCTAGAGCAGGATGTTTGTGTTCTCCCCCACATCCGTGCTGGATGAGCTGCCTCACCCTGCTGAGATTCCTGGAGGGGGGGGCTTTGCTGTGCTTTCCCCTCTAACCCCCAGCTTTGCTTCAGACAGTGTGAGCTCTGCACTGTGCTGCTCTGTGGGCTGGCTGCTGTGTCTCCTTCCCCCCGTGGTGGTGGCAGGGTCTGTGTGCCCCAGCAGGCACAGAGCACACACTGGTCTGGGGGATCCTCGGGTGCCCTGGCCACCACCATGTTCCTTTCTTCCCATCTCAGCAGGGTGGCCCAGGAAACTGCCCAAGGAGCAAACACCCTGTGGTGTCAGCAGCACACACAAATGAACCTCTGTACTTTTTTCAGTTGTTGTCATTGGTTTTGAAAAGGAAGTAACCATCTATAAATACCTGGTAGGAAAATCTCGCCTCGTGGCAAACTGAAGATGTGATTCACCTGATGTGTTGTGTGCAAATAGTTGCATTTTAAACGTGGGCCTTTCTAAAGGTAAGTGGAAGACTGAGGGGTTTTTGCTGTTACGTTTCAGAGTGAACATTTCTGGTTATACCAAGGCTATATATTCTTGTCCCAGGTGCCTGTTTCTTTTTCCAGTCGCTGGGTCTGTGCTACTTGAGTGAAAATAGAGAGTAGGGTTTAGTAGCTCTGAGGCAGGAAATCCTGTATTTTCACAGCTCTAAGGATTTCCTATTGTTTGATCTCAATAATACCTTAAGTCCTGCAGCAAATGGGCCTGAGGGAACACTTCAAATGATTACAAGACAAAAACCCAGAGTAAGCTGAAGTTACTTCTGGTAAAAGAACCATGAGAGAGAAAAGAGGTGGAGGAAAAGATGGCTGTAGCTTTTGATTCTTTAGGGAACAATGAATGTTTTACACAATTGAACTCCACGATCCTCAGCCTCAGGCAGGAAGGTGTAGTAAATAATGTCCAGCCTGTTACCTGGCTTGTGGCAGCCACACCACTGCTCTGATTGCTTTGGAACAGTTTTTGTTTTCTACTCTCCTTGTACCCAGCTCAGTACAGGATGTTATTAGCTGTTGTGGCTGTATTTGCTTTTCTCCATGTGCAGAGCTGGGTTGGAAGGGGTCTCAAAAGGTCCAGCCTTTTGTGGGAAAGGCAGTCTAGGTGAGGTGTAGCTCCTGTCACTGAAAGCAGGTGACAAGGAACTGCAGATGGCTGAAGAGCTGCTGCTGAGAGGACAGTAGGAAGGAGTTCACTACCAGAGTTCCTGAACATGGAAATGCTCTCAGAGGAAGCAGTCACAAAATCCATTTTTCCCCCTTTAAGTAAAACCCAACCCTTTTGTTTTTCGGTTTTAGCCATCATTTTAAGTAGCAACTGGTAGAGATGAAGTCTGCACATTTTATTCTCAGGAGACTCCACGTTGCTTCCCAGTTGCCTTTCTTTGGTTTCTCTTTCTGTGGTGATGCAGCCAGAGATTGGATAATTGCAGTTTCTTTCGGCATAGAGTATGTTGGCAATATTCAACAGGGCCAGTATTTCTGTGTGCCAAGACAAGGGTGGTTTTTGTGGTTAAAGCAAAGTCTATGAATAGAAGTCAGTGACTGGACGTGTATTTAAAATTGGTTCTTGGTGAGACACTTTGAAATAAGGGACCACAGGATTCTTTAATTCTGTCCATTATAAAACAAGGCAGCCCAGACTCACCACCCCGGGAATGTTTGTGTGTGCTGTGTCAGGCTTTGGTGACATGCCCTGTGACACCCAGTGACTTACAGCTTCCTTGCTGCTGCTGCAGCTCTCTGAACATGGCTCACCTCCTGCATTCCCGCACCACGCCTCCCTTGCTCTCTCCAGGCCCGGAGCCCGTCGGTGTGGCGCTGAAAAAAGCGAGGGCACGGCCGGAGAAGGGAGCGATCCCCGCGGCTCCGCAGCGCCCGGGCCGGGCTCCCACCAGGGGGCGGCCGGAGGCTGCGGCGAGCGGAGCGGGATCGGCCGGACAGCGGGGACCGGGCACCGGACAGCGGGCACCCGACACCGGACAGCAGACACCCGACAGCGGCCGGACACGGCGGAACCGTGCTCGGCCACACCCCGCTCGGAAATTTGATAACTCCAAACAGTTTTAAATTGCTATGACACAAATAAATTGTTGACAGCCATGGGAGAAGAATTTCCTTAGGTTTGTTGCTATGAATCTGTAAAACCTATCCTCTAGTGGTGAGTATTCTCGGTACAACCTACCTTTTGCAATGCACTGAGTAATTGCTTAGCTCTGGATTCAGACTGAAGAATTCCTTACTTAAATAATTCAGCATCACTCACGAGAGTGGAACAGGCCCGTGCTCAGCCTTGCTGCCTGGAGTTGGGATTCAGCAGCAGTCGTGTTGAGTAGGCAGACTGCAAGAACAAACAAACATTTGCATTGCAGGAGAGAGAGAAATTTTAACACCACTTTCAAAAGTGGCAGTTTTGCCCCTACTTGGCTATCCTTCCCACAGAGAAGCAGCTTCTTTCAGATCTGGTGTTTTGTTTATGCAGCTACGTATGAAGGGACAGTTTAGTCTCAAAATCAGGAAGGTAGAGCTTGCAATTCCCACGCTCCCACCTCTGAAGAATCCTGACTTCAACAGACTTAAAAACTGTTTCCTTCTCCTAGAGCTGCCATTTGCAGACACCACCGACATGTCTGCCTTGTTGTTAACAGCCCTGAGCTACCACCCCAGCAGTGGCTTGAGGTAGGTGCTTAAATAATTTTATTTCCATCTTGTGAGCACATGCTTTTTGCTTTACTTACATGACTAGGAACACCATGCTCCTCTGCCCTGGAATAGTCAGCCAGGCAGGGCCAGCAGAGACTGGGACTTGCCCTTTGGTGGGAGCAGTGAGCTGGGCCTGACCTGGAGCAGGTCACCTCATCACAGCTGGACAGGGCTGTTTGCTAAACTGCTCCAACTGAAAAATAACTTTTGTATTTCCCCAGCAAGATTAGATTCCAGCTACAATTCAGCACAAGGCACCTCCTCTAAGGAACTGGTCCTACCTCTGTTTCTATAGACTTTTTTCTAACCTCCAGTCCCTATGCTCCTTCAAGCACAGAAGATGCCAGGTATACAGAGGTAAGGGGAGAATTTGCACAGCAGTCAGGTGTTCTTGCTGCACTTCCGAGTCTATCCTGGAAGAAAAATGCACTCTTACAAAATAAGCTTAACTTTTAACAGCACAAGAATAACTTACAATGGCATAACTTGCAATACTGAACACTTCACTCATCAGTAAGAGCAGAAGGTAATTAATGCCTCCACTCTACACTGGAACAGCCCTTGGGGAAAGCCCCAGCTGGGCTCCAGGGCAGGGGCTGAGCCATGCTGAGATGGATGGGTGTGAGGAGAGGCTACACTGCACCCTCAGCACTTTTCCTGCAGCTCCTGCTGGGCTGTGCCCCAGAAAATCCATGGAGCTGCTCTGCTGACACTCCAGCACTCTGCAGTGCTGGAACCCAGGTCACTCACAGGTGGGCAAGGCCCCCTGAATGCATCCAGGCTTTCTTGAATTTGCTGGATAATGAACATGGAAGCTCAGGTGTAGGTGTGTCCTAACACTTAGTACAAGTACTCATTTGTTATACTCAGCAACATTTGCACAGATGTAACAGACAGTGTCAAAACACCTTGGTTTTTATTTTCCTATCCTTTTTGAATCAGATTAAGCTGTAAACAATTTCTTTTTCAATCAAATACTGCCAGCTAGAATTACTTCCATTCATGCACTGAAAACAAAAAGGGTATTTTACCTTAAGTATAGGTTTTTCATTTTAAACCATGTCACTTTATACAGAAACCAATAGCTAGATTCAATGCACCCTGATTAGTTATGTAAACAGATAACCCCCCAAAAAACCCCACATTGACAGAATGAGTAAGTTGGTTCCTTCATAGAATGGAAATTAAAATATCTCCTGACTTGAGGTTAACGTGGTCAGGAATACAGAGTGTGGCACATAAATCCATCTAGGAGGTGTATAAATTGCACTGTATCTGAATTAACAAAGTTATGCATAATGAAATGCACAGTTTAAATTCATGCTAGAAAGCATTTTTCAATATGAAGTGGCAACCAACTGGCAACCGTAACAGTTAAGTTCTGCACCATCGTTTATGGCATTATAGATAACTATTACTTATAGCATACTTAAAAACCCTGAAGGATTGTGTTTCTTGAAACATTCTCCAGGCAGTTGTTTGGTTTGAAACATTGGGAGAAAGACTAAAGAGCTCACCATCTTATACCAACTATGGTACCTTTGACTTCCACGAAGTAAATCGGATATAATGCGTATTTCACAGTAACAAAGTTGCTTAATGCCTTTTCTCCAACACTAGGATTGTGGTAAATGTTTTTGCCCTCAGATCACCACTGTCCTGGTGGCTTTCCCTTTTCTGAAGTTTGGATAGATACACTGAGCACTTTTCCTGGTTTTTAACTATTCATCAGTCCTTTCAGTATATCGTCGGAGAGTTCCAGCAGTGGGAGTTCAGGGGATGGGATGTCCAGGGGGGGAAGGTTGGGTATTGGAATGTCCTTTGCCTTCCCAGCAGTTGTTGCAAACTTCTGCCAAGTTGCAGCTGAAGAAGCAGACTCCGAGTGCTGCTGCAGACCCCACAACTCTGACTTCTCGACAAAGTCAGTGTCTACATCCAGCTCCTTGTCTACTGGAGATTTTTGGAGTCTAGCTCTTTCTGCTTTTAACTGCTTATTCTCTCTCCTTAATCTCTCATTTTCAGCTACAAGAGATTCTATGAGCTGCTTTAAATCTGCAATTTTGGTTGCCTGCTCTTCTATTATAGTTTTGTCATCTTTTGGTGCTTTACTCCCAATACATGCTTCCACTGGCTCCTTTTTTTTCTGAAGCAGATATAAAAGTGTATCTGGGTCCCTGTCAAAGACACCCCGAATATCCTGTGAATGTTTCTCTGTGGAAGAGCTGTATTTCTGAGCAACAGGAACCAGTATGTTTTGATCATCAGAGTCTTCAGCAGATGGCTTGTAAGAAGTCTGAAGATGTGTGGCTGCTTCCTTGTCAGTACTCTGCTGGGCTTTCAGCTTTTCCTCCCTCTTTGCCCTTTTCCACCTCTCCTGGATGAGCAGTAACTGTTTCATATGACTATCCCTTTGTAATTCCAGTGATAGCTGAGCCTGAGTAAGAACAAGATTAAACAATTTAGTTGGTGATCCCTAATCCCACCCACATTGAATTACATGTGTGTAAATATTTACATAAACAGCATCACTGCATGGCCAAGGGGGGGAGCTTTTGTTATTCAGACATTAAATCCAACAGGAAGTGCTCTCTACTTCTACAGTGCAACAGATTCAGATATGTCAAATTTAGCACAACTACTGGTCTTTTTGTTTGTAAGTCACTGACCAGGCTACAATACCTCTGGGCAGAGGCCCCTGGTTTAACTGACCTATGACCAACACCAAGAAGCAAGAGATTCACTTGGCATGCATGGCCACAGTCTGGCTAAACAATGCAAACTTTCTGTATGCTTCTATGATGGTACCTGAGCAGACATATCAGTAACACCCAAAATGCAACAGCAAATTGCTCCAAGGCAGGTATGGTCCCAAATGCTTCAGCCATATTTAATGAAGGAGGTGGCACAGTGGATATTAACTCACCTGGGTGAAAGACCATTTTTCTACAAGAATGACCCACAGGAGCAAAGACAGATGTCTGATCTCCAAGGGTTATTTGATTTTGTACTATTGGCTAAATTCAAAGCCTGCTGGTACAGAAGTGCTGAGCAGACTACACTACTACATTCACAGATAAACTTGTGCAATGAGTGTCAGGGCTGTTGTTCTAGAGATCCCCCAGTCAAGATGCATTAAACCAAAATTACACACTGCAGATGAGATGCTTGGCTTTTTGTCTCAGCAAAATAGTGAGTGCCTCAAAGTTAAACATGACACTAGTTTTGTCACCTACTTGAAGATGTCTGGCAGACTAGAAAGTTGGAGACCCCTTGGTTGGGTTAAGATTTCTCTTGTCCTTGCTCCACATCAACTTGGAAAAACTCTCTAGGAAGATTAGTATTACCACACTTGTGAAACTCCAGGTGCAGGTGCCAAGGGTTCAGAGAATTTTGCAGAGGCTAATGGCCAGGAGGGGTGTGATCAGACACAAAGGGACACACAGGCACACCACGGGGCTGTGGCTGCTTCTGGCATCTGCTGTTCTCTAGTCTCACCTGCTCCGACTGGGTCAGCTTCATGGCATCTGTGAGGTACCCTGTGGGACAGAACATCCATCAGCACTTATGGCACGGCTGAACGACCTGAGTGCTCCCAGAACAGCTAAGAAAAGCCTGCAACCTGTGTGCTTAATCCCCACATAAAGGCAGCAGTCTAGAGGGAAAGTCTTTACCAAGTTACAGTGGCTGGAAACACCTGCTGTTTTTCAGGAGTCTGAAAAAATTACTGTAAGACCTTGTAAAACACACTAACCCTTCCCAAGGTATCCTGTTGGCTTGGGTCACTCCAGTTAGTTTTTAGAACAGCAGCAATTTCCAGAAAGACTCTGAGTAGATCTTACTAGTGCTGAAAATGACAACGTAGGAGAAATACTCAACCAAATTTGGAATGATGCAAGACAATGGCACAGAACTGCTATACAAAGAAAAGCAAGAAATATTTAGTGTATTTTTGGGTTTTGTTTCGGTAAATGAAGTGAAATAAAACAAAAAGTATGCATTTTAGAATGTAAGTGCAATCCCTCATCACTCTGAGTATTCATAAATACCAAAGAAACTATTAGTTTCTCACTTTATGAGGTTTTCTAGTATTTATTAATGGAGTGAGAAGGCCTGGTATCTAGGTTACCATGTTCAGAGCAGCCACTTAGTTTGTGTCCACACAAGCCCTGTCACTGAAAATGTCCTACTTGTTGTACCAGTTAAGACCTCCTTTCTTCTTCTGCCAAGGAGCTGCACACTGTCAGAGAGCTGAGGGACTCCAACACAAAAAATTCAGCAGGACTATTTAAAAGGACAGGTAAATGCACAAGATCTCACAGAGGAGAGGCCGTCCCTGCAGTGTCAAGGTCTGTGATGCAATCTGCTGTTTTGCTCAAGTTCTGGGGAGCTCATCATCTGTTCTTAGCTGCCTTGATGCAGACATCAGGAAAGGAAGTTTTGTAAGCAAACATCTGTCCTTTACCAACAGAGAAAGCACTGTGACCTCATCTATGAAAGCAGTAAAGAAAATGCAAAGCATAAAGTGAAACTGGCTTACAGCAGGTACACAACTTGTGTGCATACCACAAGGTGTTGGCTTAATCTTCAGCCAAGAACTGCCTTCACAGTGATAATCACCCCCAGTCTAAACAACTTTGGAAATGTCCAACTTTAGCTGCTCATATGAGAAAAAAAAGTTTTCAAAAGGGATCTTGATCTGGACTGAAAAACAAAGTCACATTTTAAAAATAAAAATTTTGCAAGTAACTAGACATTCTACTGACACAGAATCTCAGAGTGCTGGGTTGGCAGGGACCCAGCAGGACCATCCAGGCCAATCCCTGTGCAGGACACCCCAAGAATCCCATATGCCCGAGAGTGTTGTCCAAACACTTCTTGAACTCAAGACAAGCTTGGTGCATGCAAATCTAGAAACTGATTTTAACAGCTGAAATGTGAGAAATAATCTACTCACCAGCAGCTTTTTTGTGACAAGAAATTGCTTCTTCATATTTCCCTGCTGCCAACAAGCGGTCTGCTTTTCTGCTTTGCTGGTGAGCCTTAACATTAAAAAAAGAACATTACATCAATGAGGGTTAATGGACAAATAGTTGTACCTGTCTTAAAAGTAACCAGTACATCTGAAAAACCTGTAGTGATTCCAGTTCTCAGCATTTTAGGCTCAGATCTTCACTCCCTTCCAAACTTTTTAACAACTTTTTAAATACTCCAAGAGTCTCTACTGGTAAGAACTGAAGTTTGTTAATGCAGCAAAACTGGGGTGTGCACAACAAAATACTTTTGAAGCTGTTCCTCAGAAAGCACATTCTCCTTTCTAGGCAGGCATTTACCATGATCATATAAAAAGAAAATTAGGCCAAAAGAAGTTATTGGAAGTTTTGGACCAATTTACCTGGCAGAATGCAAGATATTTGAATTGTGTTACATCTTACAGCTGATTTGACATTCTGCTGTCCCACGCCCAAGACATTTTGCCTCTTGGGTGAATAGCTTTGTTTTTTTTTGTCTGCAGCTTACACCAATTAATGGCAGCAGAACAGCCATAGTTAAAAGTATCAAAGTCACGTTGTTGCTGTACAACAGCTAAATCCATACTAGTATTTGTAAACCACTAATGTAAACCACCAACACAGACTAAGGATGTTGCTGAAAGCAAACATTTGATGCAAGTATTTGCATATGCTCAGTGAGAAACTATTGCATAACCAGCACTGCAACACTGATGAAAGCAAGTCTCTTTTTGTCATTACTACAAGACATGGATTTTATGGCCCTTCCTCCAGGAAAAGCTGTGTAATGTGAAAGGCTAAAAGCACTAGCTGGTGAGACTGTCAGCTACACACTGTTCAGTTCTGCTTTACTACATGGTGAGCTTGAAGTAAACAGACATCAGGTACTGATACTCACATGGTGCTGATATTAACATCCATATAAATACAAGTCCCAAAAGGCAGGTCAGTTTGTCATTTTGGTCTGCCAAGTGGAGTTATGCCCTACAGTATTATAGTCACTTCTACCAGGATCTTAGCAGCTCAGACACCACATAAGAAAATGATTTGTACAGAAAACACCTTAAGCAATTCCTGGCAGTTACATCACTCCATGAAAACATTTGGCTTTCCTAAAACTGATTTTATGTGCTAATATGGTGTGTTCTTAAAAAACCTAAAATACAACTCATTGATTCTTCACAAGAAATATTCTTCTTCCTCATCTTCACTAATCCTCAGAGCATTGTCAGCATTTCCCATTTCTTCTACCCTGAGGTTAAATAATCTCAGAAGAGGAAGTGTTTTTCCATTGGAAAATCATGTTTTATGGCCTTTTTCTATGGACTCCTACAAATGACATATGCCAGAAAGATAAACTTATTTCCTGTTGATATGAGCAAACAGTATAAGCACAGACAGAGCCATGTCCTTGGTTATTCCTGGCAGCTTGTCCCATTACAAATTAGCTATGTCATGGACATGAAAACACCTGAGCTAGTCTTTTGCAAAACAATTTTTCAGTAAATTACTATTGATACAGCTGCTTCTGCAAACTGCATGGGCAGGTCTAAAAAAAAAAAAAAAAGAGAAAGAGGAAACAAAATAGCCAGAGACAGAAGAGCTCAGAAAGCAATTTAACAAGTCAGAGGACAAGGTCCATTTACTAGTTTCTACATAAAAGCGTTTGTCTCATTGTTTTCAAAGATTATTCATGTATGTTTTAAACTGCTGAAGTATGATTTTACTCAAATCACTTAAGCACATGCAAAACACACATCTGAGGACATTCAGTTCTTATTTGATTGCGCAATTAAATTATTCCATTCTCAATTAACTTCCAGCAAAGCTGAAGGGAGTCTGAAGAAGTTGGGCTGAACTGTAAATAAAATTAGGAAAACAACAGTCCATAGATCCATAGATGCTGGTAAATATGAAATCTAGGGTCCTCTGATGACAAGGTCACAATGCCTTTCTTGCTTACATCAAAATATACATGCTAGGCCATCTTACTCTGTCTGATGCAACAGACTTCCTAATGGAAACAACAGGAGCCACTCCAGAACAAAATCAGCTTTAAGCACAGCCCTGTGTGAGAAAACTAGCTGTTCTGCAGTCAGTCATGGGCAAGGAACTCCTATTTTCCTGTCTTTTCCTGACAGGTTGACAAGAAAATACTTGCTTATTTATTCTAACCTGTGTTTGTTCCAATTATTTGATTGTGGAAGGATCAAGGAATTTCTCCCACTTTCACAGTAGCTTATCTATCAACAAGCAATTTGAAGAAATTAGTGGTGCTGCTTCCTAGCAGCAAGTGATGAAGCTGCAACACAAGTATTTGGATGCTTACTAGCATGGACGAGCTTCTACATCTTCTCTACTCTGATGGTTTATTCTTAGTGCTCAGTTACACACAGCCATGCAGCTTCCAACCATTGTTCACATATCTATTTTGAACTCAGAGTGGTCTGTATCCCATCATAAAACTGGCAATGGAAGAATTGTCCTCTCTCACAAAGAGAAGATTACTCTCAAGTTTATCCCTGGTCTGATGCCATGCTAGAAGGCATTTACACAACAGCTCTGGAGCTGCAATGCTGGTTCCCAGCAGATTCAAGCAGGGTTGCTTTAACTTTGGTCTTGCTGCTGTGATTACAGAAACACCTCCTGCTTGACTGTGGTGGGTTTATAGATCTGATTTCTCTTTCCTCTTCCACTTGCAGTGCTGGAAATTAATGCAGGATGGGGTGTAAGAATAATTATAGTTTCTTAACAAGCTATAGAATTGAAAAGAGGAAGCAGGTCTACAACTACTTTCAGATGTCCCTCCCAATCCTGATGAGCAGGAATTCCCAGTAGGCAAATGGACAGGTGTAACAACTTGACTCTTGTAAAAGGATGCAGGTGTGGGTGAAGGATGGCCAAGCTAAAGTTTCCTCACCTTGCTCCAATATATTTGATTCTTAAGAGATGTGTGTAATCCTTACTGTATGACTTGAGGCACTCTGGACTAGCTGCAGAAGGTAAGGTAGGCATTTTCCCACATACTTTTTAGTTTAGTAGTTGAGATGCTGAGGGATGACATTTGCTTTAGTAAGGTTGTACTGCTATTCTAGGGAAGTGTTCCTATTTGATCCTTCCACCTGACTAGCCCAAATCATTCCCTATGTAATCTCTGAACAACAAAATAACTCAAAATCAAACAATCCTCTAGAACAGCAATGAGAGTCTCCTCTTTACCTTTAGCTTCCTTTAACCAAAATTTAACACTCCACCTCTTTGTTGGTGTTTTTGGCTTTTTTTTCCCCCACTATAGACTAAATAATGATGTGACTGCAGGCTGTGAGAAATGAAGCCCTAAGGCCCACTTGCCAGATCTATTACTGTTCCCTCAAAGGAAAAGATAGCCATGTTTTCTTTCTAGACAGAGCATACTGTTACAACTTAAAGGACTGCCACAGTATGATCCTGGCTTAGCTTGCAGGGATAAGGAGGGAAAGCTGCTACTCTTCCCATACAGCTCTAGTTGATGGCTTGCTACTGTGGAAAGGAATGTAACAGGGGAAAACCTGTTTGATTCAACAGTATTTTTAAAAAGCAGATGTAGTAGTACCCATTTTTAAATAGAGTAGGCCTACTAACCTCTCCTAAGAGCAATCATCTGCAGCAGTACTCCTGTAGCTGAGACAGGAGCACTGTTTTGTTTTGCCTCTGTTCCACTAAAGGGAACAGCTCTTCACTGGACAAAGCCTTGCACAAGATGTTAAGCTTACTTTGTATATTACAAAGGGCTCACTGAAAAATGATGTATTTTAATGGTATTATGGATTACAGTGCTTTACTTAAAATGACAAAGGCAGGAAAAATCCAGCTGCTAAAATGATAGGGCCTGATGAAAGCTTAATGACAAAGAAGTTTCTGTTTGTAAAAACTTGCTTTAAGTGAAACCACTGTTTGATGCTGCTAACATCTATTTTATGTTATGGACAGTGCATACCAGTTCTTCTTGCCAGAAAAGATTAATACTTGTGCTCTCCCACAGCTGAAAACAAGGAGAAAGGGGTTTTTTGAGAGATGAGTGATCTATTTTAGGATTTGTTTCCTTAAGGCTATAGGTCTGTTTCTATTTTGAACAAAGTGCACACTGCATTGCTTCTCTATTATCCAGAAGAGTGCTAAGTGTTTTCCATGTGGGTGTTTACAGCAGCAGGCCACAAAGGGTGGGACAGGGTGGTGCACCAAGGTTCTCCCCACTCCACACACACTCTGTCAGAGGCTAAACCTACAGGAGCCTCTTTCAAACCAATTCTCACACAGGAAATAGCGAATTTAGAAAGGTTTGAATGTGCATGTCCTCATATGCAGTGAAAAAATGTAATGAAGAGAGAATACAAATGCAAAACTTCATCTGAGAGCTCCAAGAATAAAGTACGACCATCCATTTATTAAAAAAGTGCAACCTTGATCAGGGTGACTATGAAAAATGCTTATATTTACTGGCAGTTGCACTAAAAGTAAAAATAATAGAGAGTTGTACTGTAACTTATGCTAAATAATGAGACTATATTTGCAGTAAAACCAAAGAAATAATGATGTAGCTTTACTAAGAGAAGCAAGCCCCCACTTGTTTCTGTTGAGAAAGACAACTAAAAATCAACCAAAAAATGGCAGAACTCATTGTGACTGTTCAACCAAGACCACTAGTCACATGTTAGCTCAATTTTCTGTTTCTGAAAGCCTGTATTTAGCGAGGTTGACAGCACAATGACTCAACTGTGTAAATTATAGGTTAGTGTTCCTATAGAGCAAAACAAGTATGTGACACTATCGTGAGAATGTTAATGTGGAGAATACAGACTCCTCACTCACTTGGTATTGAGCTGTAAAGCTGTTCAAGTTGCATGAAAGCAGCAGCATTAGACTTTAAATACATGGGCAGACAAGCAACCAGTTTAGGGAACCCCAATTAATTGACTGAATGGCTTTAATTGGCTACACGTGTGTTCCCAACCTGTTCCAAGTTTCACACAAAATGGTTTGTCTGAGTTCCTCACCATGCAAATGCAACTAAAAGGTCTGAAATGAACCCAACTTGCATTCACAGTGCTCAGGTTAGGTGGAGTCTTCAAAACCCCCAACAGGCAGAGCTGCAGCCCTTCCCTGATCACCTGCACCTTCATTAAGGTGTGGTATCCTTTTACCTACTGCATACTCAAATCAACCTCATTTGGCTCCTTTTCATCCATTTAGTATGATAAAAGCACTAAATGCTTCGACTTGTTTCTCAGAGCCATTTTCAGACTCACAGAATGAATTAGGTTGGAAAAGACAGGGAGTTTAAGTTCAGCCTGTGACTGAACAAACACCGCTGTGTCAACCAGACCATAGCACTGAGTGTCACATCTAGTCTGTCCTAATCCAGTGGGTATCTGATGCACCTCCAGTCACTTTACTCAGATGTGCTGCTGCCTCTCTGGATTCACATCTTCTGGTTCTCCCACCACTGTGGTAAAAACAGACTTTGTGTTAGACATGTCTACCTAGTGATACTTCCCCTTTTGTTACCTTACAGGCTTGTTCTAATTTGAGTTTAGAATTGAATATATCTGCCTTTTTTTGGTTTCATTTTACACTGGAAGACCAAGTATAGCAGCTGTCAGGTTAAGATTGAAAAAAAAAAAATCTAAGAAAACAAATGGGGCTCCATGGATGTTTCTGTAGATTAACATAATATTGCTGGTTTTCTAATGAAAATAACAGAAGTGCAGGCTAGCATTAAGTCTCAAACACATTAGATTGTGTGGTTTAAATTCTCTGGTCTCTAGTGAACTTTTGTAGATGTTTTGTATTTTCTGCTCCTACACGTCCATATCGCATGTTTATTCTACTTGTTCTTTTCCCTTTGTGTGGATGTAATATTACCTCACTTTGAAACAATTTGTTAAAGTAAACCAATGATTGGCTTGCACTGGAATGGTTGCTATTGATGGCTAGCAGCATTTATATCAAAAGCTTTCATTATATAAGATTCTTGGAATATATATTTTGTGCTATTCTCCCTCCAGCTATTGGTCTGTGCTTGATGGTTTTCACTTAAACAGCAGCTCCTCAAGCTGGGTCCTTTATGCTTCAGGAAACTTAGAGGTGATAGATATTCACCAGTTTGGACTGTATTTTATTATAAACCACACAAATACTACTACCTTGCAGGAAGAATACAAGGTAGAGGTGTATGGCTCCTCACCTACAGGACAGTACTGAGCTCTTAAGTAGAATCTGCAGAATTATGATGTCCTAGGTGTCAAACTCTGTTTAAGGAGCAATTTCTAGTCTCCTCCTGAGGTTAATGCTATGTGCCTCACTTTTACTGTGTTACTTCCAAGCTTCTGGTGGTCAGCAGTGTGTGATTGTGCTTCTTAACTTGTAACTTTTGCTCCTACACCTAAGGGTAAAATTATGGCTGGATGTGAGATCAAAATTCTTTGCCTAAATCAGATGGCAGCAGGAATTGCCCAACAGTATGCAGCACAGAGAAGCTCTCAAGATATTCTGTAAAACCATGCACTGTTCATAGAAGACTTATCTTCATGCTTGTACAGTGTGCTGATTTGTAAAAAGAAAGTTTTTGGGTCTGGATTATGTGTGAAATAAGTAATCAGCTGGGCTGGGTACCTGCTATATAAGTAACTGCCTGTGCAGGGACTGCACTTAGCTCATGCTGATTTTAAGTTCCATGGCATAACCTGAAAATTTTATTCGTGAGGTAGAAGAAGACTCAGTTCCATAAAGATAAAATATTATTTCAGGGAAATGTATCTTTCAGAAGTTTCAGAAAAAGAGCATAATTGAAATCAGGAGAATATAAGATATGGCATTAAAGTGTGGGAGTTTGTTTTTGTTTGTTTGGGGTTTTTTTTGTGGTTAGATCAACAGGCCAAGGAAATCATGACAGTATCCATGTTTTCCAGCAAGTAGTATGGTAAAGTCTAATGAAAAGCCTTAACTGATGAAAAATCAGTTTTGTGAAATTTGGCAAACTGTGATACATTGGAAGAGGGAAAATATCTTGTATTTGAGCCATTGATAGCAGTTAAATAAGACTAATGATAACTGTATCCAAAATCACTTTGTAGTTTAGGTGTTGGGTGCTTTGGTTGTTTTTCTTTTTTTCTGATAGCTTTATTTTCCTCATTGGCATCTTTGGAAAAAGTTGTGCTTTTCCAATTCACAGGAACTGGATTTAGGAAAAGAGAGTGCAATACTTAACACTGGATAGTATCAAAAACTTAAATGAACGTTTTTATTTTGGAAGTTGGGATCTTCCCTGAATGTTGTTGTCAATCTGAATCCACAGCAGAGAGGGGCTGTGAACAGAAGAGCTTTGCAAAACTGTAGTTATTCCTTCCTCATTCATATCCTTGTAAAAATGTAGGCATGTTCTAACCATGGTACTGTACCCTCTTACCATGAGGAGTTTCCATGCTGCCTGACACAACCTGAATGGACATGTCACTTTTCTGCATATGATGACCCATGACTATATTGCACAGCAGTTGCAAGAAAAGTTTTTGTATTTCAGGACACTCTCAGGCAGTAGGAACATATTCACAGGCAAATTCATAATTTTGTGTATGAAAGTGTGTAAAGCAACTCTTTTTTTTCTGTATCATCCACTACACAGAAGTGTCCTGACCTGACTGTCAGCCTGGAGCTGGACAGGCAGGGTAACTGCACATTCCTGTTGGGGTCCCAAGGTCATAAACCAGGCTTTAGTCACAGTCCTGTCACTCCTACAATCCTTCTAAGTGCCCTCAGTAACAAACATTACTGACTGCTGATATTGCCAAAAAAGTTGCTGTTTTCAGACATTTACTACTGAATATACAATTATAACTTTCTCTTTAGAATCTTATGCACTAGATCTATTTTTTAAAAAGGTTTCTACAATGTCTGTGAAGTAGTTGTAGTCCAGCCCTCCTGTATTACCATGCTGTAAGTTTGCCTGACTTTAACCCCATGATATCAACAGGTTAGAAGAGTTTTCCTAGTTCCTGCTGTTCCTTATTTCAATTAGTCTTTCAGTAGGCAGAGTAAAAAGTGAGACAGTATGATGTTGTCATACCCAGAGTGGTTCTGCACCATTCCAGAACCTACAGATTTCAGTAGACCAAATTCCTACTACACTGTCAGCCCTAATTCCATAGGTGGTCTGCAATGAGGGTTGTGAGAGTCTTTCTGAAACTAGGGAGACCAATCCAGAAATACCTGACTGACTCTGTAGGCAAGGATTTGTCAGGGCTGACACCATCCTGGCATAAATAAGCTTTGATTAAAAACTGACACAAGTCTCTGAGGTTTGCATGGCAATGTCTAAACAATTCCTGGATCAAACTCATTCCTGGAAGCAATACAGCTGCATTCTCAGTGAGCTGCCTCTGGCTAACTGGACTTCTGGACCAAAGCTTGTTTTCTAAGGGAGTGCTCTGTGTATCACCTCATAGCCAAAATACAGCTTTGGTAAAACCCACAAGGCAGCAGAGAATCAACTCTTCTTGACCTAGATCTTGTCTATGGGACAGAGATCTGCTGTTTAACACTGTTAGACTGTTTAACATCTGACAAGCTTTTGTGAAGAAGCATTTTTCAGACCATCTGGTTTCAGTTCAAGTTCCTTAGAAATTCAGTTTAAACAAAGCAATTACTGATTTAAGGTTTTAAAGCACTTCTAAAATTAAATGAAGCACTTAGCCAGTACTAGGCCCTGACAAGTCTCTTAAACTCTTGAAACTCTCATGGTTATGAGCTGTGTCATCCAGACGTTTCCTCTAGACGCTTCCTTCCTGAACTTCCCTCGTCCCTCGCTTTTGTAACGCCACGTCCCCACAGCCCCTGCGATGGAAACGTGCCCGGACACGCTGCCCTGGGCGCTTCCCCTCTGCCCTCAGCGCTGTCCCCGGCCGCACCGGGCCCAGCCCGGGCCTGACACGAGACCTCAACGTGTGTTTGAGGCGGAAAGAAAAGCGGCAAGAGCCCCCTTTTTCTGTTCAGGTCGCGCCTCTCCGTCTGGTTACCGGGGGTAGGAGCCGAGGGGTGTCACCCTCTGCCCGCTGTCTGAGCAGCGGCGGCACCGACTGACCCGACGCGCCTCCACCTCCCCGTCCCCTCCCCTCCCCGCGCTCACCAGGTTGAGGGGCCCCTCCATCACTTCCATGGGCGGCGGGGGCCGCGGGCACATGGGCGAGGGGCGCTGGCCGGCGGCCCCGGCCCGGCCCCGGCGCGGGCTGTAAACACGGCGGCCGCTTCCGCCCTGCCCGCGAGAGCCGCCCGCCCTCGCGAGACTTCGGGGCCGCGTCGCCGGGGCAACGGGCGCCGCGCGCGCCTGCCCGCCGCCCTGAGGGCGGGAGCGCGGCTGTGGGGAACCGGGAGGGGACGAGAAAGAAAAGTCACCTTCCTTGCTTCTCGGAGAAGTTAAGCCCTGAAGTGGTGAAGAAAAAAAGATAATAGTATGTCTTAGAATTATAGGATGTGCTGAGTTTGGAAGGGACCCACAAGGATCATAGAGTCCACTTGTCAGCCCTGCACAGGACACCCCAAGAATCACACCATGTGCCCAGGAGCATTGCCCAAACGCTCCCTGAGCTCTCTCAGCCGTGGAGCCGCGACCACTGCCCTGGGGAGCCTGTTCCAGTGCCCAGCCACCCTCTGGGGGAAGAATCTTTTCCTGATATCCAACCTAGACTTGCCCTGACACAATTTCATGTCATTTTCTCTGCCGGTGGTCACAAGAGTGAAGAGATGAATGCCTGCTGCTCTGTTTGGTAAGAATGTTTCAGACCGCGGTGAGGGCTCCCCTCAGTCTTCTCCAGGCTAAACAAACCAAGTGACCTCAGCCACTACTTGGGCATTGCTGCTTATGATCTTGATTTAAAATATTTCAACACTAATGGTTGCTCATAAGGAACAAGAGGAAGATTTCTAATCCAAATTGGTGGCGACGTATGCATGTTTATCTCAACTTCAGTATAGCTTTTGACAGTCTCCTGTAACATCACTGCATAGGAAATTATGATCTAGATCTGAAATCTGGCTGAGCTGCCAGGCTCAGAGGGCTTGCTTTCATTGTGATCACTGTCAGAGTTCCACTGGTGACATACCCCAAGATATGGTATTGAGACCAATAATATTTAATGCCTTCATTACCAGTATTAATGCCTTGCATTGCCCTCCTGTGCAGAAGACATTAAGTAATACTGATAATGAGCCTGCTGCACTTGCTGAGGGGAAGAATGGTGTGTCTGTGGGGAAAAGTGCCCCCAGCATGGCCCACAGAGGTTCTTAGCGCAGCACCAGCTAAATAAGTGCCTTTTTCAATGTGACATGGAGGGGATGTAAAGAAAAAATGCATGAAAATATGAATGTCTGGTGAAAACCTTGCCTAGGAATAAGTGACGTGGCTCTCAAAGAGTAAGAAATAGTTGTATTTGAGTTGCATCGTAATCTGTGCAGTATCAAGTCAGCATTCCCAGGCCTTTAATAAATGTCAGGAAGATATAATTCAGGATAATGACTGTAAGCCAATAGAAGGATTAAACTGACGTGTAAAATTTGTGTATAGTTGTACGTGGACACCAGAAGCTGGCTGCTAGACTGTCAATCTGAGACCTCTAAAGCTCTGCACCCAGTCACTGCCACACAGAAGCTTTAAAACTAGTGTGAAGAGCGGCACTGGGTGAGTTAAATTGAAATGCTTTGAGAACTATCTTGCTCACCTTTTGGCTATATTCTTGCTATTTTTCTCCGAGTTCAAGTTACTATGATAGCTCTTTCTTCCAGAGGGTGCTCATTGATGGGAATAGAGCAAAATGTGAGGTAATAAAAAAGGCTATGCTACTAAACGCTTCTATCCCATGGGAGCTAAAAAAACACTTTAAAAGTTCTGGATAGAGGCTTAAGGGATAGACAAGGGCTGTGATGAGGGATGAGTGGAATTCCCATGGGGAAAAATTCCCCCAGCAGAGTCATGAAGCAGTAAAAGTGCAAGGATTCCTCATGGCTTTTCATTGCAGGAATTGGAGTGCATGGAAAAAGGTGACAATGGCAATGCTACTAAAATTGCCATGTCACCATGTATGTGCTAACAGCACAGTAGTGTCGTTTCTCCCACGTAACAAACCAGTGACAGAATTAGAGGAAGTGGCCTCAAATTGCACCCAGGGAGGTTTAGCTTTGATAATAAGAAAAATTTATTCACTGAAAGGGCTGTCAGGAATTTGGTACAAGCTGCCCAGGACAGTAATGGAATAGCAGCCCCTGGAAGTATCCAAAAAACTTGTAGATGTGATACTTAGTGTTTAATGGTGGACCTGGCATTTTTAGTTTGAAGCTTGGACTTGACCTTTTCCAACCTCAATGATTCTGTGATTAATTTTTCAAAATATACTTTCCTGAGAGGGACCAATGAAGCAGGGCATGGAACATGGTGAGAGTCGTGGTGCACACAAATTTGTACTTTGTGAAGACCAGAGAAGAAAAGTGTGATGGAGGGATCATGTGCAGCTTTGTCAGGTGGAACAAAGGGTGGCATGAGTTCATCTAACAGCCTGAAAGGGGAAAGTAGGCAAGGGGAAAAAGGGAGCCTCAGCTCCCAACTATGCCTGAGCTGTAGGCACTAGCTCTGCAACCTGGGAGTGCTGGGGGCAGCTTTCCTTCGAGCAGACGTGGTTAGACAAGATAGGCTCTTCTGGCAAAGACACCTTGCTAGTTCCCATTTTCATTTGCAAGAATTTATCTACCACTTGCTTTCATTTTATATCAACAAGTCAGATCCCATGCAGTCCAGAGGGGTTTTGATCTAGAGCCCATTGACAGAATTGGAGATGGGTGAAGTTGTCCTGTGTCAGGTGTTAAAGGCAGAGGTTGGCCTGGCTGAGGGAGAAAGGGTAGCTGGCACTTCACTGTCAGCACTTACACTCAGACATGAGATAATAAAATTTGCTTCCTTGTACTGAACCATAGTGTTTCCCTTCCTTTTAACTCATGGGCCCTCATGAAAAAGTAATATTTAGGTGTTTTCTGTAGGAGTATAATACCCATTTTGACCATCCCACTTGGTCACTGTACCTCTTCACAGGGACAAGCCCTTCTCTAATCCTTAACCCTCTGCAGCCTGGCCTTTTCCTCTCTCTTCTGGTAGTGCTACAATGGGAAAAGTTTGCCAAAGGTCTTTACATTTGAGCACAAAACTTGATTGCTCGGTTGTTAATGAAGTTATACTGAATTAAATGTGTCACAATTTACTGATTTTCTTGCATCTAAACATCAGATCTTACACTTAGCTAGCTGATTATCCTTTTCCATACTGCATTAATCCAGAGGCAGATGTTGATGATCTTGTTAAATACTGTGTAGGATGAGATTCTCAATACCCTGGCAGTTAAATTGCATACTGTCAAGCTATTATTTCTAGCCCCTTTACTAACTTTTTTTTCCATCTTTTGTGATGGAACTGGAGATTTTAATTTATTTATTTATTCAAACTGTATTCCTGATCTGTTTGTGTATAACTTTTAGTTTTGCATAAAATATTTGACTTGTGACAGGTAATTGCATAGCTGGTTTTTTCTGTGTGCTTATCAGTTATCCATAAGTCATACCAATTTGCTAAAACAGATAATTAGGTCAAACACTTTTGTAAAAATCAAACAAACTAGTTCTGAGAAATGCTTTCCATTACTCCTGCTTCTGGCTGAGGAGATACAATTTAATTTATTGGGTTTTAAGAGACAGTCAATGTTCATTTCAAGACACATTATCTTCAGTGGAAAAAGCAATAAGATGCTGGGCCAATTTACCACTTGTGGAATGGGAGCTAAATGATTAAGGGATATTGTATCAACAGAATAAAGGTTTTAGGGGCTATTTTTTTGTGTCAAGCCAGTGTGTGGATAGGTAGTACTTTCTGGCTTTAGCAAAATGAAAATATCATTGTCCCCTGGTCCTTCAAGAAGCATCATGTTGTGATGTCCTGAAGTGGTTGCAAGAAAGCAAGTAAAACCTGTAACCTCATCTTTGTAAAATTAGCTTTAATGTGATAAAATGATGTTATTGCTATTTCAAAAAATAAAAATTCATATGGAAGTTTTTCTGTACTTAGAGAATAGTCTTGGGGCATTTTGTGGATTTTTGTCCAAAATAACCAAGATTCTGGAGTACTGAAAGTCACATATTCATTCCAGATGATGAGCCAGCTTCTACTTCCCTGGACTGAAAATGGCTACTGTTTTCTGCCAGAGTCTACAGAGTTGATCAAAAAGATAAAAAGTTGCCTTCAGGAAAAAAACAGAATCACAGTAAATACTCTACAACTGTTATCTGCAAGTTTATCAATGAATGCAGATTGATTATTTCTTATCATTACCACCCTTTCTATGTTTTGCATGTTTTGCTCCTCCTGAGGGGCTGCATGGGAATTTATAGTATAAGTATAAATTAAATGTTTGTCTAAAAGAAGAACTATTAAAATGTAATCCTGGGCAGGATGTGCCTGTCAGCAGGAAGCTTCCTAAAATACCCTGTGTTTTAAGGGTGGAATTTTAGAGTAGGAGGGAAGTGTGGAATTGCTGTTTACCTGTCTGATGCTGCTTTTGACACACATGATGAGCCAGCTTCATTTGACTGTCACCTCCTTAGGAGGCAGAATTCCTCAGCCCACACTTTGCTTAGCATTGACTACTTCTTTATTTACTCTTTGTGTCTTTGCATTTTATCTGGACTGTGCATTTTCAGTGAAGCTCCAGTTAAAGACAGGCTTCTCAGTCATGGCATTGTAGGAGGGCCCACAGAGCCTCCCACACAGTACCTTCCTCAAAAGAGAGATAGGGATGTCTGTTTCTTTGAAGAAGCACTTTTGAAACAAAAGGGATTCCCCTAAGCCTCTGACAATTTTTTTTTCCCACCACACATGTACAGAGCCATCAAACTGATGGGCCTCCTTCCATTTGTCAGATTTTTTCAGAATAACCACATTTTAGGATTTCCCCTTGGATGTGCTGTGTCTCTTTGGGTTGCCTCTGGGGAATGCCTGAGAGGAGCTGTGGACAAGGCTGTGGGTGGAGGAGGGCTTTGACAACCAGGGCTGAAGGAACCTCTTTCAGAGAACAGGGAGGTTCAGGACAGTGAAATCTCAGAGAAGGTGTAAACTAAATTCAAACCTTTTCCAGTTGCCTTTACCACTTTTGTGTCTATTTGGATTTTGCCTTCTCAAGGTCCTCAGTGACCTTGTTCTTTATAATTACATGTGGTCAGCAATAAGAACCAAAGGAGCAAGTCATTAAAATGGGCTGAAAATTTGCAATTACAATGCTTTGGCATGAGAATTTTGTCACCGAAAGAACTTGAGCACAGCTTAGAAATCGGCAACCAGAGTTTGGCACTTTTCTTAGCTACCAGAGCAACTGACAGAATTCGAAATCAGTCAGATTTGCAGGGAGGAAAAAACTGGTGAGTTAAAAAACAAGAACACAGCAAGACCATGTCTGAATAAATTTCCAGTTGTCTGTACATAGACCATTTATTGAGAAAGATAAGAAAAGCTAAATTTTCATAATCCTGATTACATGCAGAGGATTGACCCAGATGCATGATTTTAGCTGTATTTATTATATTTAAACACAATGAATGCCTTCACATGTGTTTACTGAAATGAGAATCCAACCACTTAAATGCCTCTTAAATATTCCTATTTAAAAAAGAAACTATTGGATTTATGAATACGAAGAAGTAATGTATATGGCTGTGGTTCTCTAGAATTAATTAGGTCTCTTATTTTAGTTTTAGAATCAAGAAGATATTTTCTCATTGCTTGCAGAATAAAATAGTTAAATCCTCTGCTTAGATCTGAGAGTAGTTTTGCCTACAGCAATCAAACTAATATTTTCTTTATAGCTCATTCTCTCCGTAAGCCTTATGCTGATTTCATTAGGCTTTAGATCAGGTTCCAAGTAACTAATTATATTTATGGTGTGATTTCTTTGCTCAGAACAACTAATTTAGTTAAAGAAGTTGGTGGGAATGGTGAAAGGTTAAGCAGTATTCCTTTGCATTACTTTGTCCAGGTGCAAGATACCAGGAAAACTGTCTTCATAAGCCCTCACTATTAAGCTGAGGAGCAGCCTTCCTGTTTTCAGTATTTTGTGAGAGCATAGTGATGAGCAGTTGATACACTGACTTTTTCTTTTGAGTAGGGCTTATATTTTTTTGGCTTCAAAAATGGGATCAGAAAGAACTGGCTATCTGAAAGACATGAGAAGTGAAAATGTGAGGATTTACATGTTTTTCATGTACGCTTCATTGCCCCAAGTCTCTTCCTAACATTTCTTAATACATTTTCTCTCATACAGCTCTATTGAAAAGCCACCACCCTCCCTTTCATCAGTTTCCCACCTTTGCCACAAATCCCCTCTCACCTACAGCCCACAGGCCTGCCCCTATTTCCTCAACTCGGATCTGCTACTGCACTCATGCCCATCTCTGAAAGGACCTGTGCTGCATCCATGCTTCTGTTACTGCCTTCCTAAATGCTGCCACAGGCAACTGAATAATGCTTCTCTCAGCTGGCCCTATCCACAGACGTAAAAGACCCTTTCAGCTTTGGTTTCTGGGATTTAAACAGCTTGGACTAAAGTAGGTTTGTTTAGCAGCTTTATTTTGTTAAGGATGTGAAAGTTCTATTCTTGCATCACTAGCACCAACTGTTTCTCTTTCTCCAAACTGGCTCTCTTATCCTAACCCCACAGCTGTGTTTCTCTGGACAGTACATTATTGCTTTCCTTGCCCTTAGAAACTGATGCATTCTTAACACAGAGTGGACATCACATATCCAGAGTGCTCAGTCAAAAATTTTCTATGTTCTTTTGTTTTTCCTCTCTGAGATTGTAATGCAAAGAAATTGGCCCATTTCAAGTTGACTTTCTGACTAAAGGTCTGGTATTTGACACAACCCTGTAGACTACAAAGCTATGTTGAGTAACTAAATGCTGGATCTTGTTAATATTCTAGTGGAAGCCTGCAAAATTTTGGAGGCCTGAGCCATAATATTATGCTCTGATCTAAAGTTTGCTGAGAACCCTTTTTTTTATGGTATGTTTCCATTCCTGAGAAAAGCAAGAGCTTCAAGACTGACTTATATATACTCATTCAATTAATAAAGTGAGAGTGAATCAAAGTTTTCCAGGCAATTTTGTTTGAAGTGTCTGCACTCTTCTCTGTATCGCATGAGGTGCCAACACCAGTGGGAGTTTGCCTGAGGTAAGAGCTGTGGGTTTGGATGTATTCTTCCATTTTTATTAGGCCTTACACTCACAGGAATTTTGTGCTTTTTAATCTTGTAACTGTACAAAACTTATCTGGGTATGGAGGAAGATAACTTAGTGAATTGCTTTAATTATTCTCATAACCATTCACATTAGGTTTTATGAGCTAGTCATGCTTAAAAAATTCCAAACCCACTTTTATAGCAAGAAGGTGTTTAACTGGAATCCTTGTGCCATACATCTAACCAGTAATAAACCAACAGCTCAACTGCATGCTTCTTCCCAGTTGGTCCTTAATTTCATTGTATTTAAGCATTTTCATTTCTTTTTCTGCCTTTATTATCTGTATGCTCTTCTTTGAAATCCTTTATATGGAATGACTTCTAGAAAAAAGCAAATTGTCAAAAAAAAATCCAGCTAAGTATGTTAAATATTTATTGTTCTTAATATTCAGAGTATAGTTGCAGAATTGAGTAGTCTTTATTTGCAGTGCAATGGCACTGAGATTTCCCATGCTAGTAAGCATAATAAAGGCCATCTTACACCCCTTGTAATCATTCAAAACAAGAAAAGGGATAAAAAATGAGACCAGGACATGAAGAAGCAACCAGCATTTTGGAAAGGTCTTGTGGCAAGTACTATGCAGTGCATTCATTTGTGAATACAATTAGTTAGGCAATTAAGCAGGACTTGTATGCTACTTCACATAATCAAAATAAGATGCAGTAACATCTGATATCTTGGCAAAGAGTCTACCAAAAAGATGGTAATATGACGACTGTCTCCCTTTTATTTTTATGCATGAGGCACAAGCAAATGAAAGAAGAGACCTGTTTAGTCTGTACCAAGGGGATTGGAATTCTATGCAAGAATAGCCATAGATTGTTACACTGAAAGTTTTGAATTAGCACCTCAGACTATCTATTTCTAGGAGCTCTAAATTCTTTGGAATATGTTTTGTCAGGACAGGTTAATACTTTTTCAGGACAGAAAACGTTTTGTTGCAGTCTTTCAGCTAGTACTCCCTCCAGTACTGGTTTTTAGGATTCATTGTTTAGCTTCTAAAGGGTCATCTAACTCTCATGAGATGGAGTTTTAGCCTGGGTAAAAAACTTGTTTGTTATAAAGAGTAATGCTCAAAATTGTAAGTTAAATCTTTCAGTTATTGGAGAGGGGAGATGCGTGTTCAAGGCAGACATAGGACAACATAAGCAGATCTCATGAGGAATTTTACTAGAATGGGAAATGTAAGTAGATGAATACAATTAGGTCTCTCTCAGCTTCAAAAACAGCAGTGAAAAGACAGTTCAGTGTTTTATTTCCTGTCTGTCAGTTAAAAATTCAATATAGAATTATGGCCAAATACAAGTACCAAATTTTCACGTGAACATGTTAACTACTGGTGTAAAGCTGAAAAGAAAGCTGCTGTATGCAGCAATAGAGACACATTCTCTGGTGTTCCAGAGCAAAACCATCTTACATTTGTAGATCTAGGCTGTGAATGTGAACCCTGGTCTGTCTCTCTGCACCATCTCCTGCAAAGCCACAAAAGAGTAATATTAAATTAAAGTTAAAATGAAAAGACCAAGTGTGTTTCATGTGCCTGACACCCTGCTGCTCAAGTCAGAGCAAGGTTTTAAATAAACTGGGCTAATTTTTCCCAACTGCAGTGGGAAATAATGTTTCTTTTCCCTCCACAGGCCATCATCTTTTGGTTAAGGCCCTTTTGCAGGGAATATGTTAATCCATGCATTTTAAAGAATGAGACAACTTGCAGTATAAAAACCCAAAGCATTCATATCAGTTACAGACACTGGAATACTTTTGATGGATCTAATATTCAGCCTTTGGCTGGAAGGCAATTTTAAAAGAACCAACTAGTTATACTTGAGATACTTCTATTTCCTCATAAGATTTACTTCTCCTCCTTAATCTGTAACTCCATAGTGAGTTTCTCTAACCATCAATACGACAGTACAGCAATATTGCCTCATCAGTCATGATTTACTTAATGTTTTCTGAATTTAGTAATATTTGATTAAAATTTAATGTGAACATATCATATCATGCCACATATATTATTGCATCCATTAATCAGGTAACCATAATAATGAAATGTCGGAAGATTGGATGAAAAAGGAGCTGAAGTCTTTGATATATGTTTGGCATGGGTTTGTGAGTGATTAACGAAAAGATATCCAGTCAACTGTGTAAAGCTTCATTAATATACATTTACAATCATCTATGTACTGTATCATCAGATATTTTTAACCTTAGTTAAACTTGATTTTTTAATTTACTGTGTGACACTAAATATTCATAATCCTGAAAAATATATAGTATTCTATTAACTCTCATAATGCCAGAATGATTCATAATGTGTCCTAATGATTTTGTAGCAAACTATGTACTAAAAATATGGTCAGAGTTAATGGATCAATTTTGTTAAAGGTGGAATAACAAATGCTTTATGCATGGCTCTATAAACCTCAAATTACACAATTGTATTAAAATAAATGTAAGTTGGTATTTCCATCTACTTTTTTAATATGCAAAGTTATATATGATCTAATCTAGCAAAGCATCTACTTCCAGTTTGGTTGAGGAGATATTGATAACAATAACACCTGAGCTCATACTCGTAAGTATTTTGGTAAACATATGAAGACTTTCTAGATTAAAAAAACAAAATCCAAACCAAATACTTAGGCTTCAGCTCATGAATCAGGATGAGGATATATTCTCCAGGTCAGCTTTGAGAAAGGTGTCATTGTTGTCTTAGTATTTGTGAAAAGACACAATTAAAGCAATAGTCCTGGATCCATGTTGGAAGCTCTTTATTGCGCAGTGGATCCTGCTGGGGCTGTTTGTCATGGCAAGAGTGCATCCACAGCTCCTGAGTCGTGTGTGCTCTGGCACTCAGGGCTGAACCCAGAGCAGATCAGAACCCAGAGGGGATCAGAACTCGTGTGCACTGTTGGTTACAGCGCTGAGCATCCCCAGCACTCGCGGGGTCCCTCGTATGTGACGCAGAGCACGCTCGCACTGTTTCCTGTTGGAAAGCTGGGCTCTTATACATCTGATATTTGTCTCATGTCTTCTCTCATTTTTGGTACAAATTCAATCTATTTATTTTCATATATTAATTACTGTGAATCATTGAGAACTCAACCATTTTTTTTTCACTGCAGGTAGCTAAGTACATGTTTACACTACAACAACTTCAGAAAACAGATCTCTTCAGAATAGTTTCAGAACAGTGTTGCCATTTGTCTCTTTAACATGGCCTGTGATTTTGAAGTATGTTTGGTTAGAAGCTGTATGCTGATCTCTAAACAGAATTATTACCTCTTTTGAAGGCTGTTTGGAGATCACTGTTGTGTGGTGTTGATCTGTATAAGCATTGAGCAGTACATTGGCATCCAGTTTACATTTTTATCCCACAACATCTTGTCTTCAGCTGATTTGAGGATGCTTTCTTCAGTAGTGTCTAGTGGGCAAAAGCTGATAGCAGTGTTTGGGTAGTTGGGTAACAGCTTAATTCTGAGCAGGGTGGGTGAACATGCCTGATTGAAAACAGTCAGTCCAGGATCTATGGCTCTTCTAAACTAAATTCAGCCAAAACAAGCCTATGTAGCTGCATCTGGTACCTGTTCTGCTAAGAAATGTGAAACTATGAATTGAAGGAAAAATTGAGGCTGGTTACTACCAATTTAGTATTTGTAAACAATCTGAATGCTATACGTATGCTTACTTGGAGATTGACAGAGATATAAGTAAAATAATTATTATTCCACCTAAATATAAAATGATCCACCTGAGCTGGCAATATTTTCAATACATGCTTTATATAAAAAAAAATTATGTGAGAGCACAGGCTCTGTATCATGTTGCATTGCTTATTTTACACCACATAGTTTACATGCTGCCTTTGGCACCAATAGGTCTCAGCATATATCTTGAGTGTGCAGACTGGTGATGAAGAAAAACCCATTATGTATTTTTCTTTATGTACCTGTGAAGAAGAATTAAGAAGACACAGGGTGCAGAATTCTCTCTTGGGCTTAGGTGGACTTTTGAAAATGAATTTTTTTCTGAGCTCCTGTCAGCAAGAGTAACTATAACTCATTTTCTGTGGCTGTTAATCCTGCCTGTGAGGGTGTAGGGATAGTAATTTTCTTCGTGGTTGAAGGCAGGAACAGCATCATAACAAATAATGACTTTAGGATAAGTCTAAATGGATGAAGTGCAATAGCAGTTGTCCTTCAAAATTAAGAACAGTAGGACAAAAAAATGCAGAAAATATGATCTAAACTAATATTACTTTCAGCTTGAGTGTTCTCTAGCCTAGGACCTGTCATGGCTTGCAAATGCCAAGGCAATGGATATTGGAACATCTATGTTAATCAGTTATTTGTTCACTTTTTTACAGGTGGGGAGAGCAGAAATACAGGATGCAAATGAGCCTTGTACAGGTAGCAGCAATGGAACAGGGGGATGTACCCATGAGGCCTGTGGTTGGCTTTTTAGACACTGCAGTTCATCACTGAAACAGCACATTAAATATAACATGTATTCCCAATCTTTTCAGTAAAGCAGGCTCTTTTCCTACACATTCACATGTTTCATATAGGAGAAAACCCATCAGAGATTTGGTGATTTTAAACAGTGTTTCCTCTTTTCATCTTTAGTTATAGCTGGGCAAATGGTGTCAAGCGTAGGTATCGAAAGCCATGGATGGGAACTCCTAAGAGTCTGTAGAAAGATGCTATTTTGGTAATTCTTTTCTGATGAAAGGCATGAGAAGAAGTTGTCTTTGGGAATGTGACAGCTGCTGCAGAGCACAAAGTTATTTCCTTCTAGTGGCATCTGTTTTTCAGGAGAGAAAAATGTGAGATTATGCTACAGCCTGAAGCTCTAGCATGTTGATGAGGTAGAAGGAGTCCAAATAAATTAACTGTTGTCAGACTGATTCCAGTGACTGGGATTTTATGTGGTTGGGGAAAAAATACATATTTGGAAAACTGTAGTCTACTTTGGCAAGAAGGAAAGTGAGCAGATCAGAGCCTGTTTCTCATGTCATTGAAGTGTTTGAGGACTTGCCTTCTGGTGAGATGGGAGAGAACTTTCTGCAAAATTAAAAGTGTTTGTTACATCTATTTAAAATATGTAGCCCTGTTCTTGATGTAAGAAGATTTGCATGGCTTCAATCTGCTCTTCTGGCCTAGGGAGGTCTGCCTCTAGCAGTTAAAGGAAGTTTTTTTCAGGAACGAACTCTGACAGTTCTTTGAGTTTATGTTGCTGAATTATGTAAATATTGATGTGGGACTTGAGTAAAAAGAGCAATGCGAATTTGCCAGTGCTAATGTCCTTCCCTATCTTTCTGAAGCTGTCTGATATGATGACTGAAGTATTGCAAATACTTTTAGTTACCTCTTAATATTATGGGTGCAAAAAAGGGAGGGAGGGTTGTTTGCAGCTGACTGCATCTTGGAAGTTGAGAATTATTTGCTCCTGTTCATGCTTCTGTATTTTTACGTTCATATCCAGTGTCTCTCTGATGGGCTTACGGGAATGATGGGGAAATGCCTCTTACACTAAGATTTGGATATGAAGATGAACTTTGAGTTTGGAATTTCCATTTTTATGGACTTGCACACTTTTTCAGTATGGTACTGGAGAACCTGGTGGTGCTTTAGGCACAGGTTCTCTTCACCCTTGCAACTAACTGGGAGAGGAACAGCAGCAAGATAGATCCTTGTGCACAGCATGGGTAGGGCTTTAGGTAGGTGGTATAGAGCTTTAGTTTGTTTATGTGGAAATGAGTGTGACCAAGGTGATGGAAGGTTTCTTAGCAGAGAGTGATTTAGTTGGGATAACTGGTAGATAATTCATGCTGCACACTGAGAGCCAGCCATTGAGAAATTTCTCTCTTCTGTAGAAACACACAGCCACTCAGCAGAGATTCGTTGTGCAGCACTGAGCTGAGTTACAGTACCTGAGATTTCAAATGACAAAAGGATCTTGCTGTCAGACTCTCTCTGCTGAGCTGCTGATACAAAGGGCTGTGGGAGGCGAGTAGGAACACCAAAGCATCTCCAATTGTTCTCAGATAGCTCTTCACAGAAAGGTCTTCCCAGAGTTTGCTGCATAGAAAGCACATCCCACACATCATTGTTACTCATTTGTTCAGTTTAAGAGGCTTGTTTTTCACAGATGTGCTCTTCCTGTTTGGCATTTGTAACTGAGGGTTGTTGTTAGTTGTAGAAAAGTGTCATCCAACTATAAACTGAGATTTTCAGCTGATTCATGAACACCTTTGTTAACTGCAGCATAAAAAGGAATATGGTTGAGTGTGGAATGTAGGTTAAGCTGTATTTCTACCCCAGTACATTATACTACTCAGGAAGGGTGAAAAAGAAATCTTAATTAACAGCTATGCAAAAATTCCCTTCCCACTTTATATCAAATAAAATTAGTAACACAATTAGAACATAGGGTGTATTTCTATATGCTAGCCTGTATTATTCATGTGGAACCTATATATAGAGATGTACATATATGGATTTAAAAATAATTAACCAAAATTACTGTATGTGGTAAGTAAAGTAAACAATCAGTATGTTTGAGTAAAGCTTTCACGTCAGAAAATTGGCTAGACATGCTAAGAAAGGGCAGTAAAACCTGGGAGGAGAGGAGAAAATGTATTATCTCAGAACAATGGGGCCAGGACCATTCATGTCTGTATAACAGATAATTTGTGGAGTTTTTAGTAGTGTGATCTTGGAAGTTTTTATTTCTGTGTTAATGCTACAACCAAGTAGGATAATCACAGATGAGCCGCTGTATATTGTTGTTCCAGGTAATAAGGATCAGATGTAAGATCACAGTAAGTTTTTGAAAAGTAAGGATTTCTTTTTTAATGCATAAGTATTCTCCTAAAAATTGATAAGCATGTAGAAAGTGTTAACTGTTAAACAAAAAGGCTAAATAACAACATTTGTCAATACATTTGCAGCAGAGTGGGAACACATATCACTTGAAAGTTGGTTTACTAAATTAAGTGTAAAATAACTATTCTGAATCATCTAGTTGTCTTTTCATTCTCAAGGTTTCATTTTATTGTTGCAAGATTCTTTTTTAAACCTACAATCAAGAATCTAATTTCTGGTACCTAAGCATTGGCAACATATTGGAGAGAAACCAAAGGGGAATCAAATTTATTCACTCTGTAAATTACAGCTGTATTTAACATTGAGTGTTCTGGTATTCTTGGAAGTCTTCCTTTTCAGTGAAATTAAGACTGAAATGCCAGCAAATCAGTTTTAGTGGTATTGATGTGATATGTGTTCAGTTGGAAAGAACGAGTGGAAGAGGGAAGAGACATCTGGATGGTGTTACTTCTGCAAAGAAAATATGTACCCTCCGTCATAAGGCAGAATGAAGCACCAGAGAGGACTTTTTTGATGCTATGCAAATTGTGGTTGTCCTCAGCACGTTCAGTTTCTGTTCTGAGATATGATTTTTAAGATCTCTTCACTACTAGATCCAGACATTCCACACGAGGTTGCTGTCCTTCAGGATTCTGAAGATGACTTGGCTTAGGCTGAGATTTACAGGGGCTGTAATCTTCCTGGCAGCTGTCCCCAGCTAGTGATCTCCCGTCTGTCCTGGGGAGAGAGGCACTAACAATGTCATCCCATTACCCAGAGTGAGGTATAGTTGTTATGCTGCCTTCCCAAATGTCCACAATGTGTGTCTGGGTCTCATACTGGTGTAGGGTAAGGAAATAGTCCAGGTGTGCTCTCATGCCTTCAGCCCACAGACAGGACGGCCGTGAGACTCCTCACCCTCAGATCAAAACCTGGGAACTCTCTTTACATTAGCTTTTCTCACAACAGCTTTCCCAAATGTGCAGAGCAACTGGGAGCCCTGAAGCAGCCTGTCTGCTTATCACTTTCCAAAGCCACCTCCTTAAAGGATCACCTCATAATGGGGACTGATTGCCTGTTTGATCTTGGTGAGCCTCAGTTTCACGTTAAACCGCGCAGATGCCTCAGGGGCCACTGCAGAGGCACTAGGGATGAGGAGATATTAGTGCATACCTGGAGTCCTGCACAGTATCTGCCCTGCAGTTAAACACCTTAAATAACCCATGGAAAATATTCCGGCTGTATTAAATCGTGGTATCTTAGCAACTGTGGTTTTTTGGGTTTTGTGGGTTTTTTGTTAGTTTGTTTTTGTTTGGGTTTTTTTTTTTTTTTAAACCAAACAGTAAAGGAAGTGAGTTCTAATCCTCTTGAGGGTGCTGTTTATTAAAATTTCCACCATGGAAATTAGAAAGTATCTTCCTCTTTCCCAAAACAATTCTGAACTAATTGCAACAGAAACATTTCTTTTAGCTGAGGTGACAGAAATAGACATTAGAGACAGTAAATAAAGTTTTTTTTTTCCCAGAAAACTGGAAAATATGTGAGGTTTGTTAGTGGATCTGTTGAATAATGGCTTTATGAGGTTGGATAGGAGAGGATACAGACTGTTTAAGTGCTTTATATAATGGGTCAAGAACCCATAATAAGAATTAGGATGCTTTGTAAATGTGTGGCAGTCACAGCATCAAGATTAAATGGAATTGCCCAATCAGCAGTGTAATAACAGGGAGCTGATGTTCTTAAACCCATTCTGGACTTTGCTTTCCTGTGGTTGGTAAGAGTTGAATTCCCTGGGAAGTGATCTGCTTGTAGGCCATGTTACTGGAGTAAGGGAACTAGATGAATGTGAATTGACATTTTGGATTTGACTATCTTAAGTGCCCATCTTAGAAAAAGAAAATTATATGGTTCATCGGTTTTGGGGTATTTTTTCTCTTGATGAATAAGTATGTTCTCTCTTGCTCTTTTTAATATTAAATGTCTTAATATAAAGCACCTCTGGACAGTGTAGGCATCTAAATGTCAATCCATTGAAGGACTTCATCCCATCATAGTATCCTTGACTTCAAAAATGCTTCTGGCTTTGGGGGAAGCACACAAAAAATTACAAATAAGGCTGAGTCTGTGCTTTACTGTGCTGCACCCTGAATATGTTTCCTGCCCAGAAAAATTTGTACTTGGCTATGTATCTTGAAATTTGTAATTTCACACCTGAATTGATGATACTGAGTAATTTTCACTATATGTGCAAAGTATTTAAAAATGTATTCTGTTAATGATTCCTTTCATATTTGTGGCATTGAAGCCAATTAGAAGTTCTTGTGTGTTTTTTGTATGTTGGAGACATCACTGATCCTGGAATGGCACAATTTGGTCAGTTAATCACTGACCTAATTTTTTATGTCCTCCTTTTTTATAGTGTTTTATTGGTGTTCTGTGGGGAGAGATAGGATAGAATTGAGCTGCAGGCTGTAGGATGTGCCTGCAGAATTCCATGGCAGCAGAGAGAGGCACAGGGCAGCAGAGAGAAGCTTGTCTCCACCTGACTTTGGGGAGAGGAGGTGCCAGAAGCTGCCAGACCCCTGAATAGCGGGTGATCACCCCATACAGGGACATGAGAAACGTGTTGCTGACATGGCAATGTGTGATAGGTCCCTTAGTGAGAATTGCCATATAGGGAAATACTATGTCTTGAAGAAGTGTATAAGCCCAGCTTGTTTCTTTGGATAAATGATTCAGATTCCCTGCCAGTCTGAGCCTGAGTGTCAGTCGTTTAGAGTCTGTTGCAGACATTATCTGTTGAAATTCAGATTATTCACCATGCTGTAACTGTTGCTTCCTCACTCTTGTTTTGCACCCATTGACTTTAGGTTATTTGGACAATGCTTTAGGGAAGGAAATGCCAGAATAAAAGAAGGTGGAGGAAGATCAATGCTTAGTGATCCCTCTTGACCACATTTAATAGAGATAGTTACAATAATAATATCTATATGCAGAATATCAGTAGTTGGTTAAAATTATAAAATTGCTATAACTATCTGTTGATAGCTGAGCTGTGTCCAGATGTTTAATAATGATCTTGTTATTCTGAAAGCTCCTCTTGTACTAGGGTACCCCTTTTCCCTCCACAACATTAACAATGTGCATCTGATGTCAATCCAGACAGGTTTTTGAACAAAAAGTAAAATAAGGGTAGCTGTGGTGCTGAAACAGATGTGCAGGCACACACAGAAATGCAGCTGTAACACAGTTCATGGTAGCACAATGAACTGGGTAACCATTGCTCCCTGGACAGTGGCAGACCCTACCCAGCTCCAGATTCCCACACGTGTGCCAGGCCAAGGCACAAGAACTGTTTCATTGGGAGGACTTGACAGTCTCTGGGCTGGGAGGTGAGAAAGGGCACCAGAGGGCTCCTGGAGAGTTTCTGCCAGCTCTTGTCAAGAGTTGTGGTGCCACACTTGCATGGGTGTGCCATAAACATATTAGGACATAAAGCATTGAAGGTTCTGGCAAAATACCTGTGCTGGCTTGCTGTATGTCATGCTCCGAGGCCAAGGCCTCAGGAGATTGATGTCTCCAACTCATCACCTGAAGGCCTGTAGTTCATAATTCATAAATTCCTGTAGTGTTTCTGTCTTGCAGCTCCACAGATAGAGCAGGAGACGGCGTGGCACGATGCTATGGCAGGGTGCAGTATCCAGAGGAACTGTGAGAGGGAATACACTTCCCAGCACTGGTGGAACAGGGTGTTTTACTTTCACATTTTACTGTGTGACCTGGTAAATGACCCCACTGCAGGTCAAAACAGAGGGTCTGCATTTGCTAGTGCTTAACTTTAAGTGTTTATATAGATACTAATGTTGCTATGAATACTCCAAAACAGCGTTGAAACTCCTTAGTGTTTGAAGCCCTCATTGCTTAGCACACCCCCTGCAAACGCATGCCCAGGGAAAAATTATTCTAAATCTCCCATGTCCAAATTCCAGATTTGAGTGGAAAGAATTACAAAATTGCATGCAAATGTTTTGGATCAAAACGGATTTTTACAGTGAAGCTTTAAAATTATTATAAAGTAACTACTATAAACTAATACATTATTTTAAACTAGTTTGCAAACAGAAGTAATGCACTCTTGCTTCAGAATCAGAAAATGAATCAGAGATTCTGGTTTCTGAAGGGGTTTGCTGTTAAAGCTCAGGGACCATGTTCCATTTGAATTGGGAAGAAGCTGGTATCAATGACTTGGAAAGACAGTCATTGAACAACCCACCACTCAGCAGGACAAGGATTCCTGGCTTTTTATTGCCAAGATGGAAGAAGAGAAATCTCTTCTCTCTCCCTTGGCAATGGTTTATGGTGCTTACCTTGAACAGGCTCTTCCATTTGAACATCTCCATAGCCACATGCTAGATGAGAGCACAACATTAAAGCAGAAATCTCATTCTTCCATCTCAAGAGACAACCTGTCATCTGCACAGCTTGTTTTCATAATACAAGCATAAGTGAAATTTTGTAAATGCTTTTCATTTCAATAATTAAAAGTTTAGGTAGGTGAAGGAAGACATTTTTAGTATTTTTGCTTTTTAAGGCTGGGAAGGGGAAGAGGGGAATATGCCAGTGGACCCATGGGTGGAATTTTTGTGTGAGTAAAAGAGACATGAAGGATTTGATGGTTCAGCCTTATCAATGTTACAAAACATGGGGCAGGTGCTTATAGTAGATACAAACAGCATTAACTCAGTAAAGATCAAGGAATTTTTTAAGGGGAGGTGAAGTAGTGTAAATGTGACAGAGAACCACGTACTCCTCTCAAATGTTTGAGCTTCAGAAAACCACATTAAACTGTATTACACACTGTTACAGGAAAGTATCAGGAAAGTATTACACAGATACAGAAAAGTATCTTGGCTTTCTATCTCAGTAATTACATAAGTCAGCCTTGGATTTATCATATAAATACCGCTTAAGAAAACCACATGCCATGTAATAAAAATGTTCTATCTAAAACTACACAATGAATTAAAAAAAAAAGGTTTGTGTCCTTGAAGACGCTGTGAAGAACAGAAAACTTCACAAATTCTTGTGTTTAACATTACTTTTTAATATCCTTGCATTAAAAATGAATGATTACTTTTTAATATTACTTGTAGCCAACTATCCCCTACCGTATAGATAAATTTCTTGTATGATTTTATTATATGCTCAATAATAGTACCTATAAGCTCAGATTTCTTTTGAATATAAATGATTGGAAACAATATCTACCCTAAAGCATCTTTAATGTCATTATAGATGGGTAGGAGTAAATTAAGCGGTATTTAGCCACCAAAGTCTTTAATTTCATTGCTTTTGAGTAGGAGTTAGACATTATGAGGTCCAATTAAAAAAGTCACTAATGTTTTTACATCTGAGTAGGAGTAAATTAAACAAAATCACTCCTGAGCTGCTAATATCATTTTAATTGAATGTCATTCAGTTTCTAACAACACAGTAGATAACGAGTCAAGCTCAACAAATCATCTGAGCTCCAGGTACCATGGCTACTAGGGGTGAAGGCAGAGTTTAGGGATGGAGAGGGAAACTGTTGGATGTTAGGAAGCTGACAGGAATGATAGCAGGCTTGACATCTCTTGGTTGATGAGATCTATGTTCATCTAAAAATATTACCCTAACAAGAGCTAATCTAGCAAGGCTGCAAGCCAGGTCATTATTTCTGGTGTTCAGACATAAAAAAAAAAAAAAAANTCCAGAAGATGTGATTTACAGAGTGAATGCTAGAAAGGCTAATTCCATTTATTCACACCTCATGAATAATTCATTGTTTGATTTGATGTTAATCTTGATGATGAGACAATGGTGAAACAATACTAGACAATATATAGATTTACATACGCGAAAATAAAAAAAATCACATCCTATCACAAGCACTATTTTTTTTATCTATAACAGACTATATTGCATTTTCCTCATGTGTGGAAATCTTTTCACTTCGGTAAATAGCAGGTTTAAGACAAGCTGTGGCACTTTGTATAGCGACAGTTACAGAGACTAGAGTGAAAAATACCCTTCATTGTAACTCAAATTACTATAAAACAGTAGATATTTTGCCCTGTGAGCAGTTCAAGCTGTTACACAACGCTAGGCTTTCATCTGGAAAAACTGCAAAGTTTCCAACTCACTATTTGTTTGTGAGCATCAGATCTGTTCTGCTGTTTCTCTGTGTGTGTTTGACTGCTGAGAGCAAATACTCCTTTAAAGTGTGCATGTAAGACCAAGAGACCAGGGTCTCCTGACTGGAGCTCAGTCCTTGCTCCAAACTCAAGCTGGGTGTTGGCTTCAGGTATAATCACACACTTGTGTATAGTCACACACTTTCGTTTGGCCTGTGTGAAACGTGTGGCTCTGGTCTCTCCACATAAAACAGTGCCACTGTGGTCTGTGTGTTCACATGTATCTGGTAGTATTTCTTGCTCATGTTCAGAAAGTCCCACCAACTATCTCTTGGCTGTGTACTCAAAATCATAGAGAGAGGAAACTTGCAATTCTGACAGTTTCTTTTGTATGAGAAAATTGGAGGAAGATAGCAGATACCATAGACCTGCCTTTTCACTTACCTCTCTGCAAGGTAAGGCCCCTTCAAAAGCTTTGATCCATACACCTTGTTCTTCCTCCAAAGGTAGGGAGAAAGGAGAAAGTCAGTGCTGCTGGACAGGGAAAACAACTGCAGAACTACAAAATGTCTTTCCTCAGGGCTCTGAGGATACCCTGTTATAAAAGAATAGGTTGCATGTAGCCACAGCAGCACCCTTTTCCTCAGGGCTTCTCCTGTAACTCCTGTCTCCAGAAAACAAAATGTACCAAGGCAGCACAGAGTTGCCACAGGAGAGATATCTTGTGCCTTTCGAGGATGGACTTCCCTATATTCTCCATCATAAAGGTCAGTTACTTAGCCCAGGCACTGCTAGCTAGATTTGAGGTATATTCCAACAATATCCTTTCGGCTGTATATCATTCCCCAATCTTTGCAGAGCGCAGCATGGGTCTGAGGAGGTAACTGTAGAACTTCAGTAGTAGAATAGGAAAGTTATAACTCCCTCTTGACTGAAAGGACAGATTTCCCATTGCCCAGGACACTGTCTTTTCAAATATGATGCTTTGACAAGAATGACAATTTTCAAATTCTGCTTCTTCCTAGGTATTTCTTGTATTTAATTGTGAGGTTCTCCATATACTCTCTCAAGTACAACCTGCTATGTGTCACTGTGTAGTTCTACTTTTACTTTTCTTGCAATTAAATGGATGTCTGATAAGACATTCTGGACAACTCGAAATTAGTGAGTGAAATGAAAGAAACTGTCAGTGGATGTAAAGAGGGAGACAATCCACTAGGCTCTGGTGAACTTCTCAAATAAAAGGCTGGAGTTTGGGTCAGATAGAGAAAGAGGATGGGAGGTAAAATTGCTCATAAAGTAGGCTTTGCTTTTAGTACTGATTTTCAAATGAGCAAATATGAGCAGAAATTCCTGCTTGGGATTCAAGTCTGGCTACTTTTTGCATTCACCTTCCGTGATGTGGAACACCAAAGAGCCCCAGTACTGAATTTTGGTTCAGTATTCCTTGCAGACAAGAGAGTGAGCTCTGTGAATTAAGACTTAAAGCTTTCATGCAGGATGTGTGAAAAAAAAGTTTGAGATGGAACGTGGGCTAAACTCTCTGTGTAGATGTATTGTTGCAAACATGCTCTGGGACAAATGGAATTATATTGTTACTTGGGGGAACAATGATGAAATGTTTTGACATAGCCTTTTGTCTTTCCTGTGTAGATTGCACCAGAACATGTTACAGCTTGTTTTAACTAATATGCTACATAGGTTGGTTGTGTCTTGTGTCTGTGAAATTCCAGTGGTAGCCCTGCAAAAATAATTACTAACAAAACTCTTACAACATTTATTTGGGGAACAACTAAGAAACTTAATGACTTCCATCATGTAAAGACACATGAATAGGTAGGGTTTTAGTTATTGAAAGGCAAGGATATAGACTTCACTTTGGAATACCTGCTTAATGCCCTGCCTGTGCCTGAGCGACAATTTGTGAAACGTTTTGCATCTGCACATGAAGTTGTTCCACTTGATCTCTGTGTCTGTCAATCACAGAACAACGCAACTTCTTCAAGAGGTCTAAAGACTGCTAATACAATATTAAAATATTAGACTTCGATCTTATTTCCTGAAAAAAGAAAATGTCATTGCAGTCTTATATTGCCATTTTTCTCATTCTTCCACTGCACTTTTCAACCTCACGGAGTCCAAGGGGTTTGTGAATTGTACTTTGAAGCACTGTGGAGCTAGGATGCATTCCTGGGTAAGCAACAGAAGTCTGTCACCCATGGGAGTATTGCTAGGCTAGAAGACTGCATGGCTGATACTTCTGCTTGCTAACAGAGCAGTTTGCTTCAGTAAAGAAAGTTGTCCTGGTGTAGTAGAAGATAAAGTAATAAATGTTTTCAGTTAATTTTTTTTTCTCCTGGCAATCCTAATTTGAGCACTTCCTTCCTTGAATTGCTTTTGTTGGTCAGGCAAAGTTCCTTGCCTGTTTAAGTCTCTACTCTCTCTGGTTTAGCAGTCATGTTGGAGGATTTTATCTTAAGCTTGAAGAGGTTGGCCAAAACCATCTTTCTTTTCAAATGGGCCGATTTAAATCTAAATGGATATGTCTTTCAAAATGTTCTAATTATCGATGGGGTTAGGCATGTCTAATGTAAATTTAGATTACTAATGAGCCTGTCTTTGCCTCATGTTGCTCTTGTAGTCAAGCACTTAGTTTCCTATCTCAGAAATATTTATATCCTTCATAGCTGAAAAGTCAAGTTTTGCTTGATGTCTGCTAGTTCAGAGCCCACTTACTTTTTCCCCTGTGACTGGAACATGTAATCTATTCTCCACGTGTAACACGCAAACACCTCTGAAGTCTGTGGGCACAAAAACAGGTAGAAGAGCTCTTTAAAATGCATCTCAGATGAGGATCTTAATTTTTTTCTGTAACCATAAGTTGTGGAATTAGTTTGATGGTAGGAGTTATGTTTACAGTGTGTCCTTAGTTCTTGCTTTGAAATATGTCAGTAAATATAAAATTCAACTAGGCATTGTATTAATCACAGGTGAATCTAGTTTGACCTTTTGCAAATGGCAGTACACTCAGTGCTAGCTGAAGATAGGAATGGTGATCTTGAGAGAGCTATTTATTTACAAAAATCATAGAACTGGCTCTTTATGCCCACTGCCCAGCCATGGCCTATAGACAGCTGAAATGAGATACTGGGGGCTCTGTGCTTGAACCACCTGCCCTGTAAACTAATATGCTGGAGCTGATGAAGTTATACTCTTTGCAGGTTTTGTACATTTCTGACAGGTAAAAAAATCATTGCAGGTTGTGATCTGTGTCACCTGCTGCAGGCATTCACTCCAAATGTCTTTCAGAGCACTCACAGTTGGAGCCACACGAGGCCAGCCTGGGTTTCACCTGGGCAGTCTGGGTATCTGTGTGCTTTTGAAGTGCTTGGGTTTGAGAGAAACCTGAACCATTAAAGGTCTCTGTATAAAGGACTTAGAGCTGGTCCTTTTCAGGAGGAAGGACTGCTTACCCCCTTCCCCCGTGCTTGGGCTCAGCAGTGCAGCCTGTGACCCACTGTCCTAGCTGCGTCTCAAGGAAGAAAAGATGTGACTTTGCCTATTCAAGCAGCTAACAGTTCTAGGTGGGACTTGTCTTTCTTTAGAGGGCTCTCAAGAGAACATGCACATACCACTTACATACTAGATTTGAGCCCAGACAGGCAAATTCTCTGCATATGCAGCGGGAGAAAGATGCCCTTAGAGTACAATTTATGACATTTAAGTCAGATGCTTAAAATTAGACAATCTGTATGCATCCTCCATCTGTATTTTGTATACTAATCTGAAAACCTGGATGATAGGAATCTAATGCTTCCTAAGCCTGTGGGAAAGACTGCCTAGATGATCCACTGCATGGATACTCTCACACAAATGCACTTTGTTGTCTTTCATCAGCTCTGCCAGGGAACAAGAGGACTGAGACTTGTGAAGTTTGCTGTCCCTGCATCTCTGTCTTTCCCAGGTATGCAGTCACCAGAACTGCTGCCCAAACAGGACAGTTTTGCTTACCATCTTACAGGATGCAGAAAAGCAAAATTTTCCCTATAATTAGTTACACAATGTTTTCCTTAGCAGTTAGGAGTTTCTGATCAGCTTAGAGAGTTTGGTATGACTTTGGTTTGAGTTTCTAATTGTGTATAAAAGGAACAAAAGTGTTTTGTGTTTTGGGTGCATTTTTAAATGTTGCTTCTTTGTACCCTTTAAGATAAAACTGCAAAATGGCCTTTTAAACTTGAACAAAGCAGAGTAAGATATGGAGTAGTGCATTCTGAGCACAAGTTAGACTAAAATTCTTTAATCAAAGTCCACGGTGAATCACAGACTTTAGAAAACTTCTTTGGAAAACAAGTCACAAGCTAGACTTTCAAATTATTTAAATGACTTGCATAGGACAGTACATAGCTGTACTTGTAGTTATTTTCTCTGATAGCATCTCAACTTTCACAGTCTGTGTACCTGTGTAATAAACGTGGATAGATGCTGGCAAAGGGACATCACAGCACAAATACTCTTTTCCCTTTTATGAAGTTCACATAGACCCCTTCTTGCCCACACCATTAAAAGCTGAGTTCAGGCAGCCAACAACTTAAAAGAAGTGTAGCTGTCAGAATATAGTCTTCCCATGTACAACACACGAGACTTAACTGTTCTGTCATCAAGGTGGAATGTGTCTCTGGTTCCCTGGTGGAAACCAAGCACAATGCATTGCTTTTTACATCTTGTTCTGAGTACCCTGTGTATGTTTAGAAAAAGTTGGTGCCAGCTGGCAGATTGCTGGGGAGGCTGAATACATGAGACTTCTGCTTTTGCAATGCCATTGCAACGCCACAATTCCTTCATCCATTTTTCTAATTTCTGTAATTCAAGAGAGCTGCTTTGCATGCACCTTCACTTGAGTTTGCCAGGAGGGTTTTCCTTTATCAAACCTCATCTTTGCTGCAAATTTTTATGGCAGGATTTAAAAAAAATTCATATTAAATCAAATTCATGGAACTATTTTTTTTCCCCCTCACTAATTGCTTTTACGTTAGTCTCACTAATCCATAAGTGCCAGTAGTCTCCGAGATACTGGATCTCATTTAATTTCCAAAGAAGCAGAAGAGAGCTAAAACAAGAAAATGTCACAGCATAAACAGACAACAGAAGGGAAGAAAAAAACTAGATAAAACAGTTTCTTATCCTCCTACTTTACATTCATTCACTCAGCCATATCACATGTAACATCAGAGCACTCTCATCTTTTGAAACTTACTCAAGAAGAGTGACAGGTTGATGTCCCTTCATGTACATAATTGTGCAAACGTCACAGGGCCTGAGGAGAGAGGATTGTCACCCTGCCCAGTAACCATTACAGGTTTAAAGGTTAGTAGAGGCAGTCGACATTATTTCAACCTTTTGCCCCAGAAATGAAAGTATAAATCAAAGATGGTTTGTTTGGTTTTATTTTTGGGATTGTTTTTGTTTTAAGGATGAATTTTAGCACAGTATTTGTTTAAAAATATATGGAATAAAAGCCTTGGAACTATGGAAATATTTATCTTTTTTTTAAAGTTACATTTTTAGTCCAAGTGACCTTTCATTTAGGAATTTATATTGATTTTGTAAAAAAATCAGTGAAATATTTAAAAAATCTTGAAGGATTTTGATTGACTTAATCAGTGTTGTATCTGGATCTCCATTTGTGGAAAGTTTCATCTTTTTATTCTGATTCCATTATGTTCTAAAAATAGAAGGCGTATTGAAGAAACTTGAGTATTATAATTTGAGCCATTGAGAGGAAAGGTTAATACTCTGATTTGAAAAAATATTATCCCATTTACTTGAGCAGGTAGCGAAAAAAAGTGAGATTTTGCACTGATTCTGTCTAGTTCATAGGAGTACTTTGTGAAAAAAAATCTTAGTTATGTATACAGGGAATTTCACTGAGAAATAGAGATCAAACAATCAGAAGATAATTTCCTTTTTACTCATAAGCCCTATTCAGCCAGTGCTGCCTCAAACTTTTTATATTTTTCAAAGGTCCTTCCATTAGCTTCCCAGGTTAGCAGATTTGGATTTGCTCTTAAGAAGTGGGATAAGCTTTACTATTTCCTACATGGCTAAGTTAAACATTGATCTACTTTATCCATCCCAATCATAGTTAGCCCAAAGTTACATGATATCTTAGGTTAAAAAATGTAGCTAAGGATCACCATTTTGAAGTATAATATTTATTTAATCTTGACAAAACCACTAGAATTTCTGATTTCAATCCTCACCTTTTATAAATCAATATTACCAGCAATCTTTTTACAGTTAAAAAACTGCTGTTCAAAACTAAAAGATTCTATTCAAAACCAAATGTGAAGTAAAAAAGTTAAGATGTTATTCATTTTAAAAATTCAATATTGCAAATTTCATGATTGAAATTTTGTGTTGTTTTCATTCAAAAAATATGTCAAGATTTTGGCATTTTGCTTTAATTTGAGACAGAAACTGTTTCAAAATCTTACATTCTCAAAAAATGGAGAAAACATTTTGTTCTGGGTAGAAATTATAAAGGCAGTGAGGATAGCTCTGTGATTTATCCTTCCCAGAGGCATTGACTTAGTCAATGAGTCTTAAGAGTGAAAACTTAAGAAATATTAGAGACAACAAACATAAAGATAATTCTTTATCTGGACATTCATCTCTGAACAATTGTGTAGTGGAGAAGCTCTTTGGCTGGCACCTGGTTGATGCTTGCCATATCCACTGCTGCTCTTCATGTTTCTTAAACTATTTTTCCAAATAATGCTTGCATAGAGAAGTATTCTGTTGCCTGAAATGAGCATATGAGCCTGAGAGAAATGGCAAAATCAGCTACTGTACAAAATTTCAGAAGTGAAAACTGAGCACAGTTGCTGATAAAGCCAAAGGTAAATACCAGAAGTGTTCCTCATAGTATAATTTTGAAGGTAGTTCAAAACTGCCCGAGTCTGAGTGGATCTATAGATTAAAGAGCTTTTGCCTGCTGTGGATATACATTCATTGTAGCAGAAAATTATTTTGTAGTCAAACTGTTAACACAATACAAAACTGCTTGGAGAATCCTAACTCTGAGAAGAATTGCTAAGCACACACATAAGGGAAGATACTTATGTTCACAAGCCTTTGTTCTCATGGAGAGAAGCCAGCTGTGGTGTAGTGCTAATGATTAGTATGGAATGGCTTACTTTTCTCATATCAGTATAAATAATACCCATGAGCAGTACTCTGCCTTTTAATTTCTTTTGATGATTGCCTACATGGTGGGTAGCAATGCCAACCCTCCTTCCTGCAGCCCCCAGATGGATGGTCCCCACACAGGTCTGTTATATAATAGTGTGTCATGGACAGGTTTAGGCTGTGGGAACACCTAAGGTTCATCTCTGGGGCACAGGGATCTGAGCAGAGGGCTCAGAAATCTTGGAACAGAGCCCAAAACACCTGTGATTTGGATTTTAGCCCATGGGAATGATTGCAAACCTTAAATAAGAATTACAGGTCACAAGAGTTTAAATAGAGCAGTAATGAGTTTGTCACAGGGTGTAAAAGTAGATTTTGGGTTTTGATACAGGGGGGTGGGTATTGCCCAGATGGAGGAACCTCGTGGCTTTTGGGTTTCTTCCTTCTTCTTCACTTTCTGCATTTCTGCTGTGACGGTGGCATGGGTGATTGGTTTAGAGTAGAGACTGACTGTCTAACGTAGAGGATAGGTATTGGAAAGTAGTAGTAAATAATGTAAATGTAATTTTTAGTATAAAAGATAAACACTGCTTCTGAGGGAGGAGAAGGCCTTAGACTGTCCTGCTGGAAGGAGCTCAGCAGGTCAGAGAGAGAATTTTTTAGATAAGACTAAATAAACAACCTTGAGAATGAGACCTGAAGAGTTTCTGCTTTTTCTTCCATCTCAGGCATGGAAAAATGACTTTATTAGCTCGGGGGATTTCTGCAAAGGTAGCAAACTCAACAAGCTGAGGCTTTTGTTCTTCACTTCACCAGCAAGAGTTTAAATTCCCCTCAGCCCGCAGGCTGTTGTACCAACAGTCAGGCTCATCCTCATCTTGCCACTCTGACTGAAGGGTTGGACTTGTGGTCATCCCACAGTAGCTGTAAAACACCAGGTGAACATGGGATGGGCATCTTTATTGCTAGAGGAAAAAAGACTGCTTCTCCAAAAATCTGAACATTTACCTTAAACCTGGGAGCTATCCAGGGCATTTAGCCCCTCACATGAAAATCGTAAATCCAGCCAGCTAGTTAATATTGCTAATATTTTTGAACAGATCTGCTGAAAATGGTGATTATTTGTACAGTAAATGAATAAATGAGAGGCTTGCTGTTTTAAGTTTAGAGCATATTTTATGGTGTAATGGTTTCTGACAAGCAATATGAAAAATGCTAAATTGAAAAAGGCAATAATATATGGAAGCTCACAAATGTGAGTGTCAGTGGCAGCAATTTGTTCTTTCTTGTTTGCTACCCAGCCACCTCTCATTATGTTATTCTTCATATCTTAAAGTCGACCAATTCCAGGAACAAATCAATACCAGGGAAATCCTTTTGTCTTCTAAGGCATAACATGTAAAGAAAGCTCAGTCAATATATCTTTTAATAACATCTAATGGAAATGCCTGGATTTCCCTTCATGTTCTATAATTAATCGAGCTCCTTGCCACCCACAATGTATAGTTGTTCCCCTCTGTATTCTCTTTTGGCCTAATTGTCATTTGTTTTTCTACTCAATTTGTCTTTGGGGGTTTTTTTTTGGTTTTTTTGTTTTTGTTTTTGTTTTTTAAAATGGTGTTGGATGTGCTTTGTACTTAGTCTTATCTTCCTGTGCTTTTGCTTCTAAATGTCAGCATAATTTTTCTGCCTTATAATATCGGAGAAGTTATAACCATCAATCAGTCCAATAGAAGAGCAGAAAAGATTAGATACCATTTATCTGTATTGGTTGCCCGTTGCAATGACCCAGTGGACAACATGAACAGATAATCTGTTGCTTTGATGGAAACTAATTATTCTTAAGAGTGACAGTGTCGAAATAGCTTTTGTGACATTGTTTTTAAAAATGATGACTACCTAGTCATTGCTAGTGTAAGACTGCAATTTCTATGCTGTTTTCCCTATATAAGCAGCAGGAAATGTAGATTTTTTTTTTCCTTTTTTTTTTTAAAGGAAAGAACCCTATTTGCTGAGACAAAAATATCTGACATCCCGTGTAAAATGCCTATTAAATTTAATGCAGAAAACACTGCTCTAGCTGCTGAAAAGTAAAAAGGCACTGCCATCTTATTTCTGTTGCATGTAGTTGATCTTGTTGTTCTGTGAATATGAAGCCTTTTTTTATTTTGACAGCTAATGGTTCTGCTAGTGTACTGTGTTAGCATTTCACCTCTTGAAAAGAAAGTTTCCTGAAGCTAAAAATATATATCTAATTGAATGATAGAATTAAAAGCAAGCAATACAGTTAAAAATAGCTGCTTCCATCCTTTCCAGGCACATGTAAATCACACAACTTTTACTCTGTGTCAGTTAAAAGACTGGGGGGCAAAAAAGCAAAAACTTTCAAGAACTTCCTTAAAACTTGCCTGCATGAGGACTTGATAAATGGCAGGATTCTCCAGTGTGTCCTGAAATTCAGTACATGCAAGCCATTGTTGACTAGAGAAGCATGAGGAAAGAGATGGGTCTGTGTCCTCAGATCCTTATGCAGTTCTTGCCTGGCAGGTGCCATGGTCCTTGGCCAGACAGGACTCTTTTGCAGCTGCTGCTAAGCCTGTGAAAGTGCTGATCTTTGGGGCAAAGTGAGCAGGTGAGGTGCTGTTGGGTAGGTTTGCTTTCAGTTCACTTTGGGTACGAGCTGGGCTGATGCTGTGCCCGCTCCCAGAGGTGTGTGATGGGTAGCTGGAGGTGGCAGTGTTTTCATCTCTGGTGTCTGGCAAATTATTGACATGTCTGGGAGGAAGCAGAGCAATACCCCTGTCTTCCTAAAGAAATGGAGCGCTATGCTAAGCCAAGAAAGTTCAGCTGACTTCTCCTAGGTAGATGAGTGCTTTTACAGTACTGTCATTTTATTTCTCTGCTCTGTGGGATGTCTGGACACACTACATGGCCTGGTCAAAACATCACCTTTGCCAACGGTCAGCTCTGGTGTGACTTAATCTCACTTGGGCTGTTGTAAATCAGGATGGCAATTCCACCATTCTGCAAACCCATGCAACTGGGATCATGGAGCATGGACCACTAAGCGCAGATCACCACCAAAGGTCTGTGCACTTCTGTGGTCTTGGGTAGTCCAATCACAATTTGAAATGACTGAAGAAATTTAAAGGCTTTGAGGCAATATCAAGCCTTGATTGCTGTGCCCTTCTCTGCATTGCTTTCTTGGAGGGATGGGAAAAGGAAGCTCAGAGGTCAGAAGATCTGGCTGACTAATTTGAACAATTAAAACTGATGCATACTGTGAATACTGTAATAGCCAGCACTAGACTAGATTTGTTTTCATGAGCACTAATGAAAACAACATAGTTGTTTGGAGTTGGGAGCAAGTCGTTAGTATAAAGACCTAGACTACTAACAAACTAATAATCTAAAATAACTTAAATGCATACAATATTCCATAGGTGAGCACCTAGAAATCCTTCTGAAGCATCTGAGAATAAAATTGTGATAATATTTCTGGATGGAAAGAGTCAATGGTAAAGGAAATTTCAAGTGGTTCTGCAGTGAACACAGCACACTGAAAATCCATATTTTAAGCAGCACTTCTGCAGACAGTTCTCTGCTATTCAGTCCAGTCCACCTCTACCCTTTCTTCCACAAGTGTCTCTTCTTTCCTCTGCAAAAGCAACATAAACTTATGGACTGAAGAGTTTTGCTAATTGCTAGAAACTGGTTTTGCATGAATTCTCACAAGGTTTGCTTTAATCTTGTGTATGTATTTTATTAGAAATACACTAAGTAGAGACATATATCATATGTCATTCTACGTATATCTCAAATGTGCTTGTGTGTCTGTCTGAATTTTTTAAAAATTCTCATAGAAATTCCACAATCTCTTCCTATGCTTTTCTTATTCTTAAATTGCTCTGGTGGTAGAGCCTGTGTAATCAGCCCTTTTTAAAATACACAAAGCAATCTGTCATCTTCTACACGGCATTTCAGTTCTTTCCAAAGTGTCTGTCTTAGCATCCCTGAAAGAAAAAAAACCCTGATGTTAAGAACTGCCAAGTTAATAGTTAATCAGTCGTGTCTGGTCCCCACCCATGGGACATCTTGTAGAACAATCAAGCCTTGCTCCATCATAGTCCCAAGCAGTGATTGCTTCTGCATCCTGTGAGACATGAGGCACTGGGGATGAAGATGGAACACCTCAGTAGCTAATTAAACAAGGCAACTTACATCTCAAGTACATGCCTGCCTAAATAGGCTGGAGTGCAGAATCTGTCAAGCTGATCTGTCTTTAAGTGCTTTGCACCCTTCACTGTACCTGGTTGAACATTAACATCCCAAATTTGCTGATTTTCTCCAATATCCTGCCACATGCAGAGAACTTGCTGAAAGGAAGCTGGTATTTTTTGTAAAGTAGCTCCTTGAAGCATTATCCTAAAAAAGACATCAATCTTCACTGTTGCAAAGAAAGAACATAAGATGTTTTAAACATTTTGAAGGCAAAATGCACTGTCTGTACTTTCCTGTTTCTCTTCTACTACTTCCTTGCTCACTGGGATGTATGTTTTTATAAGAATGAAGAAAAGGAGTATCATAAAGAAAGTGAAGGAATAATAACAAAGCAAGTTCTCTGCTCTTCTCTGCCTATTCACAGGTTTTCTAACCTTGTATATGACTTCCAGAATTATCTTATCCGTGCATTTCAAGGGTCACCAGGACTTCTTTCCAAAGAGTCAATGAAGAAAGTCTTGCAAAATAAAAGCAGGAATAAATACAGGAGAAAAACTTTTCCTCAAAGCATTTTATCATCTTCTCCTGATCCTGTCTGGATCAAAAGAAACAGATATGCAAAATCTAAAGGAAATAAGCAAAATATTTTTTGGAAATGTACATTAAAAAAGGATGGGGAGAGTTGATAAACAATACAGATGTAGAAGCAGGAATGTGAGGAAAAACAGCACCAAGAAGCTACTGCTACTGAGGTTGTGAATAACAATCTTCTCTGAGTGAGGACAGCAGAGATCAGAGAGTGGTATTCCAAAAATCTGTGGAAAAGTCTGTGCTGTAACAGAAAGATGTCAGTGTAGAGAAAAAATATTTAGCAAATTTGGCAATAGTTACTGAAATAGAGCTGCACATGAAATTTTCCTTTCTCTAGAAAAGATTGCACTTTTAGAATAAATTATCTCCTTAAACATATGTGTTGACCCTGGACAAAGAACTATGCAAAGCAATTGGAATATGCAATACTGGGGCTCAGGACTCTTTGATGATTTTGATAGGAAGCTCAATTCTTGTTAAGAGTTAGGAGTCCTCAGAATAACTGAAGATTTTGGAAGGTTTGAGATGAGCTCCGAATTGACATGGGCAAACTTTGTTGAGAAGTAGTATTGACTGTACCAGTGAAAGAGTAGGAATGGTTTTGAGTGGAAGATTTTGACCATCTATTGTGAGTGATGGGAATTTTAAAAGATAAAAACAGTTAGCATAAAACTTGTGCAGATTGCTGGTGATAGTGTACAGGGAGCTGTTACAAGGAGCTGTTTGATGTACTGGAGGAATTAATCAAATATGGCAGGATAGAAGTATAAAAATTGAAACTGTGAGCACTTTTGTACCAGTGTTCTGAGAGAATACCAGCAGTCTGGGCAGATGAGAGTTCTAAAAGTTTGTGAGTGAGACTGGGAATGAAATTCTGTTTTCAAGAAGGGTTTAGGCCACAGAAGGATCTGCGTTGTCTGAGCTGAAATGTCATGTATAGGGTACACAGCTAGTCCTTGAGCAGGGGCTGGGCTCCAAGCCTTGCTGTAAGTGTTGTGCTGTAGCTCAGAATTACTTTTCTCTGGCCCCTTTTGTAAAGCAGCTTAAACAGGAGAGCTGGAAGTTGCCTTTACTGCTGAGGAGGTGGGATGATAGAGGCTTCTCAGATGCATTTCAACCATTTGGCAATTGCAATCATGGACATGCACATTATTACACCAAAATCACCAAACCCACCTCAGGTGCTGGGAAGGAGTGTACAGAAGGAATAGTCTCTGCTGTGTTTGCACCCTGAACAAGTCATTCTCTGGGCATTTTGACAAGATCTCAGTTCTATAATGACAGAAGTTCCTGGATGTTTCTGCCCCCAAGAAATTACTTTGAATTTGTTTAAATGCCTTAGTCCTCAAATGTCTATTTCTATTTATTTTTTTCAAAGCTAAGATGTTTCTAAAGCTACATTTGAGACCTTTTATAGAAAATGGTAGGAAAATGGAAAGCTAAATTTTACTAAACCATGGGCCAAGGAAGTACACTATAAAACTACTAACATAGGCTGAAGTCTGGAAGTGCAGATGCATACTTGTAATAACTTTCATCTTAATTGTCTGTTTTCTGTTAAATCAGAGAGAAAATGCAAATTGCCGTGAGGTTGGACTTAATTTATATTCTGTGTAGCTGAAGCGTTTTATGAATGTTTTCCCCTACAAAAAAATGCCTTTTGAGATATAAAAATATTCACAGCCATTTTCAGATACATGGAGATATTCCCACTTTCAGTACAGTAATTCAAAATGGAAAACGTTCTAAATGAATCTGAAGCTAAAATAAAAGCATCTGGGATTTGATTTCCCCCACTAATCCCCCTTCTTCTGTCCTTTCACTAATGGGAAGAGGGGGAAGGAGTGGAATCCCAAGAGCAGAAAACCAAACCATCAAAATTTTTTTTTTAAATTTAGTTTTTTTCAAGTCCTTTTCCATACCTGTGCTAGACTCCTAAAATTAAAAATACTCAGAAAGTAAGTGGAAAAGGTTTTGCTTGTACTGACATTTGAACTTTGCTGCTTGTTTCTTCCATAACAAAAAATGGCAGAAAGACTGAGCCAGACCATGTCTGCTCAGGAAAAAAGCACCTTTCAAATCAAGTGACAAATCAGCCGTGGTTTCAAAGGCAGGAAGGTGCTTAATGCTTCTCTATCTCCTGGCAGGTGTGAAAATTTACCTAATCATTCTGCATTACTGTAAATAACTGCCCAAAGCATGATTAATAGAGAATTTGTCCCTAAGGCTTTATCTTAAAGCACTTGGAATACAAGTGCTGTAAGAAAAAGTGATGTCCCAGTTGGACACTGGAGCTCAGTTTTGGTCTGAATACTGAATGTGCAGAGTTTAGCTAATAGCAGTCAAAGTTTTCTCGTTATGTGGATACTCACTGAAACACCTAAAGTAACCCTGGACTGATAAAATTAGAAGTGGAATCAGCAGAATGCTGCAAGACAATATTTCATTTCCTGAAAATGTTTTTCCAGCTAATAAACATCTGCCAGAAAGGACTCCATGGGGGAAGAGCATCTAAAAATATGGAAAATTTAAAGAAGTATTCTTCCATGTTGCTAATGACTTGGTCAACTGAGAGTGCGAAACACAGCTCGTTTTTGTTTGTTGTTAGGCAAAACATGCTTGATTCCTAAGTACAGAAAATATGAGCTTTTGATATCACTAGTTAGTCTAATTGACTCATCTGAGTCCTGTTTGAGCCCTATGATTCATCATTTTTCAAATTAGTAGGGACATAGGTAGGATAATATGTGGGTATAATCAGTAAAACATTTGCAATGCTTTCCACTGTAATGGATTATCCTGTCATTTACAGTATCTCCTATTTCTGCTATTATCAGGGCTTCATCTCCCAATTAAAAACTTCATTAGTTCATTCTTGAGGAAGCTGCCCCTCTGCATTGCTGCTGACAGCTGAAGGAAGTGTGTCAGCTTGTTGTGCAGAGCATTATTTGCTTGAAGATGGCAGCTTGATTTAGCAGAGACATCCTCCTGCTACACAGGAGATACTCAAGTGTCAAGCGTTTTCGGGCCATCCATCTTCTTTGGCCATTCCACCCACCCATGTTCGAGCCACGTCCACCAGTGCTGCTGCCCCTCCCTGCCTTCCCTTTGTCATCATGTCATTGTCAGTTGTTCAGTTTATTCAGTGATTAATCATCATTTGGAAGGTTCTGCTGGGAGTAAACAGAAAAGGGGGTATTCCTGCAGGTGGTTTCTCTCTGATGGGTTAAAGCTACAATGGCTGGCTGCTGAGCCTTTGTTTCGGCTTCTTCTGAAGATTGCACGGGGTTTTTCCTTACCAGAATCTCACTGGGCTGGTAACTGTGGGCCTGCTTTGGGTGTCCTACTGGTGAATGCTGAGAAGTAGGCATGTTAAGCTCAGTGGATTTGTGTCACTCCAACAGAGGAATCAGCTCTTTTGCAGAAATTGCCGGAGGCCTTTTGTAAGGAGTCCCTTGTATATGTCCAGACTAACCCTGTTACAGGTTTAGCAGCAGAGCTTTTCACTGTTCATTCAGAAACACCTGCCTGGCTGCTCTGTGCATAAAGGATAAAATATTGTCTGGAAGATGAGGGCAATTCAGCTTATCATGCTTCCTTTATATTTGCATCAGCTATTTGACGAAATCAAGTAATAACAATTTTCAATAACCTTTGCGAAGTGAGAATGATAATATTCAAAACTGTGGAAAACAAGGGAGCTCTTTTAAACTTTGCTTATGCCTTCTGCACAGTGGCCTAAATGCAACTCTTTCCCCATCCAATAAAGCACGGTTAATTTAGCACCTCTCTGATCATAGGAAAAATCATATAAATTCCATGTATTCTTTCTACTTCTGTATTCCTTGACAATCATAACTTACTGAAACTTATGCTCAGTTAGAATTGTTGATGACAGTAACAGCTATGCCATAGTTCCAGATCTGTTAGCTTGCCTGAGTATTAAATTGCTCTTCATATTTCTCTTACAGATTAGTATTTCTTTTTATGCTGCAGCAGCTTTTAATGTCATCAAAAGGAGACAAGATGAATAAGATACGTGTGGGAGGATGAAGCAGTGGTCACTCAAAGTATCCTGCTGTTTACTCTGGCTGCAGAGTTTAGAGTCCCTCCCACAAGGCAGCTGGCACTGGGCTATGATTTTAGTACTTGCATTATTTCTAATTCATAGCCTCCAGTTATGAAATTATAAACTCTGAGCATTCAGGTAAACACAGCAGCTGTATTCTGACAGGCAGACTCGTGAATGTGATGGGGTATCTCTGAGTGACACGGTGAAAGGATTCTGGGTTTGCTTGTTTACTGTTTGCTCTATTATATGTGCAAGAAAGGGTGGATGGGTGGGTAGCTGTGGGTGGAAAGGGCTTGAAGAGCTGTGCAGCTAGCCTTTCTGAAACCTGAAGAAGATGCAGTTAGTAGCTTAGGTGGTTGTATGTTTAACTAAAAACATTCTCAGTTTTTGTGCAAAGAAAAGGCCTTTTTTTGGTGTGTTTGACCAAAGGACTGTGCTCTACCGTTTCTCCATATGTAGAAAGTGAGAGGCAAGAAATCCACGGCAAGCAAATAGCAGCGGTGAATGGGATAGCTTTGAGAAGAGTTTTGTCATGCAGGCCTGCTATTCTAGCTCTACTGGGTATGACCATAGTGAGCATTCCTCTGCCTGGGAATGATTCTCCGGGGGTGTTTCAAAGAGTGAAAAAGCAGCCTGCATGCCCTTTATTGTCCCAAGGCCTAAGCTAGGGCATTTCGGGGGAGGGATAAGACAGGCCAGCAGTCGCATGTAGAGGTCTGCACACGGTCCCATGTCCACACCAAGTATGCGGGCATGGGTGGTGAGTAATGTGCCAACAACTGCTGCTCTAAGCTGCACCAGCAGCTCTGCAATTCTGCTGAAAGTGAGTCAAATGAAGGGAAAAAATACCAAGAAAAAGCAGTCTTAAAAATCATTAAGATTTTGAAAACAAGTTGTTTGAGAGTTTATTTTCTCGTACTTCTTACAAGTGTCTAATACTTCTCACTAAGGCTGAATTTGCTACATAGCAGCATAAAAAAAAGGAAGTGGACTTTTCCAGAACTAAATGCCTTGTGGTAAATCACCAAAATCCACATGGATTTTAGTATCAATACAAGACCTCATAATACCATTAACTGTTGCTATGAGAGGGCTCACCCACCTGGCTGCATACGCAGAGCCCTCTCAGAGTTTGTATCTGTGAAGCACTTTCAGGGCACCTCCACTGATGGGGATCGTGCATATGCTAATGGGAACCCTTTGGCTTTTACAAACCTGCATAATTGTTGGGCTCAAAACAGGAGCCTTGGACTAAAATTCAAGCAGGAGGAGGTCTTGAGAGTCAGGTCTTGACAATCAGTAAGATTTTTCTTCCAGGAGTTGCCTGAGTCATATGCAGAAGGAGCCTTTTTTGTCAGTTCTAGTCTTGGGCCTTCTTTGCCTTTTGCATTATCAGAAAAGCCTGTCTATAAAACACTTGTCACTCATAGTATTCATGTTATGCCAGTTAATAATTGACTTGTGCTATACCCCAACTGTTTTAGTCTTTTGCAACTGCTGTTTATTGTAGTGAACAAATTAATAAAAAAAATCAGTAAAAAAGCCTAGAAAGTAACAAAACTTCATAGAGACTCACAACAAAGTGCTGTAGGAATGGCTTGAATTGTGCTTTTAGAGCTCATGTGGGTCCTTCGGATAAAGTTCACAAAGTTGGCTGCAGTTTGTTTTTCATGAAACAATGAAATGACAAAGATGGTGGCATGAGGTAGCTATCACAGGACCCCTGGCCCTCCTGGTGCTCCCCCTCCCTTGTCCCCCCAGGGCCAGCACAGAGGAGAAGCGGTCAGCAAAAGGCAGGAGCCAGGGACACTGGGGATACAAGGGACCTTTCCTCTTTGGGGCAGCAGGCATCTTCTCTTTCTCTCCCAAGGCAAGAACCTCCAGGGGGTGTAGCTCAAAGTCACTCTGGCTGCTGGGGTCACCATCAGCCTGTCACATTCCCTCCCACTGCACCCAGTTCTGTGCTTGGTGGGGTAGGGGGACTCCCCAGGGCTGGGGGCTCTGCCTCCACCCTGGTCCCTGTAGCCTCAGGAACTGACATGAAAACAATGGCTGATTAATGTTTTTATGTTTGATACTTTATAACAGTAACATTTTCCTTTTATGATCATTTTTGTTTACTCAAATTTACTTAGTGCGTGGTAAAACTACATGAATATGCCTTCACCCTATTGTAATGATTATTGTCTTTTAACCAAGCTACAGCCAAGTCCACAATCAGGTGGACTTTGTATCCTAGCAGAGGTTTTACATTTTTCAGTGAAAGGTAGGTTAATTTTAAAAACATGCCAATTAAGTTGGTGTCCATAAAGGGTATCTAATTTGCCAAGGTTTTATTTGAAAAATAACATTATGTTTCTGATTGAAGATGATACTGTGGAATTTTTTGAAGGTCTGATTTAAAAGAAAAGCACTTAAAAACATATAAATGAGGGAAGAGGAAAAGAGAGAGATCAACAAAGCAAGCTGACTACAGGCAGCAGATACTAGCTTAAAAAAACAAGAATTATTATTACATTAAATTATTATTGCATCAATTTTTATTACATTACAATTATTGTAAAGTTACATAAAATTATTATTACATTTAATATACAAAATATTTCTACTCTGGCTTATGTCAGAGAACCTGTACATACTGAGGAATTTCAAAAGTTTCTGTGTTTGTTTTTGATGTTTTTGTTAATTTATCATTGCTGTTAGTATGCCCAGTATTGTACAGTGAGCTCTATCCTGCCCTGCTGATAATAGCACAGCCCCCTCAATGTAAGGACTATACTAAATTTATATATATATATAGCTGCAGGTGACATGACACCCTATTTTTATACAAATCAAATATATACTCAGATCCATCTATTAGATGCTTTTCCTCAGACCTCCTGTCACTGAAGCCATTTGGGGAATGGGATTTGATGCTGTGATTAATTCTAGTTCAAGCAGCTATTTTTGGTGTTTGGATATTTCCTATAATGCAGAGCCCAAGACTTCACTCAGATGAAACCTGAACTGGTCTGATCACATGTGTATCCGAAAGATACTGAAATAGTAAAGGAGTGTCATGCTTCAAGAAGGAAGAAAAGCCATGGATCCTAGTCCCCTCACTTTTTAAACATGATTAAACCAAATTGTTTTATACACACACACACAGACGTGCATCTATAATATATATAAGAATACTTTTATGTGTTTGTCGGTCTAGTGGATGTTTTTTAACAATTGGGAGTGAAATAGTAGCACCCAAATTGTATCCTATCCTTCCTAGTGGTGTGCTTTTTAAAAATAAGATCTTTTTGGAAAGAGAGTTTAACTGGTTTTGTCCAGATAGACCTCATGAGTTGGCTTTTTGTGGCAGTGGTTCAACAGTGTGGCTACCTTATGAAAGAGCTGAGGGTTCTTAATCCTCTCACCTCTTACTCTCAACCAAATTGTACATTGTAAATGGCACTGGGTTTGTCACAAATGAGAACATCTCAATCAACATACTGGGAAAAAAATTCATTTATTAGTATTTTACTTCAAGGATAATCTTCCCCCCAGTTGTTTTCATTGTTTGATCATAAACCCCCAAGAGAGGTCATTAATGTGTATCATGTGCATCAGTATATAAATAACTTCTACTGTGTATAGTAGTCAGACCAAGTTTGTGGGTTAGAGCAGGCAAATAATTTTGGTTGACTTGATTCATTCTTAAACTCTCCCTGCTCTCAAAGTTTATATTTATGTGGTCTCCCTGTTAATGCAATTTTGATTCTGGTGATGATAGAAAGTACAACTTTTGGTTTCTCAAATAAAATAATGAATGAAAACAATTAGTTCAGTAAGTATTGCTAACTATATGATACTGGAATTTTTAATGGAAGTATGATATGGATAAAAGTAGAAGGCAGTTATTTTCTGGGAACAATGCAACATAAGTGTGTGTACAAAAACGTAGCCCCAAAAAGATTGGTAAATGTGCTTATTTATGAAGAAAAGGAAGCGTATTTAGCTGAGCCCATGGAAAACTTTGAACTGCATGAGGACTATTTCTATATAATAGAAGTCTTTCCATTACATAGAAATAGTCCTCATGCAATCCAATAAATACTTCTTCCTATAACGATGAAAAGGGAAACACAGTCAGTGACTGATGTCTCCTTTCTGGCCCAGAAGAACTGATGAAAGTTTTTCAGTGTCACAGTTTTGGTTCAAAAGCGGGCGGAAACACTGATTCATGTAGTGGTTTTGGCTCACCAATTTGAAATTTCCCAATCAAGAGCAAAGCAGGCTTAAACTGAAAAGTAATAAAAACTCTATTAACTGACACCAAAAGAAAAAAGAAGAATAAGAATCAGAATGAAACCTTCAAAACACTTCTCCTCCCCCTACCAATTGTTCACTTTCCCACTGACAAATAGAGACAAATAAAGAGACAAAACCTGGGACAAAACCTGCAGTCAGTTTACCATTCCTAGAACAATAATTTCTCAATTCACCAAGGGAGAGGAGTCTCTCTTGAATACCACAGAGCTTTTCCACAAGATATCAGTTCTCTTGCACCCTCACACTTCAAGAATGGCCTGCCTGAGGAAAGAAAATCTGCCATTGTGAAGCCTTTCCCATGAGGCAGCCTTCCCACAGCCGCACATGGGCCATATCAGTTTATTAGGGTACAGTTTAAAGATGCTTTTTATTGTATGAAAAAAGTGTTCTCTTCATCTATCTCGTCTTCATCTCAAGAAACAGAGGTCATCTTCTCTCACTGGGCAGAGAGCATCATCTCTCTCTTGGTCCTTCCTCTGTTCAAATTTCTCTATTAACTCACAGTTACATCAACTTACGGCTATGACTAGAGCTTTGTATCCCCCTAAAAGCATTTCGTGTGTTACAGGGGTATTAAGTCCATTCTCTATGGCCTTACAAAAGAAGTCCAGCTTAAACTAGGCAACTCCTTCAATCTTCCTTCCAACCTAGGGTTCTTCTCTGTCTCTCCTGACATTAGGCCTTGTTATAAATGCATATTATAAAGTTGGCTTTTTGCAAATATTGAAGGGAATGCTGTGTGGGTAGTGTGGAGAAACTTTGTTGTATTAGTGTGGTTTCTTTTATTACTGCTTTTGGCAAAACTTGGAAATAGTGATGTGATGTGAGGAGCTTTTGTGGCTATCTCAGAGAGTGGTAAAGGGATGGTCAGGAAATTCTTCACATTCTTCCAAATTATCCTATTTGGATGAAGAAGATACCAGACATCCAGGGAAGGAATAAATTTATCATCTGTTATCAGAAAATCTGCAAAAGACTAAAACTAAGAGAAATTAAGACAGGTTAGAGAACTCAAAGAAATGTTTTTAAATAATGCATGAGGGGGTCTATGAATATGTAACATGTTGTTGCATTTAAAGTGGTGTGTTCTAAGTTAGGGCGTGCTCTTGGCTCACTGCCAGAGACATCCTGGCCATGTTTTTTGCTTTATTGCCTTGTCCTTATTGTCTTTTATTAAATCTTTTAAATCCTACCAAAAAAGTGAACCTCGTTTTTCATAGGTCTCACGCTGCGTCTCTTCACATCTCATTTGGCCTCTTCTTTCTCTTACTCGGGTAGGAGTCGTGCTTTGGGAGTTTCATCTGGTCAAGACAGAGTTAATATCTTTACCCGGGGCTTACCCTCAGTCTCAGCCCCCTGGTTTCTAGGGACAGCCCCTCTGTCACTTGCTGCTGCACTAAGTTTCTTCAGCAGTTTTGCTAGGAAGGCTGATGTCCCTTCCTCCACCAGCTTGGGAGCCGCTGGTACCTGGGCCAGCCTTCACCCATCCTGCAGCTGGGTGCTCCCAGGGCCCCACGGCCTCCTCTTCCCACCTGGCTACACCAGGAGAGGGGAGAAAACCCAGCTTGGCCAGGGCTACAGCAAAGGCAGGGGCCCAGCCTTACTGGGAGAGCCTGCCCAGCCGTGCTGGAAGGACTGGGCCAGAGAAAGACAACTATTCCCAGGGTTTCCACCTTAAAAGGTTCATTCACAACAGGCATATCTACCCTTTTCATTGGTTTATTCATGTGTCAATATTAAAAACTTGGCCACTCAGGGCCAAACCAGGACATTCAGTTTAAGCAACATCTAAATGTAGAATAGAATTTTGTTCAAAATTATATTTTCCTTGTGTAAAGGATGTAGATTTTGGTGGGAAATTTTAATTAGATGTAAGAATTTCAGCACCTTGGGTTTGTGTTTTTTGTTTTGGGTTTGTTTTTTCAATCAGAACCCCTAATTACACATCTAAGTCTTAATTTCACTACTTCTTCCCCCCCTCCCTCTGTAATGACTTTTCAATGTACCTGTCTCCTCAGACTTCAGAAAATAAGTCAAATAAAATTAAATTATTTCTCATTCTGCAAATCTTAGAGGTTGATGGCAGTAAAAAAAGTATTTTTGCCTCTCTAGACTCAATGTCCACCTTCTAGGCAAGATCCCTATCCAAACTCGACTGGCCTGCAATGGTTAAGAATCTAGCATAAATAAAATCTAATAAAATTGAGAGAATTACCCAGTTAACTAAGAATTATTCATATGAATATATATTGCAGCTTGAAATAGTGTCCCTCAGCTGATAAAATGTTTTATAGCAATCATCATAAAACCACATGTCATTTCCTTTGTTTATGCTCTTTCTGAGCTTTGAGAGCACACTTCAGAGATCTTGAATCGTGTCTCCCGAAATGACAAACCTACACAATCCAAGTGTTGTCATGCGATAGGTGCATGAAGGAGCGGAAATCTCAGAGATCCTGCTGGCGGCGTCGGTGCCAGCCGCGTTGGCTGGAGGTGTGAATGCTCCTGCTGGAGCCGTGGCGCTGGAAACGCTCACCACACCAACAGCTGCCCTCCCAGCTCTGCAGCACATCGGGCCTGCTCAAATAGCTGCCACAAAAAGCTCTGGGAGAAAAGGGCACATAAGCACTCTTTCAGCTGGAAAGAACAGGAAGATGTGTTTCCCATTGTAACTATAAAGAAGTAGTTGAATATTTATGCGGGATTTATGCTCATCTCTATGAGTGGGGGATTTATATAGGTGATTTACTGTACATAAAGATAGGAAAATACCCCAACTATCCCATTATGTTAGTTATTCCTCCACAAGTATCCATTACGCAGTTCATTTTCCAATTAATCTTTACTGTCAAACAAATGTTATTCTTCTTCTCCATTCCCAGTAGTAACTTCCATCCTGTGAAGCAGTTTTGCAGTGGGTGAATTAATGAAAATTATGTTAGGTGATTTTGTTGCCAATATATGTTGTGTAACGGCCGCTGGGAACCTTGCTATTTAGGAATGACCGTTTACAAAAAAGACAGAATCCAGCAGTCTTCAAAAAGATTGTTTTTGTGGCAGATTATAACCAAGATGCATGTCTGAAAGAGGGAAAATGGGAGATAAAGAAATGGAAGTGGTTTGTTATTTCTCCTTTCTTCTCCTCTCCAGTTTTAGACTTTTGGTGTGGCCTCTCCCCAAAGCTTCCTAAAGAAGCTGAACTGTGAAAGATGGAAGTACTTCACATGGATAAAGGAGTCAATTAAAGGTAGAAAACAAGGAGCAAGAATAAATTATTCGGTTGCTAAATGAAGAGACATCATAGGAATATCCTTTGGGATGAGTGCTAGTCCTGGGCTGTTCTACATCTTCATAGATAATCACTTAAGATGGGTGGTGGTGCAGAGAGAGTATTCACTGACGTGACATTGTTAGGGCAGTTCACTAAAGATATTGAAAGAATAAAGATTTTAAAAGATATATATAACAGTTTCATCCTATAGAATGTCTAGGAAATGAAAAAGGTTGGTGACATTCCGTACAGATTAAATTAAGTTACAGGGAAAACACCTGATGCTGTGTGCATAGTAATGGGCTCTGAACTGCTTACTGTCATGAAGGCATTATCATAGCTCTTGAATACATTTAATCAGTGCTCAGTAGCAAGCAAAATCCACACAAAAATAGGAAAAGAGCAGGAAACAATAGAAAAACAGTTTGATCATTGCAGTTAACCACGAGTGCAGTTGAATGGTTAGCACTTCTCTGCACAGAAGAAAGGGAATTGAGGAAGGGATTATAGAAAGCTGTAAAATCCATGAAAAAATTGAACTGGGAATTTCTGTTCCTTTTCTCCTATACAAGTCCCAGGAGGCTTTAAAAAAAACCCTCAGGCTGTAGACTGGAATCAAGCAAAAGAAGTAACTTCTTCCCACAGTGTGCAGTTGAACTCTGGAAGTCACCACCATGGGATGCTATGGATTGTTACAGGCTTACATGCTCTAAAAGGAATTAGGAAAATCAATGGATGAAAATCCATCTACTAAGTACAAAGGTGCCCTGCCTGGCTTAGGAAGCTGCTGTATGTATACATCTACCCTGTCTTACTTTCTTTCTGACCCTCTTCCACTGGCTGTGGCAGGGGCATAGGACTGTTATCACCTGACTCAGGGTGGTTGCTGCTGGCAGGTGGTGGATACAGCCAGGAAGGTGAAAGAAGCAGGTTGCTTTTCCTCAGAGCTCTAGAGGTCCGATTACAACAGGTAGTAAAGAGCTAAAAGGTTAAACAACTGCTTGATGTACTTTCAGAAATGAAGTGGTGATTTTGGGAGAAGAAGATACAGTGAGAAGGGAATTGAGAATGTTGAGAATCATCTTGACTATTGATGTTGGCTTTTGCAAGGAGGTGTGTGCCACTGTATTTTCACAGAGTTATCTGTTTGAGGCTTGTGAAAATTGCTGCTGCAAAGAGCTGAGGTGGGTCATTACCTGCCATGGGGACCATGGCATGGCTTAGAGCCAGGAGCACCTCACCTCCTGTCCTGCACAGACAATCCTCAGCAAGGAGCTGACTTGTCAGGGCTCTCTGCATAGAGATAGGAATGAATTCCATGAGCGTGGTTTGAGTCCATGGTCATATTGCCTATGAAACCTCATGTGAGTGGATGTTTGCAAGGCTGGGCTCACAAAGAGACTGATGGACCTCAGTTGTACTCTTATCTCTTTAGGTAAGGATTACTTCATTTCAGTCAGCCTATTTTTCAAGTTTGTGTTTGTCTTATGAAGAACAAGAGTTTTGCTGTAGTCTCTGAAGAAGAATGCAAACAGGTGGGGAGTGTGTTTTCCACATATTGAGTATGTGCTGGCTTAAAGGTTGAGCTCAGTTACATAACTTGAGGGCTGTATGTCTTGATATACTGAACAGTTAAAAAGAAGTCATTGTTTCTGATTTATTTTTAAAAGTAAAATTCAAATTCTAAATATCTTTTGAGCAATACTTTGAAGTAGAGTGTAGCTCTCAGGGGTGGGTAATCTTCATGTTAATTTATTATACAACAATGTGCATTATTAAAGCACATGTGAATGATTCATCCAGTGAATGAAGAAAAATTATTCCAAATTATTATTGATGGGTTAATCAAGATAGCCATGTCAACTTTCTTTTGTCCATTAGTGTGAACAGTATTTCACAATCATCATAATAAGAGCCAAATGTTAATGGCTGAAGTAATCAGACTCTAATGAAGAGCAGTGAAAAGTGCTCTCTTTAAATAGTTTACTACAGTGATTTTCCTAATCACTGGAGTGTGTAGTTGGTCCCATGATTCTTCATATTTCATAATGTATTTCACTATCAGCTTTTTTTAAATTTAATTTTCTTTCTTCAGAAGGTGAGTGAAAAAAAATGTTAGAAACATAAAACTGTGTAATAGCAAAGCAAATAAAACTGCTTTTGTAACATGAATCCTTTCTAAAAGAAAATGATTTTACATCTGGAATTATAGGTATCTGGGAGCTGCCTTCTGCCTTTAATTTTTGTTCTTCATGTATTTCTTTTGTTGAAAATAATCACTGTAATTTTTAAGAGCTCAACACAAGCTTAAATCTCGTCCTGCAGACAAAGATCCTTGACTCATTTTGGGAAAGAATGTTTTAACTGTTATCTGTATTTCCCAAGCAGTATGCATGTGATCCACAAATAGGCGCTGGTTTGTGTGAGTAAATTTACTCAAGTGGCTTTTCAGGTTCTGTGTCTTTCTCCTTGCTTGTATGCTTTCTCCTCCTGTAGTAACTGAGACTGTTCTTTGAAAAAATATTTTCTCTTTGAATGTAAAATTTTAAAAATTAATAAATATTATATAATTATGTGTCATTTTAGGCCAACAAACTTGTCAAGTGCTTGTAGCACAAAATATCCATCTAGCTTCCTCCTTCTTTTCCCAAGGGATGAAACTTTCTAGCACCATCTAATGAAATGGGGAGACCATTAGTGCAGAAGACCAAAAGCCACCAAACTAGAGCCACAGAAATGTCCTAGGTCACTGCAGTGGTAGTAGATAGAAATAAAAAAGGAAAAAGTAAGCTTGGCTTGGGGAAAAATACCCTTCTGACTCCAGTGTTTCTTTCCAGTTCTCTTCCCTGGACAAAAACCTTACCATCTCTAAGTTTCTGATTTGATGGACTGCTCTGAAGGCTAAGAAGGAGTAACTTGAATAGTTCAATTACAGTTTGTAAGGTGGGACAAACACAATGTTATTTTGCTGTGCCATGTATCTGCACCAATTCTGAAGACATTTGGACCAGGACATGGCATCACTGAGTCATTCCTCAGGCTTCCAGGGACCAAGCAGCAGCCAGGGACCAGCTTTCCATCAGCAGGCCCAAGCACAGCTCTTTGCTAGGAGACACTGACCCTGTGCTTGCACAAGGCTGAGGTGTCAGAGCAGGAGATAAAAATCTTTTGCTTCTGCTGTCAGATACATATCCAAGCCATTTGCCCTTGAAGGGGGCTATTGGGCAAGAATACAAAATCTCCAAGCGTTCAAAGCCTGTCCAGGCTACAAGGAGGGAAGTAACATTCTTCTTTTTGTTTAAAATATTTTATCTGTTTTTCAGACTAAACTCTTCAGGAATGTTCTTGGAAATTTGGGGGAATAGTCATTTCTGGAGATGCATAAACATGCCAATAATTACTGTTTGCTGTGTTTCTTACCCATTCTGACAACCTGAGATAGTAGAGGTGGTGTCAAATGAGAAGGAGGATCTGACAAAGTGTGAGAAGCCCCTGTGCAGATTGTAAATGTACACTATATTTAGCATGTCTTGCTCTTCCATCCCCAAAGAGAGAATCTCTTGGACTGTTCAAATTACCAGTCCTGTAATGTAGGTCACAAACACACTAACAAATAAAAAGTAGAGGCAAACATTTCTTTTGAAATTGTTCTAAACTATGTTAGATATATGTCCATGTGCATACACCAGCATGGCATTAAGAAGGCCATGGTTTTTAAGAAGGCCATGGTATTTTTCCTGGTAGGGGCTTACCAGTAATAACTCTTAATATTTTGTTAGCTTCTATTGGTAAGCTGAATTTGCCATGGTGTCTGTGCATTTAATATGTTCTTTAGGGATGGAGGGAAAAATGTAAGTACAGTTTTTGAAAATGTGGCCTGTCAGAGGCACAAGGCTACATGTGACACCAGGCACTGTCACACGTACCTCAGAAGCACCAGCTTGTCCTGGCCTGGCTTTCAACTTTTGAAGTCAAGCTTGCCTGACAGGCTATAGAATAGAGGTAGCCTTGTAAGTTCAGAATTCCTCTTATGCTGGGTACTGCAGGTTTTGGAAAGTAAATTTGGTAACTAATTCTCATTTTATGTCCTGAAATGACATATTCAAAACAGGATGTGGCCTTTCCCAGAGTCTGGTGGGAGTGAAAATCAGATCTGGAGCCAAATCCAATGGTTTAACACATCTGTACTGGAAAGAGAATATTATACTTTTATGTTATAATCATTTGATATACTTGTATACTGTATACACAAGAGTAAACTTCCTTATGCTGTTTTATACAATGGTAAACTTGGGATGAACTGCCTTAATGGGAATTTCCTGAGTTTTAATTTTGATCCTGTCACACTGCTTATCCTTTCTCATTTACATACTGCTTTTTTTTTTTAATAAACACCATTATGTTGTATAAGCTATTAGTAGGATATTCAAATTATCAGCCATGTAAGATTAGATAAGAATAGATAAGATCCTCTTTATCTATTCTTCTTATCATTATCTGACCTTTAGAAAAATATGATTAAAATATATTTTAAGCTGTACATAGATGATTTAAAATTAATTGTTTACTAGATATGTAGATAGATTAACATGCAGTGTGAGTTACTTATGCATGTGAAAGAAGAGATTGACAGTTTATCACATTTACGTTAAGTATCCCCCTGCGATCTATGGCCTTGTAGGACCTTTGATGTTTGATTTACAGGTTACAATCAAATTTCTTGCCCATTTCTGTGCTATTGATGTTTTTAGTTTCATCAACCCTTGCTATCTTGAGATACTTTTTTGCAAACTTAGTCAGAGACACACCACGATGCTGAATTCTACTGTTTCTCTGTGAGCTGGTAATTTCCACCTATTCATGGGCCATCTGGTTCCTTCAGAGGCTGCTGTCTTTGACTGAGCCAGAGCTTTGCTTTCTCACACTGTATAGCATAGTCTGTGTAAATGTATATGTTGTTCAGCTCTCTTGCTCTTAGGAATCAATTAGTCAGTAGCAAAGGCATATCTTACCTCAGGAAAGGAGGTGAGGCAGCAATGGTGTTCTGGAAAACAGCAGCCTGAGAATGCTGATGGCTTAGAGCAGCAGCCTGATGCTGTATTCCTTCTGGAAGTTTAGCACCCTGAGCTGTAGGAATAGAAAGGAGGTATCCAGCTTCTGAGAGAAAGTGCAGCCCAGGAGATAAAGCAAGCCTGCACAGAGTATTTCATGCCCATTCCCTGCAGCCCCCTTTTATATCTTCATCATGCTCCTTCTCTGTTCTATTACAGATCTATTTAAACATGACACATAAGCAGCTGGCTGCAAAGCAGTATGAGACTGAGTGTATATGTGAGAAAGACAGAGGTAAAATAAGGTAGGTAGAAGCTCTCCCCAACCTTTTTGGACCATTTCAGTGTCTTCCAAAGGCATCAAAATCATGTTAACAAAGTGACACAGCTTCTTCCTGTCTTTGGGGCCTCTATCATCAAGGTGCTTATAAAAACACACAGAATATAATGTTGGATTTTTTATATTTTTCTGTTATTTCTGTGCTTGGTTTGGCAGATGTTCCTGTGTACCCATTCAGTCTGCTTCCATGCATCTTCTGCAGATACCAATATGCAGCAAATAGTCCTTGTAAGCATGTTGGCTCCCATTTATAGGCTGCTCTCATTTCTTCTGCTCCCCTGCTTCAAAACCTTCACAAATGGGGGTACAATGATGCCCAGTATCTCAGAACTTACAGAATGGGAAACTTCATACTTAGAGGAATATCTTTGCTACAGCCAAATCCTCTGCCAATTTTCTTTGCCTGTGATAACACTAGAGCTTGCTGTATTTGAGAAATATGTTCTGTCAAATGATTCAGTGGTGTTTTTTCTTTCTCCAAAGGTTCCTCATTTTTTTCCCCAAAACAAGAAGGTAACTAGTAGAGGGAGTACCAGTGACCAGCAAAGCATTTGTGCTTCATGGACTTAACCTGATGGTTGATGTTCATATGTCTTTGCTGCTTTGATTCAAGCAAATACTGGCATTGAATTTGGCTAATTAATATGGCACAGTCAATGTCAAGACCCATTGCAATGAAGAGAGAGAGTTCTTATTTGCAGAGTAGTTTCTCAACAGTCTGGTTGCAGAGAAACACTTTCCCTTGTCGAATTGTGTGGGTCATATAGTCATGAGGGAAATAGCTCAGTGGTGATTAATTTGTTGATTTTTCACACTAGTTTGTTTTCCAAAAGAATTCCTAAGAAGGCAACAGAACTGTGATTTATCCTGTTCCCATCATAGTCTTCTAGCTTAATTTTTCAGAAGTACCTGGCTAAGTTGTTTTTCATGCCTGAAGTTCTGTTTAATTCCTTCAGCTGAGGAAGACTGGCACCTGCTTAAAGCTGCACCTGGTAACTTCAGAGTTTTGTTTTTTTCTTGACAGTGGGATTTCCTTGTCTGGAGCATCTTCCATCTGGCTGTCTGCAGCTTTCAGCTGGCTCCAATGGCCATACCCTGCTCCAGCTGCATCTGTGCAAGGTTTGTTACCATAACTTAATTGTGCTCACCTGCATGTCATAGAGATGGGTCTTAAAGGTTTCATTTAGTTGAGAGATTTAAATGGGTTCTTTCTTCTGATTATGTGGTTTGGCACTGGCCAAATGCCAGGCACCCATGACAGCTGTCCACTTACCCTCTCCTGCTACAGTTGGGCAGAGGAGAGGGAAAAAAAAAATTAACAAGGAGCTCATGAGTTGAGATAAGGACAGGGAGGAAAAAAACACTTGAAGGGCAAAACAGGTTCAAATTTAAAAGTATAAAGTAAATTTATTACTAACGGAGTCAGAGGAGGATAATGAGAAGTAAAATAAACCTTTCAAACACCTTTTTCCCCCCAGCCCCTCCCTCTTTCTCTCCAACAGCACAGGGAGACAGGGC
>VZTB01007629.1:0-24812 GCA_013397245.1 Thryothorus ludovicianus
GGAAGGAGAGGTGAGGCTGAGCTGGAAAGGGCTCTGGGAGGTCGGAGATGGGGGTTTTGTTAATGGAGTGACTCGGAGTCGAGAAGAAGCGCCCCGCGGCCGCAGCGCTGGGGCAGCGAGAGCGAGCCCGCTGAGGAGCCCCGCTGCAGGGCTCGGCTGGCGGGGCCCCTTCACCGGGGCACGGCGCAGCCCTCGCAGGTGTCTCGCCGGCCCGGCCCCGGTGGTTGAGGCCACAGGGAGGTGTCGCTTGTCAGCGCCTTTCCCGGGAGCTCCGGGAGCCGGGACACTCCCGCCGCTGTGTCTGTCTCTATGCGGGCTGAGAGCGCGGTAACTGTCAGAGCTTCCCTGCGCAGAGCGCCTGGAGTCTGCTGGGATCCGAGCACTCTCTATATTTTAATATGGTGCTTAGATCTCAGCTGAGAGATGTTAATAACCTTTGCGTAAATAGTAAACACTTTTAATCTCCAAACAGTGAATGAGTCGCATCATCCTCGCTGTCGCTGGAATGATTTGTAGGATTGAACCTGTCCCGAAAGTCTAATGCAGCCAGTTGTGTCTTTCCTGTGTGAGCAGAAGAATCTGCTTAGACCTTGCTAGGATGAAGGTCCCCTAAATCTGGGGACGGATTGTTAAGTGACAAGTATTTTTGAACTTTTTGAGAAAGTGTAAGGGGAAGAGACTTAGAACATGTTATGGTGGTGCATCCCCCCACGCTCATTCACAACATATGCTTAACAGGGTGTTGTGAGAAGAAACTTGATTTTATTAGCTGAAAGAAGTGATCAAAGTCGCACCAAAACATTTACATATTTTCACATAGATTGAAGCTCTCAGTGATGAATTGTTTAAAAGACTAATGAATCAAAGTAGTTTATTAAACTTGTATACAGCAACAATGCAGCTTCCCAGTCATTAGTTCTTAATTTACCATTAGTCGTTGTTCTCTTTTTCCCAAACAGTTCTTAGCAATCACATATATCAGAAGTGGTAAACCTGGAGTATACAATACCCTGGAGCTGGTGCCCTGTATTTAGCACTGGTGATTACACTTCTTGATGGTTTGTTTCAGTTGCAGGTGTCACAGTAAAGTGCTTGAGAGCTCCTTGGCAAGAGAAGCTGGAATCAAAGTGAGGTTTTTTGGCATTTTAAAAATTATCATCCTTCTTTTCTAGTTTTTAATGTATTGTTCACCTTGCTTTCTCCCTAGAAGAAAAGGAGTGGTCTCAGATGATGTAGTTCATATTATTTGAGGGAATAATCTTACTGTAGTGTTGCTAGGCATCTTTCTCATTTGTTTTGCAGAATTATTCTGGTTTTATCAGACATATCTCCTCTTTGTTCTGCAATCTTATTTTAGTTTCATCTGACATCTTTCCTGACCACTCTACATTCTTTATTCTTATCTTGAATATTTTACTATTTGCATATGCTTTCCTGTGCCCTATTTGGGCAAGTATACTGCCAGTCTCTGTTCATTTGCAGTTGTGTGTTATTCCTGTACACCAAGCTATAAAATACTACTAATACTGTTGCTGTGTTAGAAAATGCTCATGCACTGCTACCAATTACCATACCTTAGTGTGTTTATGTCTAGGTCTAAGGCAAGGAAATAAAAAGCATCTTAGTCTGCTTCTACTTTGTGTGTACAGCCATTCTCTGCTTTGGTTGTAAAGCACATTTTTTAATTTCTTGAAGCTGCCATTGGACCTGTCTCTTGGGAAACAAATTTCCTTCCAGCATTTCTTGCATCCCAAAATAGTTTATTATCAGTTTCACTGTCAGACTTTTAAAACTCAGTGAAATAGGTCTTCGTGTTCTTGTTTTCTAATTCTGACAAAGGCCAGAGTAAACAACGTTCCCTTGCCCCCAGAAATGGATGACAGAAAAGTGAATTTGTCATTTCCCTTAAAGGCCAGAGCTTTAGAACACCAGGTAGCACTCCAGGAGTGCTCTGTTTCTGCTGGATAGAGACCATGTGCAGGTGTTCTCTGGAGTAAACTCCTGTTATTCTGCAGGAAATGCTTGCCAGATTCCCAAGTGAAAATACTGCTTCAGTTTAGTACATGGAGAAAGTCTTTGATAGTTGCATCTGGAAAAAAGGCTTAACCAGGAAAGCAGCTGGGTGAAGTTAAAGAAATTACTTCTTTTCTACTCTGTTGTTTCCTGTGCCCATGACAGAAAGGGATGAAACAGAGTTAAATCAAAAATCAAATAAGAAAACATTATTTACAAGGAAGTATAAAGGTAATTTGTACTCTCTCAGTAGGAAAAAATGTGTAATTTTCTTTTTCTTTACTTAAAAGTGATGCTCCTATCCTTTGGAAATCACTCTTTATTCAATTTATTTATTATGACTTGTTTTAAGCCACAGTAAAGAATTTTTTTCTCTGCACAGCAAGTGCTCTTCTCCCAGCATGGCTGACTAATGGAAGACTGCTATAAGTAGTAGGTACCTTTCTGGTGTTTGAAGGCCATCACCTGCTGCATTTAAAGGCAGCTTTTTTAGGTTGATCAGAAGTCAATTTAAGGAGGCTCCCTAGTTTGATCTTCCAATTCCAAAACACTTGTGCCAAAACGTGTATGTCAAACTCGAGGTGTTGCATTTGCTGTATCAGCAGTCTCCAGTTCTTTAACTTATTTGGGCATAACTTGGGAGTGACAGCTGATTTCAGCAGACTAATTCATGATTAATTCTTGTGATAGGGAGTCATTCCAATACATCAGGGTACAGCAACTGGCTGCACTAGGTTATTACTTCATGTTTTAGATTTCCTTGCTATATGTGATTTGACTCTGCTTATTGCCTCGAGAGAGGCAAAGGGAAGAGATGTAATGTACATATGAGGAGGAAGAAAAGAATACTTATTTCCCTTCTTTATTTTATAGCTCCTTTTCTGGATGATAGTGCCTATTTTTGACCTGAAACCCACTCAATATCCTGTACCTATACATCAAATTAATGAGCAACCTAACAATTTATTGCCCAGAGAGACTAGGGGACTCCCCATCCTTGAAAGTGTTCTAGGCCAGGCTGGATGTCGTTCTGAGTAAACTGGACTAGTGGAAGTTGTCCCTGTCCATGGCAGCAGGCCTGGCTCTAGACAGTCTTTAAGGTCTTTTCTAACCTAAACTGTACTATGATCCCATTTTTTCCCTTACATCTTGGTATGTTCCTTTTTCTCTGCAGTATAAATCTTCTAAAAGTAATTTTTTCTCCTTCCCAGGCAAGGAAATTTTGCATTTCATCTCTCTCTCAATGTATCTGAATATAAATAAATACAAAGGTAAGAAGAAAGGGGATACTTATCTGTGGAGTAATTAGCAGAACAATAATTTAGATTCACTGCAAAATGTTTTTCTTCTACAGAAGCATCAACAATATTGGTAAATTCTATATGAGATTTCCTGCCCAGTGTCTGATTCTGGCTGACTGATAAACTGATAGATGTAGCTCTGTACAGGCTGGGTGGGCTACAGTCAGACTGTGATCTTAGCTGTGTAGCTAGAGCTCCAGAACTAGATCAGTGTATTTGAGAACCCCTGGATTAGAAATGGTTTCTACACCATTAGCTTGTAGATGTTAAGATCTGCCACCATGCTTTTCTCCTCTAATGATTTTCAATTTAAATGACTAATGTGATTTTAAAATAGCATTTAAAAATAGAGCATCTGTTATGAAAAATTAAGGGTGAGGTCCAAAAGCCCTCTGTAACTGCCCTTGAAGCACTGTAAGCAAGAGGTATGTATCTAAGTCCTAGGCAGAAATCTGTCAAACAAGCAGAAGTATCAAGCCCATAACCTTCTATTCTGGTCCTGCCCACATAACTTGTTTTTTAATCCTGGGATTACCTATGTTAGTGTAAATGTCATTAATTTTACCCTGCTTCATAGTGATTGCATTGCTTCTCTGGAGATTAAGAGACTTAAATTAAAAATTAATACCCTCAGGTTACTCTGCTGTTCCCTCTGCTCTATTAGAGCTGGACTGGTCTATAGCCAGGAATGCAGGTCTGTCTGGATGAGGAGGGAAGTCTGGGGAGACCTTGACTTTTTTTTTATAGTGGCCTGAGAGAAAGTGTACCTGGCTTTCCTGTTTCTGCCTTCATCACTTTAATAATGATTCTGTGAGGTTTAATCCTTGGTAGTTCAGGCTTAAGAGAGGTCAATGGAGAGCCAAGCAAACCCTTCAGAGGTTATTGTGTATTTTGGTGAACAAGGGATGTGCATTTCAGTCTTCTTGGGTTAAGTGGTCATGGGTCTGGATTTGACTGCTTCCTGGGTATGTAGCTGTAGCTATTGGGCAAGTGAGCTAACACCTTGCATAGCTATGTTCTTAAAGAATGAGCCACTCCTGCAAGACTAAATACCTGTTCAGGGACAGGCCTGATACACCAAAGCCCAGCCTCACAAGCTCTAAACTCCTGATTTAGCTGCCTGTGTATGGGAAACAATTCCTGTCACAGTCTTTTGCTCCTTCTTTCCTATTCCTGTGCTATTCAGCAGCATTTGTAGGGCCAATCCTTCTCACTCATTGCAAACTGACACCTCACCTCATCCAGTGCAACTGGAGGCTGCTCCAAAAACTTCCCTGCTTCATACTTCTCAGTAGTAGCAGTTTTTAGCTCTTGCCATGGCCTTTTATCTTCCTTGCACCAAAGCACACCTTGTTTTTCAGTGTCAGAGTTCTCTGCTCGCACCTGGCCGTACGTGTTCAGGGAAACTGGTACCAGTCAGGGAGAAGACAGTTTTGCATGATATAGGCCAGCCCAGCAGTGCAAACAATCTCGTGAGTGGAGTTTTCATGGCTGATAGACTTCCTGTTATTCTTGCATTTTAATATCAGTATTACAGAGGACTAACCTTGCTGCTGGCTGGTTTCGTTTTAGCCAGAATGACCCCAAACAGCAGACAGTTTTTATGTAATGGGGCTATCTGTTAAAACATTATGCTTGGAGGACAAGTTATTTTCCTCTCAACGGGGAGTTATCGTGAGCTTTTTTAAAATGTATCTATTTAAAAAAGATAACAACAAAACAAGTAAACAAAAACCCAATAACCCTGAAATAAAAACTTCATTGTAAAGTCTAAGTTAATTTTGATGGCTGAGAAGAGACCTGATTCTGACTGGTCTATGTGCAGACTGCATGCTACCTTTTTTTAAACATTTTGAATGCTAACTTGTTTAACTTACCTGGGAACTTTGACATAGTGGGTTTTGTTTTGTTTTTTTTACAACTTTTCTATGGCTTACTTATTGTTTCTGTGACTGCAGGACTCCTAAAGGATATTTTCTTTCCTGTAGCAAATTTGTGCTGGCAATTGTGTGAGGCCTTGTTTTCAAGTAGGTGTGTGCTTTAGTTATGGTAGCAAGGGCCTGATTAATTGACACAAACTTTCTTAGTATCCTTGAGATCACGTAATTTATTAGGTAGGTAATTTTAACCCTCAAAACTTGCACGTGTGAGTTGTCTAAGGTGAGTGGTTAGTCAGTCATCCTGTGAGAAAGGACAGACAAAGGGCTTGTTCTGTTTGCTGTTCTCTTTGTCCACAGTAGTAATCAATTAATAGAGCTGTAATTACAAGAACAAGACTGGTAGCTGAAAAGCCAGGAGGTTGCAGTGACAAATTAGAGTGGTTCAGGTGAGTTATGGACTCTTTTGATTCTCACGGGTGCTTACTTATGCAGTTAATTGTCTGAGAATGATGGAGTGCCTTTTGCAACGTTCTGTGTGATCCCAAATTTCTATTGGGCTGCAGGCAAAGTTTTTCTGGGGAAGATGAGATTAGGGGCCTCTGTCAGGGAGAGCAAAGATGATGTAAAACGTTGCTGTCTTGACTAGGCAGTTTTATGCTTAATATGTATTACAAAGCTGTACTGTGCACCCTTCTGCAGAGGCAGTGTGCTGCTAACAGTGCCCTGAGCAGCTGGCTGTTGACAGTGCTTTAGAGAAGATCCAAGTGATACATGGAAGGGGCAACGGTTAACCCACAGATTCCCAGTTTTACAAATGTAGCAGAGGAAAAGCAGCCTGCCAGTGATGGTGGCTGTCCTTGCTCAACTAGCTCATCACCTGAGGTGCAATGAGGAATGAGAGCAGGACTCACAAAGTCACAGGGATGCAGCAGAATACTGACTAATGAATTTCCATAAAGAGATAAAAATCATCTGATAAGTCATGTCTGTGGACTTTGAAACAGAACTTTGGAAAGATTTCTTCAGAAACTGTATGCTCCAGTCTTCCAGTTGGTGTTTAGGACTGGAACTGCTCTACAAACTGTCTTACTGTCAGCTCAGTTTAGCATTACTCTGAGTATTTGAATGCAAATCCTTGTCTGCTCTTTGTAACATAGATTTCTCCTCACCAGTGCTGCTAGCCCCTTGATGAGCCCTTCTGTTGGATTGTCTGCACTAGCAAAGAGTCAGGACTACCCAGTGACTGTGAACTGCAGCTCAGTTTGTTTTCACACAAGAAAGAATATCTTCACAAAGTGCAGGAAGTGTGTCACTTCCCAGTAGCCACTGATAGGAAATACTTGTTAATTAGTCACAGTGTTTTGCACACTTCCATTCTCCAATGGTACAATTCCTACAATAAAACAGAATTCTAGCTAAAATGTAGCCAATGCCTGCTGGAGAGCGAGGAAGGAGGGTATAGGTCAGATAGTTCCCATAGAGTCTCCAGCATCTAAACTTGTCAAGGCCTCTGCTTTAGCCTTTTGATAACTTTTTTTTTTTTTTGAAGGAATTCCTAGTACATAATAGGTGTTTTTATTTGACTTGCATCACTGCAATGTTCATTAGCCTAATCCAGGTTATGCTAAATCCCAAACTAGAATATGTACTTCTTTTTGAAGAATGAGGCAGTGGAAGAATAGGAAAGAGGTTTGACAGCTCCCGGTTATAGATGAATGTCCTCCATGGGACAGTGCAAGTGCAAGAAATAGCAGATGTGTTTTACATTCTGCAATAAAAGTTTGTGAGAAGGAACTGGAGGTCCTGTTGTCCCATTGTCATTGTTATCTTCCATGCTGAATCCATATGTTTATGATGGCAAGTCTCCAGAAAATGAAGGTAAGCACTTCTTTCCCATAAAATGAAAGGAAGGTCATGGCTTTTTAACAAAACCTTCTTAAGGAATTAATCAGTTAGTCGCATTGTGAGTTTCATGGTTGTCTCTTGCTGGGATCTTTTTCGGAAGGGAGAGGCAGAGCAATGTTTTGTCTGTTTCTTGTGTAACTTCCTTGCTAGAATTTGAATTTGTCTTATATTTATGTTGGGAAAACATTCAGAAATAGCTATCCATCAAATACAGAAATGTATCAGATATGTAGGGTTAGGAGATGCTTCTCACCAATTGGTTTGCTTACAATCTCTCTAGAGGTTTTAGTATTTTGCTTAAATATATTTTCAAACAAGATATAAAAACAGACCCTCAGACTGGACCCTGTCTGAGTTGAATGCTAAATGTTGACATGAAGAATGAGAAAGTGGCAATGGGAGCTTGAGTCCTGTGAGCCTCACACTTCTGCAGTCTAAATGGAGATGGGAATAATTGTTACACAAGTGACAGTGCTCTGCCTTCAGACATATATAGGACTGTGTCACCTTCATTATATTTCAAGTCCATTATGCTCAGGAGATATTCTTTGTTTTGTAATTCTTGATGAAAAGAATTAGCTAGAAGAATGAAATTCTTTCAAACGAACTGTTACTAATTCAAGCAATGTGCCTACTGGGATTAAACCACAGCCAAGTACAAAGGGTACAATGTGCAAGGAAATATAACCAGATTTGAAAATATGCTGATGTTAATATCAATAACTTGGTGAAATTTCTGTAATTTTGAAGATTCTTTAAATTATATTTTTTAGTAGATTTACACTTATTGCAATGTGAAATAAATGGCAGGACATCTACAGTTAGTCTGACAGTGGTCACAGGGGGAAGGAATCTTTAGGTGTGTTTTCTTGTTCTTTAATTTATGAGCCTCTTTCTCCAGAGACCACATCCTCCTAATACCTCTGGCCTTATGGTTTTACACCATACCAGGTATAGAGATTGACATTCTCAGGCAGTGCTGCCAATATCCAAGCCCTGTGGAAGAAATGGCAAGCTGCCATATGTGATTAGAGGGATTAGGCCACAACCAAAGCAAATTATTCTTTTCTGTTCCAATATTAAGTTAACTTTTATCCTCTTTGTTATTAACTCTTCTTTTGAGTAAATTGCCTTTATAGTCTTCAAAGTGATGATGGTCTTAATGTCTTACCAAATAAATATAAAATTGAACCACAGGCAGAGTCATGTGGACCAACAAATCAGCTGTTCCAGGAGAAAATGAGAATTTTTCTGAAGTGCTAGTGTTACTCCAGCTGAACTTCTTCCTCTTTCAGCTGGTTGAACATCATTATATAAGGCTGTCAATGCAAGTATCTTAATATTGCAACTATTTTACAGGCTAAAACCAGCAAGGATTATTTTGATGCTGTTGTACAAGGGTAAAGTGTAAGCAAAGCTTGTGTGTAACTTTTAATATTTCCCCCTTTGGAGCATTTATCTGGTCCTATTCTTTCCCTTAACCATGTTGTAAGGAATACTGCACAGGAGAACAAATAGGCTTATTATTGCAATAAAATGAAGCATTGCTGTATTAATAAGGCAAAAATGAAACTGCTCTTAAAATAGAAATCCCTCACTTCTGCAAAACTCCTTGTTCTACCAACACTGTTCACAACTAGCTAGATAAGAACTTTCCTACCTCCCACTGACTAAACACATGTGTAAGCAAACATTCTTCTCTAAATTAATCTCTGGGACTGTTGGGAATATGATATGTTGTGTATACCCTGATATTATAATTTTGAAAATATTCTGATAGCACCTCTTGTAAGAGCAGCAGGATTGGCTGCAGATATGTGTATCTTACTGGGTGATCTTTTCCTTTCTGCCCCTTCAGGAATAAAAATAGCAACAGGCCTTGTTGTGCTTATTTTAAATTCTTGTCCTGATAATTGCAAGCAACAGCTTTTAAAACTCCTGTGAATTGTGACTTAAGTCCCTCTTCAAAGTTAATAGCTTTTCTTTCTCCACTGCTACAAACTGAAATCCATAATCCTCTGATCTCCTGAGCAAATATGTTCATGACCATTTGTGCTTGTGCCAACACTGGCGTTTAGCTTAATTAGCTGTTCTGCCTTCGTGGGATTTGCCTCATGTATTTACAGAAAAATTATCTCTAAGCCTAGACTGCTGCTGAGTTACCTGTGAATGTACTGCTTAAATATCACTGGAGAATGAAATTTATTCAGGAGACTGATTTGTTTGTTGTTGCTGCAAAGCTGTTGCTTGTGGGGCTCACAGTCAGAAGTACTGTGACTGCCTAATGTCACTTCCCAGGGCCATAGGGGCCAGTTGTCCAATTGCTCTTAGCATTCTTCTTGGCTTCCCTGCTTCAAAATAAAGGTTTATTATTTCCTGAGCATGGGTGTAGGCCAAACTTGGCTACTTTTGAGAATGAGCTCCTCTGCACATGCAAATTGTTGAAGTGCACAATTGCATTTATCTGTCTTCCTCAGCTTCCTGTTGCCTTATGTGTGGACTTCCAAATCATCCTAGTTGCTAATGCTGGTATGTTCTAGCAGCAGAGCAATATAATTACAAAAATAACTTTCAAGCACATGAATCCAAACCCTCTTATTTTTAAGAGCCAGTAGGTTACCTGTGAGTGAATGCTTTCTGGGGTGAAGGTGTGTGCAGAGAGCAGCTGTTGATCAGCCAGGCCTGCAGGGTGGCTGTTCAGCTGAAGGAGCTGGCACAAAGAGCTGTGTGAGGCAGCCACAAGTGTAGGATTGGCTGCCACCCTCTTCCTCTTGTTGGAAGGCATTGGCTGCAAGACAGATTCTCTGGATCAAAGCTTTAGCAGCTTAGGTCTATAAGGAACACTTGAAAAGTTGCTCTGCAACATAAATTTAGGACATTATGAAGTTTCTGCATGCAAAAGGAGATCTTGCTGGTTTGAATGGCACAGCTGACTCTGGGGTTTTGCTGTTTGTTTTTTGACTCTGTTGGTAAACTCAGTGTCAGCCATGGTGAAGTACTCCAACCTTTTCTTTGCCTTCCTCATTGCATCCCATAAGTATACACTGAGTAAAAACTTGGAAACCTAAACTGTTATTGTAGTACCTTTTAATGTAATATCCCATGGCGTTTGGGATAAAGTATTCAAATTAACATTTCCCCCTTTGTATTTGGGGGAAAGCAGTGTGTGGGGGTAAGCAGAGGCCTCTGTAGCTTGCTTAATGAGTTTGTAGACAAAGTTGTTTTTCTTTTGTGGTTCCTGTTTTAGAAAAATATGAATTCTGACTTAAAGAAATTGAGGTGTACAGCTGCCTGAGAAATTCTGAGAAATTTTACAAGATAAAATTTTTGTGTGAGTGCCTGGCCTAAATCTCTTGAAAACCAAGAGCAGCTTAAGTATGTCTGTGGGCAAAACGATATTTTGAGTTGCCTTTTTGTTTCTTTTATTGCCAAAACACAGAAGTTTTCATGCATGAGTTGGATAAAACAGAATTTCAAATTCCTGTTTATTACTGGGAGTCTTTCATTAAAGGGAAGATTTTTTTTATGTGGTTTTACCTGAATGTAATGTTTAAGAAACAATTATGCCGAGTATGCCACAGTTCACAAATGTTAATATAGGGCACATGAGTACCCTACAATGTGGAAGTCTGTCAGTCAAAATTTCCATGATTTAATCAGGTTGATAAGGATCTTTCAGTCTTATTTGTAACTTAAGTCTGAAAACTTTTCTGACAAAAAAGCCATTGCCATTGAACTTGCAGTGGCACCAAACAAACTGTTCAAACCTCTCAATTCTTCCTGACAGATATGAGGGTTTTCAAGAGGAAGAAAGTGTCAAAAGAAGTCAACATAATTGAGGCTGGGGTGGTGTTAGAGTGTAAATTCAACAGGGAGAAGACATTAATTTTTATTTTTTTTTCACTTTTTACTTTTAAGTTAACCTTAAGCTTTATAACAGGTTCCATACTCTAAGCAGGCAGTTTTTACCATCTGTGTTTGGGATCAGTGCTGATAATCTTTCACAGAAAGCCAGTCTCACAGCAACTTGTATCAGACCATCTCATGAGATTGGCCATGCACCACACACACAGAAAGAGGTTTTCTTGTTTATGAAGAACTGTGGATTCATGGGTGAAGGATGGGTGGTATCTTGCCTCTCTCTGATTGAAAACTAAGTGAGGGAGCAACCCTAGCTGAAGAAACTGCTCTGCAGAATGATGGTATCTGTGAAGTTTAGTAGCAGTGCTGCTTGCTATGAGCTCTCACAGCCTGTTTGGATGTGCCCTTGCAAACTGTTGTTCAGATGGGGAAGACTGGAGCTTTATTTCCACTAATTTTATTGACTTGAGTGCTGAGAGACACCAGTGAAGTCTGCAGGCGGTTTTGTAAATGCTGTCCAACTATTTCCTTTAGATTTTTAAATTGAAGTAGTAAGACAGTATAACACATCCTCCCTCAGTCTTCTTTAAACAAAGAAGACCAAAGATATGGTTAAGACACTATTCCCTGCACCAGCTTTCTTGCAGACTTGACTGATCTTGGGCAAGAAACAAAGAAAAACCTTTGATTTTTCCAGTTCAGCTGTACAGGGTTTATAGTTTCTTCATGAGCTTCTATTCCTGTTGGCTGGGCATTTGCCATTCAACCAGCATCCAGGGCTTTGGATCTGCAGTGTGGATGCTGCTTGCTGTGTCAGATGGTGTGGGAAGTTTCCACATGACAGTTGGAACCAATATCCGTACCTGTTCCTAAGCTGAAGGAGTACCCTTGTAGATACTCAACAAATTTAGGATTGTTATATTTGTTGGTAGTCCTATAGTAAGCACTTTTCACTTTTGCCTAATTATAAACCCATATTTTTCTAAATGCAAATGAAGTTACAGATGGCAGATTGTTTGAGATGCTGTTGTATCAACCTCATGCAAAAAAATCATAATGAGCATCATAGAGAAAAATATGGCAGCCAAAAAAAACGTGCAGAAGGTGGTTGGGCGTTGGAGTTGTTGGGGGGATAGTCAGTAACGTGGCTACATCTCCCTACAAAAATATAAAAGAAATGCTGTATGTTCAGAACGAAGTTTCCCTTTGAGTCCTGCCAGTGTCTTCAATATCTTGTTTTAGTGGCCTGGTTGCACCCTTGTGGCCAGGGGAGCAAGTGCAGTGACTCTTTGCAGGACTGTAGTGCTGGGTAGATCGATATGATCTCAGCATCCTGCCAGCCACATCAGTGTGGTCTGCGAGGGCCAAAGGGAGACACCCACAGCCCTGGAAGGCTGTGATGGAGCTGCCTGGTACAGAGACATGTCCAGTGAAAACATCTGCTTCTCTTCTGTCTCTCACCAGGTCTGGCACTAGGCATGCTTCTGAGCATTAAATTCGAGCTATTTATTTCTTTTTTCTCAGGCTTTGACATCCACATCTCTGTGATCCTGAGGTATTCTGTGCTATGACCACAGAGGCACCTAACTCCTCCCTGTGCCACTCTCTCTGTTTCTTTAAGGGTTTTTTTGAAGAAGAGGTTTTTGTCTTTGACAGTTGGAATTATCTCTAAGTGGATAGTCCTCTGAAACCATGGCTTATGAAACAGAGACAAAACAGTATTTCAAATTACTACTTGTAAATGCAGTTTGGCTTGTATAAAGCAGTGAGGTTCATGTTACCACATGACTTGTAATTACATGTACTCGATATGATTATGTATAAATTATTTCACATTTATTCCATAGGGTCTGTGGGACAGTGATTTGGCCTTTTGTTTTCTTCCTTTTACTATAAATCATTGTGATAAGTGTTCTTTACTTATTTTGAGGGGATTGTTATCTGCCCTTTCCTTCCAATTTTTGTGCTAACTGTAAGGATGATTTAAAATATACTTGTATAATACAAGTATATATATATACCAATTGTATGACATTCATTTCTGTGTTTTAGGGTGTGAGTTGTCATATTGGGGAGGAATATATTTTCATGGCCACCTTGTTCGAGAGGCCTGTAAAACAGGTTTGACTTGAAGTGACCATTTGAACTTCATAAAGTCATTTAATCACACTGAAAAACTTGTTTCTTTTAATTAAAAATGCATACATAATCTGCTTCCCTGATCCCTGATACTGCAACTTGTTCTTCCTTGTCTCTTTTTCAGGGAATGTGTTGTTTGTTCTCAAGCACTGGATATGCTGGGTCAATGAACTGTTACATCAGGAAGCAGAGCTGAGAGGACAAACTGAGAAGAAATTATTGTGATGGCAAGCAGGAATGCAACACTTTCCCAGAAGTCTCTCATCTAGGGAAACATGCAAGAAAGAAACCTTTGTGACTCTTTAAACCACTGACTGTAACCTGGTCCAGGTTTGTCAGTGCTTGCTGAAAAGCCTTCTAGAACTTTAAAGCAGGATCCAAGATCTTCCCAGACGCTTTACTAGTCCTACACAGAGAACAAGATGATTGACCTAAGCTTCCTAACAGAGGAGGAACAAGAGGCAATAATGAAGGTGCTGCAACGGGATGCAGAGCTTAAAAGAACTGAAGAAGAAAGAGTCAGGTAAGGGATCTAGCACCCTGCTTGTCCTGGGAAGACCTCCACAGTTCCTGTACTGTGTTACTCAGGGGTAGATTAAAGCAGTTGTTGCTGAGGGCCCCATATTCCTCAGTGTATGTTTGGAGTTTTTTTACTCTGGACTAGATTTACCATAGTCTCTGGTTGAAATACCTCTACCACACAAATGATTCATTACTGGCCAGAATGGTTTTGGACCTTTGCAATTCCTTTAGGGGCCAAGAGCACCCTGTGTACGTCTGCCTGGATACACATCTGCCTTGGCTTCCTCAGAAGAGGATTCAGTTTGCAAGTGTTAAAACCACTGCAGATTGGACACATGCATAGTAAGTGAGGGACTTGGCTCAAAAGGAGTGCAAGCACCTCCAACAAATCAAAGTATGGTTGCTGTCAGCAATATGTCTGAATGCTGAAGTTGTACCTAAAATATGTGGAGCTGCAATATTTTGGAGGTGTAGCCCAGAAGTACCAACACTATGCCCCACTCTCAAGAGAAGTCCTTGCAATCCATGGATAAAGCAGAAAATTGCTTCTTAATTTCTTTGTGGTGTCACAGATAGAACAATATGTTGTTATTCTGGAGTGTTTTATGTGCTGGGAGGTTTTACTGGAGCTACTCATAGGGTAACTGCCATGACTAGAAATACATGCATGGAAAGTAGTGTTTCCCAGAGGACTCTCAGAAAGCTGGCTACCTACACAGGTATAAATAGCAGGCAAATAGTTGTTTCAGCTGGTATAGATAGCTGCCTGCTCAAGAGTGAGGATTTTGGTAGCAATTGGTTTGGTTTTTTTTCCGGTATGAAGGAAATTATCCATTACAAGGTACACAAAATAGTATGTGGACAAATAATTAAAAATAGAACCTGAGGTGCTGAAAACTCCAAGTGCTATAACAGAAACAAATTTTACAGGATTGCCTCAGTGAGGGCAGGATTTTCTCTCACTGATTTGGTGATCTTCTCTAAGGTTCCTTTCTGTCATGATGTTCCTCACGAAGTAATGTACTTCCAGTTTGAATGTTTTGAAATTATTCCAACCACGACACATCTCTGATGCTTCTTTGCCACTGAGAAAGATTTTTTTGATAAATGTCCTTGGTGTAGGCATACCCTATGAACTGCAAAGGAAAGGGCAGCCTGCCTCTTGCCCTAAGAGCAGCATTCCTTTTGCTGAGTATGCTTGTGCAGCCCTGAGGTTCTTTGATCAGCATATTGTTGAGTTATTCTACTTGCTTTTTTAAGAGGAACAAAGTGTAGACCAGTAGCTTTTCCTTGTTATAAAGACTTTTCCTCTCAAAGCATTTGCTTTGCTGAAGGTAAAATCATTATAGGCACTATTCCAAGATCCTGTCCTTATCTTAATGAGCCTAAGTAAGTATTTTTACCAAAGAGTTTTGTCTTCTGCTTCAAAAAGCAGTAAACTGACTTTTCTGTAACAGAATAGGCACTTTATTTACTGAAGGTAGAAAACCACTGGTTTTAGTCTTGGAATGTTACATCAGTGCCAGGTCTGAAAGCATTCAGGGTGAGTAATTGTAGATGAGAGTTTGAAAACAGCATCTAGGGAAAGGAATCCTTCTTGGAACAGAAATTCAAAAAAGCCACTCTCAGTAGTGGTCTGAAAGGACTGTCAGCAAGTATTTTTGTCCCTGTAGCTTTACTTTTGCCATTTATAATTCTAGTTCAAGAGGGTGTGGTGGAAAATGCAAGAGACTGCAGGTTGTAGCAGTCTGTAATCAGCACGTTCACTGCTGTAATAAAGTCTCTTCTGGTTTCTGAATATTATAACTTCTGAGAAGCTGGTAGCTTACATATGAAATGAATTTTTCTGCTTAATTGTGGCACATGGAGCTTGTTTTTCATATCTTATATATTAAAACACTACTTGAAATATCTTCAGCCAAGGAGATGCAGTATTTTAGTTTGGATTCTAAGCCTTGCACAACTGGAAGATTCCAAGAGCTGGGATCAACTGTCATCATACAAACATCAGACAACGTGTTATTTATATGTGTATATAATGGAAGTCATTCAATGTGATATTTTTTCCTCTCCAGAAGAAATTCTGAGGTTTGAAGGGTATTCTGTGCTATGTTCTTGGAGCGTGGACAAATTGGTAACATGACAAAATCCTCTTTGAGCCACTTCCTAGTGGAATTTTACAAATCACCTGATAGAGTCTCTTCCCTGCTAACAGTTCCTTGTATTGCTAATCTAATAAAACTACTCTGATTAGGCTGGCCCATGCAGCCTCCTTAAGGCAGTCTGCTTTAAATCTTGGCTTGTTGAAGGCTGTAATAGGTGTTTCCCCATCGTGTGGCTCCTTTTGTGTTGGTCTGGATCAGCATGATTAGTTTTAGGTACAGCACTGCCTTGGGAACAGCATGTCTGCTTCCTCCTTCACCTCTGCCGAGGTTTGTCTCAAAGGAAAGAGGATATTGATGTTCTAAATTGGCAAAAGGGTGATGAAGAAATCTCAGATGACAAGAAGGTGTGATGCACGGAAAGCAAAATACATCATGTGTTTTTTAATTCCTAGTGCAAGAAGATGCCTCTCTACCCTAGGAGCTGCAGCAGGTCACTCAGTGTTGTTGGAGATGGGGCAAAGGCATAAAACTAGAATCAGATGACAGCTTGTCAAGACTAGAAGCTGTTTTTCAACATATTACTAACTTAATTATTTTGATTTTGTTGTCATCATTCCTGTCCAGGAATCTCTGATATGCCCTGCTCCAGCAATGAACCAATGATTGGGCTAGTATATAACTGAATGTCCTGGCAGTAGCTTCAACATAACCCCTAACTCCTTTTGCAGATTCATAGTTCAGAATTAACTTAACTTTGAGCTCTTTTTGGAGTCAGTAACGTGAGCAGAAATATATCTGTCTGTGAAATTGTGGACTGTGGTTGGGTGACTCTTCTGTGGCTTGAGTAGCTGGCCCCTGGCACCAGTGTGTCTAAGGCAGAAAGCTGTTGTGGTCACCTTTGGGACAGGGTTCCCTGCTGTGGCCATCAGCCTTCCCAGCAGAACCTCTGAGCAGTGCTCTCATGGGCTGTGCTTGGGACTGTCTGCTCCTTGTGTAAACTGAAGGAGGTTAATGATAGGGGAAATTCTGATGTGGAGTTGTTTGTGTGGTGGGTGGGGACTGCTGCGTGCCAAACCCCTTTGATACACTAACTGATGTGGCATTGTGAAAAGAGAGAAAGCTTCAGGGGTCTGATTCTGCTGGGAGTGTGTGGCTGTTGAAAGCCTATTGTAAATGTTATTTTGACTCTGGTCAGTTCTAACAGACATCCTCTCCAGTTACTTTTCAAGAGAGTTTTCCTTATATCGTTGATTGTCAGAAGGAAGGCTCTCTTGTGAGGTGGGATATATTTAAGGTATCATGGTGAGGTTAATATTGGCACTGGGGAAACCTGGCTTACTACTGTAATATGAAAATAACTGACATCAGAATACATACTTAAAATTGTCATAAAATATTTTTTTGGTACATGTAACTTTTGAGAGTGTGCTTAACAGAGGCAAGGAGGTTCTTGGTGTGCCTAATGCAGCAGAAAAAGATAAGCTGATGTCTTCTGGATGAATTCCTCTTCATGGACACTGCTTAGCACCACATGTGATTTTCCAAATACAGTGACTATTCAGGAAGTAGATCCATTTTATTGTCTAGCAGAATATTCATGTCATTATTTATCCTTTTTAACAAAGCCAACTGACATAAGAATGAAGGTGGGGAGGATGGTCCCAGCCTACGTTGTAAAATGCCAGTAAAAAAAACAGGACTGTTTTCAACTTGATCAGGTGAGATAACTGGGCTTAAGGAAGAGACCTTACATATTGGTCTGGGTAAGAGATACAGCCTCGGACTACAGTGAGAAATGAGCTGATACTTTTTCTTTCTTTTTCAAAGTATTGATTGCTACTTTGTCTACTAGTAGCAAAAAAATTGTTTGACAGGATGATGATTGGGATTGCTAGTGAAGCAGGAGAGATGGGATTTATTTTGTATAGTAGAAGAATGTACTGAAGGGAAAAAGTGGATACTAATAACAATTTTTAACCTGTATATTGAGTATTCCCTCTATAAACAAGGTTTTCCCTACAGTTCAAAAACTTTCTTGCTAAGACTTATCATGTTTTACCTGACACTGTATTGTGTTATTAAGTGCCAAACTGAAGCCTTTGTCTTCAGATTAGATTAGTCTTGATTTATAGTTCACCTAAAATCCTAAATGCAACCTTTTCTTTTGCGCAGCAGGAAAGATGTCCTTGCTGGTAGTGTGAAGCAAATTGTGATACAGGCTCTTCTGCTCACATGTATTTGCTTGTATGTGCCATTTGGTGGGGCTTATTTTATGCTTAATATGCCTGCTTTTAAAGCCTGTGAAGAGCCAGGGACACTGTGAGCCAAATCTGTCAGTTGCATATTTTCTAACAACCTTTTTACCCTTTGTTCAGATTGTCCTGTGCTTTGTCCAGGCAGACTCTAATATCAAAGGTATATTGTCACAGGACAGCTGTGCCTTCATTGTGAGGGTTGGGTTGGTTTGGTTTTCCCCTGGCAGGCTTACTTGGGTTGCATCAGGAGAAAGAGAGGAGGCCATTGGGGAGCCTCTATCCTTTAAAATAAGCAGAGAAACTAAACAGTGTAAGGCTGTTCTAGAAAGGAAACAATTAGAAAATAATAGAAGCTGCTAGTACTGGCAGACCTTGAAGACTCCTGCCTCCTGCGGCAAGACTCAAGGGTCTTGATACTAATTTCCTGAATGGAATACAGTTAAGCTTCTATATACTAAGGAATGCTTCAACAGATTCACATATTCTTTGTGCCTTCCTAGGAAGTTTCTATTTACATGATCTACGTAATTTATTGCTTGCAAAAGGAAATTTACTTCAAACTTGACAGTGCAATTACTAAGTCTGAGTGCTAAGTGCAGGTTGAAAGGCACACGGACATGAAGGACTCTATCTGTAGTGCAGAATATACATAGAGTTTAAATGAAACAGGGGAAATGTGCCAGTCTGATGTCCCATGTGTGGCCATCTGCTAGGAGAGAAATGTACAGCAGGGTTAATGTGGTCAGCGTGTTTTACAGCCACTTGTTCAACACAAACTTTGGGATCATAGTTTTGCTTCTAGATTCTGATGGAAACAATATTTCAGTGGGCAGCAGAGCTTCATGTTTTCTCTTTTCTCTCCAAAATCAAATGACTTCTCACACCTCTGAGCATGTAACTCATTCATTCATTCTGATGCTCCAGGCTTGGATGAGTCTGTCTCCTCTCTGACTTGAGAGAGAATGTCAAGTCTTTGTCTTGTCATCAAGACTTGTGCTGACTACAGCCTGGTCAGTTCTCCAAGGACCCAAAAGCAAGATAACACCTGAGATTTATTCATCAGGTTATTGTTAGTAGACTTAACACACACAGACTTCTAAATAAGCATTACATGGAAGAATATGAATTACTACAAACAAGATTGGCTTGCTTTTCCATGTGTCCAGCTACTTCTAACTATTAGAAATCTTGCTGTCTAGAGAGACCCCAAGGGCAAGAATTAGAGGTATTGCTTATGAGGAATTTTGATGACAAGGATAGGGAAAGGTTGCATACCCCATAAGTTTGCTTTGTTCTTTCTAGTATAGCCCTCAAACAGTTGGAAATTGTATTACTCTATTTTCTAAACCAATTAAATAGTAACTGATGGGACTTCTTGGGTTTTAGGGTTTTGTAAAACCACGTGCAGCTACTATGCAAAAGATAGTTTACTTGCAATTTGGGACTGCCCACTACAAATATTTTGGGTGTTGTTCTCTAATAAATGCCAGAACAGACTTTCTTCCTATACCTTGTATAGATATTTGCAGACTAAAGAGGCATGCTCATACAAGGTGGAATGTTTAAACAATTACTGCTTTGTCCTGTAAGTTGTCTTAATTGTTTCTTACTCTCAAAGAAGGAAAAATAACCTAATCAACAAGTCTGGCTCTTATAATGCCTAGTTTAATATAATTTTACTCTGTTCTTGCTTGTGTGATACTACAAGAAGTTTGTCTTGTCTGTGTTCAGAAAGTGACCCAGAACCTAATCCTTTGTCTTTTTGTTGGTTTGTGATTTGCTGTTATGTTTGCAGCAAATAGAATTGAGATAAAATTCATCAAAATTCTCTTTCCTTTCAAATTCTCCACGTATTTGGTATTCCATTTTCAGAAGCGAGGTTTTGGAAGTTAATCTGTACATAAGGTGTGGTAATATCAGGATTTTTAAAGGCTTTATTTTGGTATTAGACTCCAGGGTGCTTTTTCCATATGTTTGGATTAGGATGTGTGGGACAATAATGAATCTGTCTTTGAGGTAAACACTGGTCTAAATTGTCCTTCATTCAGCATGAGGAATCCCAGAATATGCTGGCACCACACTGATTCTCCTGTCTGAAAAGCTCAGCTTAAGCTGTCAATTGGAGTATAAGGAAATCAAATAAAGCATTAAGGTGTCAGTAGTAACATCTTGCAAATTCTATGGTGACTTGTAATGCAGACTATGAATAAGGCAGGTGGAGAAGAGGGAATTGAGACACTGAGGAGGTATAGATGAAAAATTTTAGGTATGTATTGCTAGATACTCTTTAAAAACAGGGATGAGTTGTTTACCTCTTTGCTCATACAATAACCTGCTACAGTAGCCTACAAAGCATAGGACAAATCATTCCAGATTGGGTGATAAGAAGGTTAACAGGGATTGATAATCTCAGAGCAGATTTCCTGCCTTACAGTGATACCATATGATCTGGCCCATTATCAGATGTTCCAGAGGTGGAGAGGAACAACCCAATTAATCCATGCATAGATTTTCTGTTTGCTGCAGACTGGTGGACAGTTGGTTTGTATTCCTATTCAGTGCAATCTCCATGTACTTACTGCCCTAGGGAAGATGACAAATTTTCCATCTTGCCATAAAACATGTTTCACCTTGGCATAGTGGAAACATCATACTGAATAAGGGAAACTCTGACTTATTCAGTCCAAAATCCTCTTTTAAATTTCCTTTTGACTATGTACCTTTATTTTCTTGAGTTTCAAGTTCCTGTAGGAGAAATGAGCACTAGCTTCATTATTACCCTAGGCTGTTTTCAATTGAAAAAATGCAGCATAAACTAACTGGCATTTTAACAGAGCACAGAGGGACTCCAGAATATATCTTTGCATCATACATAAAGCTTATGCTGCATTTTCTCCTCATTGCAAACTTGGCAACTGAGCCTGCAACTTGATTCTTAATCTGGATGTCTACTAGTTCTTTGATAACCAAGAGGAAAATTTAATGGCAGCTTGGTCAGCCTCTTTGTTAACAGGGGAACTGGTGTAGAATCAGTTGTTGGCTTCTAGTCCTGGTGTGGTTTGCTGGGGGGCTGACGTAGCTGTGGAAAATCACGTCTGCAGTCTGATTCTCCACAGTTCCTTTCAAGGTAAACTACAACCTATGTCTAATTCCTAGCAGTCAAACAGGCCCACGTAGTGCAAGCAGTTTGATGTTACTGCTAAGACCCACTCCTAGCAAATCTTGAGAATTCAAGTAACATGGTAAAAATTCCCATTTGTTGCAAAAACTGCTGCGGGCATTACAAGTCTACAATGTATTGGTGAACATAGGAGGCTTAAAAACATTTTTGTTGTCAAGACCTACAACTAATTGTCTTTCTGATGATGGAAATCTGTTTCTTTATTTGTGGCTGGAGAATGCCTAGAAATAGCCTTAATACTTATGTTGCTTTTAGTTCTTAAAAAAAAATAAAATGAGACTGACAAGCTAAACACGTCTCTTGAAAAGGTGAGTAAGCCAAGCTTACTTCGAGGTGAGATAGTAAAAGTCTGTTGTAAGTTAGCAGCTGTGGGCATCTGACAGTTCTCACTGTACAAACCCTATAGGCAGGCAGGTCATTTGTAAAGGAAGTGCTGTGTAAATCGAGAGCATATTTATACCTTTGTTAGCAATCATAATTAATTAATTCCCAAAGTCTAGAAGGCCTGTTGAGCTGGTGGAGTTAAGGTACACTAACTCTCATAGGCAGCTAGCGGGGTACTTGACTTTCACTTCCAGACAAAATGAGAGCTGTGTTGCCTGGTTGGCCAGTTAGTCTAGAGCATGACGAATCCATCCCTCTGTCTCTGTCTGGTGATGTTAACTGGTCCCAGATCTGAGAATCCTTCTGGCAGGTAAGCAGGCTGCAAGAGCTGAGAGGCCTGGGATCCTGTCCCCTGCCACAGCCCAGCTGAGCTTCCTCTGCTCTGAGCTGACTTGTGAAGGTTTCCAGCCACACCTCAGTTTCAGTGGCTGAATACCGAGGGGAGAAGGATGAGCAGTGTCTGGTGTAAAAGCATTGAATGAAACAGGGTGAGGACATTGAATACTTGTGCTGTGACTCAGTAGCCTCCCGCTAGAGAGCCTCCCTTGGCATATGTTGTCATGCTGTCCCAGAGCACTTGCTGCGGTCAGAGCTCTGCTGCCCTGCAGGCTGTGCAAACAGCTGAAAAGCCAGTCCCTAGCCCTAAGGGGCATCACTCCTGAGAAGACAAATAACACGTGTGAAAGGAGGTGAAAGGGAGAAGCAGTCACCTGTGTAAAAATTTGTGTGTTCTGCATTCCATTCTTCCTCATGATTGCATTTGTAAATTGAGTAATATATTTGCTGGAGGACAAAGGGAAGCTATTGCTGTGTTCCTGCTTCACCTTAGAACACCTGCTTAGGAAAGGTACTTATTTTGGCCCTTTGAGAAGCATAGAGAGAGGGAGAAATTTTAAATGAGCCAGTAATACTATGGACTGTTGAATCTTGGAGTTTAAAATGCCAGTGATGACCCCAACATCTGGCAACCTAAACTGTATGTAGTGTATTTGAGGCACCCTAGGAGGGACTGCATTTTGACAGTACTTTCAAAATGAAGTTTTAAGCATTCAAATTCTAATATAGCTGATGCATTCAAATAAAACTTTTCATATCTGTCTGTACAAAGAAGAAAGGAAAGTTGAGTTCTTTCTCAAGACTTTCTTATCTGAGACAGATGAGAATGGTCTGTCTTAGTGGGAGGATTGGGACTAGCCCAGTGTCCTTTCTCTGCTGTGAATGAATATCTGCATGTGACAGTCAAATCTACAAACTATAATAAAAGGGCTGTCATCAGAGTTAATTGAAGATCTGTCCTCATGAGAAATGTCATACTCTGGTGAACTTCCTTGGGGTTGGGCTCGATGATCTTTAAAGGTCCCTCTCAACCCATTCATGATTGTCCATCAGGCCTGTGAAAAGACAGCACCATTCCATGGCAATGTGGACTATGCTTAGCCCTCAAGTCTCAGTAAATGGACCTGATTTGATTTCTCCCTTGGGCTCTGTTGTTAGCTTATTTGGCTGAAGGAAAGGACATGAATGGACAAGGAAGATGAAGCATGACTTGACTATTTTTTTGTTTAAGTGCTCTCTCAATCTGTGTAGTAACTTCCCTGATCTGCAGGTTAGACTCCAGGCCATGTGTAAGCATATGCCTAATATGTTACATCCCTAACAAGGGAAAAAAACAACCCCTAAAATTGCCAGCAGCAATACTTATTCTGTTAAAGCATGCTTCATAAAAGCAGGAAAACCCTGGAGCCTGAAAACAAATAATTAAAAATTTGTCTCCAGGTTTTTAAAATGGCTGCAGTTCACATGATGGATATGTGTAGATTAATAAAATAAATGGAACAAAGTTATTTTATTGTTTCTTCAGTGTGGTGATACTTTTCTTTGTATTCATGTAAGGATTTTTGTGTAATTTATGGAAAAAATGGCACCATGATTCCAGTACACATTTGGAGTGTTTGTGTGTGTGTAAATGCAGTGCCAGATGCATCTTCTGAGTATCAAAATAGCCATGCTCTTAATTTTTCTAGAGACCTTTCATGCTGTTCTATTAGTTTATCTCAATTTTAATCTTGGAAAACTGGCTTTTGAAGGCAGGAAGTCAAGATCAGCAGTTACTGGAAACTTCTCTAGTGCTTGAGTGTTTATCATCGTAAAACTGTGATTGAAGTAGTAAGGCTGAGGCTCTTCCCTTTCCAGCTCATTGTCATCTTTCATAATTAAATAAGGAGCATAATGGGTGAGAAGATGGAAATAGGATGTGAAGACAGTGTTGAAAAAAATCAACAAACAAAACACAACCCACTCCCCAAAACAAAAAACAGCCAACCAAAGAAATATTAGTCTTTATTTCTGTTCACATAGGTAAGTATGTGAAGTATGTTTATATCTCATTTATTCCTTTTTCTCTTCCTCAGGCATTTACCAGAAAAAGTCAAAGACCATGTTCAGCTAAAGAATATGAGTGGGCAGTGGTTTTATGAGGCCAAGTCCAAGAGGCACAGGGATAAGATCCATGGAGCAGATATTATCAGAGCTTCCATGCGTAGGAAACCTGCCACCATTGGTAAGCATTTGGCTTGTATTTTATTTTGGAAAGGCAGGCTCTTGCTTTACCTAACCTCAGAAAATGTTGTCTGTGAAATATAAGAGTACTGGAGTCTCTACAAGTGGAAAGTGATGCAAAAAAGAGACTTCCCATGTAATTTACAGTGTAAGCTTTCCTTTCCCACAGCGCTGTATATTAAAGAGTTGTGGCTGCTAACAGAAGGGACTGGCTTGTGTTTTTGTGTAGGATTAAAAGCTCTCTGCACTCCAAAACTCATTCCCATTTCCATTTCTGAGGCCCTGTGAATTATTTAGGAACATAGAAAGAATCCAAGATTGCTCTTTAACATCAGTTTCCAAGATTTAAGTGCTTGGTTTGAGACCTTTGAGGCTTAATGCCAGGCATCACAAGCTAGAGCTAGTGGTTATAACTAACTGAAATATATGTGCTGAAAGCTCTGGCAGCTGTAGCTGGCATCCTGTGTCCAGGTGAATTTTAAGTGCACCCAGAATCTCCGTGCCATGGTGGGTGCCCTGGTCACCAAGAGCTTTATCCCTTGGAGGGAAGGAGTGAGCAGTCAATCTGTATTCACAAAGACATATTATATAATATCCAGGATTTTGTAGACCCCCATCATAAATCTCTCAGCATCTGACTTTTAATCTAAAGTGTCCTGGTCTATTTTATCATTCTTCATATTGAAATTGAAAGTGATATTCATATT
>VZTB01007629.1:24869-61324 GCA_013397245.1 Thryothorus ludovicianus
TTACTGAAACTGACCTATTTCCCCTTTTAACCTCCTCAAGTTCTACTAAGTCTTTTTCAGAAGGGCAAGACTTACATTATTCTTACCAGATTGTACTGCTGTTTGTACTATTAATTTTTTTTAGCTCTTTCAAGGGGTTTTGCTATTTGCTAGTGAAGCAAGTAAGGTACCTACTCCATACTGTGACTGGACTATAGTTTGTTGCCTTCTATGGGTTTTGTAAATACAAATTAGCCTTGTTTTCCTCTGTGTAACTCTGTAATATTGCACCTTCTCAATTTCTATGTTTTCAGAGATGATTTTGAATGATGTCAGTTTAGTCAGTTAGAGGTTACTTCTTTGAATTTTTAAGTTAAAAAGACAAGACCTGAAAAAGAATGCAAAAAAAAAATAAATATCATAGGTAATTGGTGTGATGTGTTTGTCATTTTGGTTGATTTTGTGCTTAGAGGTTATGAAAATCAGCTGTAAAAGTCTAGCTAAATTTCACAGTAACTCATACCTTAAAGGGAAGTACTAAAAGCCATATCATCTTAAAGGAAAGCTAATTAATCCTAATCTAGTTAGTTAAACAAAGGGATGTGTTGGTACATTCAGAACTATGTACAATTGTTTGGTTTTAATGACTCATGAGAAGGCAAGATATTTTTCCTTGCAGTTACAGATAGCAAAAGTGTGAATAAAAATGTTGCTTATTTTTGCACACTAAGAAATTCTTCACTTCTAAACTCTTGGTGAAGTGGAAAAAGCATTAGAGGAAATAATGGAATGTTTTTATTCTGAAATGCATTATCAGAATAGAATTTTGTCCCACCCTAAAAAAAAATGCAAATGTATTTGCATTTCCTGAGTGAGGTGGGGCTTTTTGTTTGTTTGGGGTTTTTATATTGCCTTTTTAACATCTTGTGGTAATTCTGTCCATAGAGGATTAGCCACCTCCCTAGATGAGTTATGACCAGTTTCCAGTTTACTGCTTAGGAAGGGAATAATTGACTGGATTTCAGTATATTTTCAGTTTCCTATGGTTTAATAGTTTTTGCTTCCTCAGGACACTGAGGATGAACTTCCAGTATTTGTTGAACTGCAGGATCAGTTTTTAACAGGGTCCTTGTAGAAAACTCCTCCAATCAGGATCACTTTAAGGTTTAAACCAGATACATGTGGTATAGTAGAATGAAGTATTCAGAACAGTATTTTACAATTTTAGTATCATTAAAAAGATGTTCAAGTATAGTGGGCACTAGAAATAGCTGTAGGCCTAAATGCAATTACTGGTACTTCTTTCTTAAGAAATCCTGTATGAGCATGTGGGAAACAACAATATTCTTGCTTCATGTTTTAGCTGAAGTGGGTCAGAACAAAACGAGCAAAGCAAAGATCAGCTGGGTGAACAATGTTAATAAAGAAGACTCTGTGCCACCAGATCTACACGGCATTGTGGAACATCAGGAAGAAGAGCAACAGAAAACTAGTTTGAGGTAAGCTTAGAATGTATATATATGGACCAGTGAAACCTGGGAGCTGAAAGTCCCACCCAAAATACTGTACTTATCTCTTGTTTCAAAGGTCACCAAATGTTCCCTCAGAATTGTACAAGAAATCTGTGCATGTGATAGGCACATAGTCATGTATTGTTCTGTATTTGAGTATAGAACAATTAACAATCTTCAGCTTGCCTTTCTCAGAAAAAGTTGGCAATCAAGCATAGAGTGGTCCCACACATGTGTCGTTCACCACAACACACATGTTCTCATGTTACAATTTTTTTTGGTTCCTTGAAGTGAAACTGGACTTTCTAGTTAGAATGGCTGGGCACGATCAGTCCCCTGCAGTCAGTAATAGGGGGACCACAATCTCTGCATCTTTTCATTCTGTCAATTCAGCCTGAATTTTAAACTTGAATTACAGCATTATTGAGGTTAGAAAAAACCTGTAAAATCATGGTCCAGCCATTAACCCAGCACTGCCAAGGCCACCACTATACCATATTCCCAAGTGCCAAGTCCACATGTTTTGAATACTTTGTATCACATGAAGAATTGGAGACTAAGAAATTGCTGTTTAGAATTTTCAAAATTATTAGGCACACAGTTTAAGACTTCTGAGACTTTAAGAAGACCAAAGATATTTCATATGGAAAGAACCAGGATCTTTAGATAGCTGCAAAAAATTAGTTAGATTCTACCAAGAAAAGTAAATGTCTTTCTGGAATGGAGAAGCTTCCTTTCAGAGTAAGATAAGACAACCATCCAACCATTCAATATATCTGAATTATTACAGCTGTCAGGAGGGCTGGATGATAAGTAGTTTCTGAACTAAAAAGGATTTATTAAATCACTTTATCTCAAGTCTGTAAACATCCCAAACAGCTTTATTTTGCTTTGAAATATCCTGAGTTGATTTCTGAAACAGACATGTCTTCTCTTTAAAATACTTACATGTAATTCATTGGCTGTGTTAAAACCTTCCAAAAAGCCCACATGTGAGAAGGAAAGTGCTGAAACAGCTGGAGTCAGAGCAGGTACAAGTGAAATATCTTAAAGTGGTCAGATTCCTTAACACACTGAGGAAACAAGAGCCAGGGTGTAACCCAGACAGCCACTGTTTGTGCTTATAGTGAACAGAATGAGATAAGAGCCAGAGTTACTTCTCAGGGGAACTTCTGGTTTTACTTCTGGTTGTGCCATTGACCAGCTCTGTAACCTGTCGCTTTCTAATCTGTCTTCTAAGTCCTTCTCTGTATATCATCTGTTTTTTCTTTGCAGTAAGGCTTCTCCTACTATGCATTTATACAATACCTAGTAGCAATTGAACCTTTCACTTTCGTGGTCTGCAGTCTGGGCACACACATTCTTGGTGAATGGCAGCAAAGGTTGGTGTGAGTCTTAACAACTCTGATTTGTGTTACTGGTCTTTCTTATATTTTATCATTATCAGTGAACTCCGGTGTTTGTTTTGACCACATCTGAAATTGTGCTAAAAAAGGTCAAATAAACTGCTTTGTTATAGACTTACCAAAATGAAGTTGTCCAAAAAGGATGATAAAGGTTACTTATCACAAGACAGAGCTTTCTTTCCCCTTCCAACTCATTCCAACTCAAGTTAATTTCCCCGCTGACAGATTTAGTTGTTACTAAATGTAGGGTTTTTTTACAAGTGGCTTTTAAATTCATGGGATTGTTATGAAGCTATTTCTTTAAAAACAGCAGAAGACATATTGCCATTTAGTATATCTTTTAGAATATTTTACATTTCTTCTTGCACATCAGGAAAAGATGATGATACTTTTAAAGAAGTACAGCCTTATAGAGCTATCCTTATAATTACAACTCTCCACAATCTGTGCATGATTGATAAGGTATAATAGCTGTCATAATATGCCAGGGCAGCCTCTTCAAAAATTCATAACATAGCAAGGTTTAAGAATATGTATATGTAGACAATTTTTTAAAAAATGATATCAGCTTGATAGTGGTCTTCAACTTGAAATGATTTGATGACTTATTTCAGATCACAAACATGGAAAACTTAATTATTTTCCAGTACTCTCTCCTGCCTTTTGCTCCAAATTGTACCAGAAGTTAATCAGCCTCCATGCCTTTGTTACCTGTACTTTCCTCAATAGCTCAAGATCATCTCTCTGAAGCAAGCTCACACAGCCCAGTGATTTATGAGGCAATTGGAAATGGACCTTAGGAAGTGATCTGTCATATGTGGGCTGGATGCTTTCTTACATTGACTTTGCATAAGTAACTTGATTAGATACCTCAGATCATTTGTTTCTAAAATGTCAAAACCTATGGCAAGCAAATGTGGCAGGACTGTGAAATTCATTGCTTGTGATTTTAATGTGGACTTAATTCACTATAACTGAGGCTAGTCTACAAAATATTGCATGTGAGAAATGGAGGCACCATATGCTTTTAAAATACTCTTCTTTCTTTTCTCTGGATATTGGAATTTCAAAGAGACTGGCCTGGCACAACTGTGGGCCTGTCTCCCATGGCAGAAGAAAACACAATGGTGTGAAAGCAATAACCCCAGTAGCTGGGGTGGGAAGGAAAGCCTACAAACATTTGTCTAAGATAGTGGAGCCTCAAGGAATTAATGGGCTTTTCCAGTTACAATGCAGTAGTCTTACCAAAGCCAAAAGGATGAAACTGAGTATCATTCTAGAGTTTGGGATTGCACTAAAGGCAATATAAGTTCACAACTTCTATTGTCCAAATGCTACCTGCAGTTCAGGCATATGGACTTTTAAAGCATTTTAAAATGCTGCTTTAAGAATAAGTTTGTGGGTGTTATGGGGTTTAGGGGGGTTTTCTGTTGTTTTTTTTTTTTTCCCCTTCCCCTTCTTTCTCTAAGAGTGTCTCAGGCCAGCACTGACTTGCAGACTTTGCCTAAACTACACAGTTGCTAACCTGAGGATTTAGTCCAGAAGCTATGTGATTACAAATTACTTGGAGTGCTTTTATTCTGGATCCTGTTCTTAAAGGAAAACAATACTTACTGAGTGTAAAGAAAGTTCACTCCTGGTAGATCTGTTTGTAAACTGATAAGGATAACATCCAGCCCTGGGGCCACTTCAACTCCTGTTGAATCAGAGTGCTGCTATATTAGGTGGAGCAACAATATTCTTAAAATTAGCAGTGACCTTTATCCCCACACCCCAAATATCTGAATTCCACAGTGAAGCTATGAATTATTTCTTTCTTGAGTGTTATTTCATTGTGATAATTTTCTTGCATACCAGAGCCTTTACAGGCCAGGTGTGTGAAGTGTCTTTGAAGGTGTAACCTTGAACAGAATGAGTTTTTGAAGGTGAGTCACACTGTCAATATTACCTCTGTCCAGTGGTGCCATCTGTCTTTATGCTGAATCTCAAAAAGGGAGGGTTGTCTTTCCAATTAAGGTTTGTAGGTCATTTTCTTCCCTAAGCTAGAAAGTATTTTTGATCCACATTGAGCAGGTAGCAGGTGGGGGTCCTGGAGTTCAGCAAGTGCAAAACTTGCACAGAAGCACGGCCTTTTAAAATCCATATATTGACAATGCCTGCAAATCTGTAACCATTTTCTCTAACTTTGCTCCTGCCTTTGCTTTGTTGCCTCAGTCTGTATGGAACTTGGGCCTTCATTGTGGCTCTTGGAACATAATTTTTGCAATTTGAAGTGCAGAATTTTTAAAATATTTTTTTAATCTGTCAATTTAGCCTTACACACTTTTAGAATAGCCTTGTGAATGCAGCATATCTGGGAACTGTTTGTTCAGTTTTCTTATCTATATAGGTTGTGGGTAAACTCATTTTCAGACCCTTTGTTGTAAAACTTAGTTATAGGATCCTGGATGTTGATTTTGTTTTTTGTGGGGTTTTTTTTTGGTTTTTTTGGTTTTTGTTTTTTTTTTTTTTTTTTTGCTTTACTTTGCTTTATTTAGTCCAGGGTTTTCAGTATGTATTGCCGAGTTAATAATCTTTAATTATTCTATGATAAGTCCAGTAAGTCCAAAGAAGCCTTGCATTAAAGATTATGAGATTATGTTTCATTGAAAATACACAAAAATTACCTCTCCACCTGTAAAAACCACATTGAAGAATGTTTTACCAGTTTCTTGAAGCCCAGGGTGCTTAACAGCATTTTCCTTGCTTAAAATGAGTGAGGGGTTGAAGTATTTGGGACCTAGACCTTAAAAAAAATAAAGATGATTGTCCTGTTCAGTAGTAGATGGTGCAGAGAAGATACAAAATGCAGGAGCATAGAGGTGTAGTGCTCTTAAAAAGAAAACTACAAATGCTTTAGAAAAGCAAGAACATAAACTCCATTTTCTGTATTTTCTTTAATACATACATCTATTCTCACACTTAAAAAATATATTAGAACTAAGATTAAAAACCATAATGTGAAAGGATATTTTGGAAAAGAAACTAGACATTGGAACATTTAGCTCTTTGAGAACCATACTTTTTTTCTTACTTGGGATCAGCAAATAATGGAACAATGGTAATCTGTTCGTGATCTGGTGCGTGCATATATGAGGACACAACAGTTACTGTCTTACAGAAATGTAAGAACAGTTAATTTTTCACCCCTGACATAGATTCCATCACAAGATCAGCTCATACCTTAATCCTCTATCACTATGCATGGTGGTATATTTCTTAAAGGCAGTGTTGAATCAAAGAGCAAGGAAGGGATATAGAAGTTTATAGTTCAGATTATGGCTGGTGTTTTTTTGCTAGCCTTATGTTCACACTGCTCACTATGGTCATTTTATCTTCTCCATAATTACGTTTTTCCTTCTGAAAAATGTGAGTGATGTCACTGCTCAGACACACTTAGCAGTCCAGAGGCAAATAGACTTTCAAGGGTAGTTATCAGAGTGTTTTGGGGTTTTTTTTCTCCCCTAAACTTCGAGCTTAACTGTGCACCGTGGAGAAGATGGGAAAGTTGTCCTCCCCTCAGGAGTGCAGACTGGTACCAATTACCAGACTAGAGAGATATTTGTCAATGCAAGGAGTTGAATCTGGAATTTGATGAGAGGTGGATGCTATTTCTGTCCTGAGACACCTTGTGGTTCTTCTACTTACCACCCTTACCCTTTTCACACTTAACATAGGATATTGAGCAAAGAAATATTCAGTTTTGGAATCTCTTTGTATGTCTATATTGGAAAAACTATGGTAGTGCTTTCCTTCTTAGCCTGAGATATATTTCCTGTCTGGAAATATAAATTTTTTCTGCTTCATACTGTTCCTCCACCACTAAATCATAAGTGTGTATCTTGGTTAATGTCAGTGTTTTCCATATAAAATTAGGATACTGAATATGTTTGTTATGTGAAGACCATATTGAAATCCATGTCTAGCCCCCCTCTTCAAAAACCAAATACTTTTTCATATCTGAGATGTTTAGGTAAACTCTGATTGGGAAAAAACCTTTGCCTCATTCTGCAAGTAGATGAAATATTTCTCAAGATAATATAGGAGCTGTCTCTTCTAGCTATTTTAATTTCTCCATATCTGGGCTATACTTATTATCACAAGTAATAACTTACTTCATTTATGCTATCAATAAAAAAAGTTTATACATGTCATTTGAAAGAATAGCTTATAAACTTTGCTTCTGAGGGGATGTGTTGTCATCTGTGACATGTTGCAGGTTACTATAGTGGTGATGGGGTTCCTCTGTTTTTTCTGACTTTGGCACTTTGCTAAACTCCATTTTTAAATCAGATTTTGATACTTTCCTCTACTTTGATTTCAGTCTTAGAAGTACAAATGCAGGACAAGGATGGAGATGGCAACACTGATATTGTTTGAATAGTAGCTATATATACTATATTTATAGTAAATTAGAATATGTATTTATTTTTTATAAAGCTTGCTCAGACATCTAAAATGTATCAAAAATATGGTTTGTGTCACACCAAATAGAAGTTATATTGAATTCTTTAACAAGTCAATACATTTTTTCAAGGAAACAAAACAGCAAGAGTATCTACTTTGCTATAGGAATGAGAAGCTTTTCTTCTAAATCTGTTGAGAACAGGCTACATAGAAAACCTCAGGTGCCAGGTGTTTGTTTGAGTATATATAAGTGAATATTTGTTTTGCTTTTTCAAAAAGGCTAAAAGTAATGTCCTGTTTGCTGAAGTTGTTATATAATTTTCCTTTACAGTTTCAAAGAAGTAACCCCTGTGTTAAACAAACCAGAGGAAAGACCTGTGAAGGCAGCAGTCTCATCAGTAAGGGTATGATTGATACTGAATATGGTGGAAGTAAATTGCTTCAGTGTTAAACATAAGTAAAGCTTTGAGGAAGACAGATAATAATTTGTAAAAAAAAAAGTTAGGTTGGTTTGTTTTTTGCTTTGGAGGGAGGTAATGAAAGTCACTAAAGGTTCAGCACTAAAGTGCTGCCATACCTATAATTGGTGGTTGTTTTTTCTTGACATTATTCCCAACCTGTTCAACCACTGAAAGTGTTAGGCCTGCTCTGTTCTAATATCAGAGAATTAGAGATAAAATTATTTAACTTGCAAGAGCTTAGAATTTTCAAGTGTCTTTAAGTAGTGACTTACCTCTGTTGGTGTGTTAAAAAAAAGAAGATGAGGTTATCAGTGGCATTTCTGATAGTTTCCTGTTCATGTTGTTTAGGTTTTTTGTTATGTATCCAGTTTAAAAGGTATGCCTTCAGACTCTTTGCTGATAGATTGGTGGGAAAGAGGAAATCACTGCACTTGAGTCTATTTTGTGATCTAAGAATTTGACTGCAACAGTAATGTTTGTTCCCTTTTTAGCAAAGGAGAAATCCATTTAATTCCACTGCATCAGATGATAACTTGAACAGCTGGGAACCAGAAGACAGACCAGCCATTGTACCTCAGCTATCAAAGAAGGGTAAATGTCCGTGTTTAGCAGATGACTGTGAATTTCCTGTGGGCTTATATGGAAATTATTTTTACTTTCATTGCTTCTTTTGTCTTAACTCTTGGGAGTTGTCAACTAGCTTATTTCAAACCTCATCTAAAGCATGTGAATACACTCAGGAAATGGCTGTAGACATCAATAAATGGGTTTTGCTTCCTTTCTTTTACTCATAGTTCAAGTCAGTACTAAAAACTTCATCTGGGAGGACAGCTTGTCCTGAACAGCTGACAAGAGGACAGCGAAATTTCCTTGAATTTGGCATAGCTGTCCTTATGACCTTCCAATCATTGCTGCTAATTAACTTGACAGAAGCAGCCTAACTCTCTTTGGTCTATACTTTTCTCCTTTGTTTCCTTAGTCCTGTTTATTATCCTCCATTTTCAGCAGTATATTCTACAGGCAAGTTGATGAGTGATTATATATCACAATACAGGCATTTGAAGATGTAATTTAGAGTCATATATGCCTATTACCCTTCTGTCTCTGTTGTGATGCATGCTAAGAGGAAAAGGAAAGATTTGCATAGTAGGAATAGAAAACCCTTCATCTCCCTGCCAGGAGATTATTTCTGCATTTGCCTTGTTCCATATGACTGTGGAAATAGCCAGTTTCCGTTTTTGTGGGTTGCTGTTTACATTCTGACATTGAAGAGGTGTATGTGTACTCAAAAGCTGCCCTTCCCTGCAAACTGTGCCCCTTGCAGAAATAATGCTGATGAAAAACTTGGTGTGCTCTCTTTGGTGTCATCAAATAGTTAATGTTTCTAAAATAAGAAATAACTGCAAGCTTTTAATTGGCTAAAAATTTCTATTACATAAGAATGAAATCAACACTTCTGTAAAATTACTGGCTGTGTATTTGCTGCAGCTGTTTTTAATAAACCAGTATAATCACTGCATTTTAGATCTGCACTATCATATCTTTCTGTTTATACTGGGAAATGTCATGTAAACTCATGAGTTCTATGTCTTACAGAAATGTGGTCACTCTCAGAAGACAGCCCACCTAAATCAAACTTACCAAATGATAAAACAGATAAACCTGAGAAGCCTTCTGTAGAATTTACTGATGACTCACAGAAGGAACTAATTAAGCGTCCTGTCCCAAAAGCTAGGAAACTAATTCACAAAGCAGCAGATTCTGTGTCACAAAGAGAAGACCTTGCTCCCAAACCAGCCAAGCAGAGTGAGAGGATTAATGGCATTGGCACCCCACCCAGGGGCATCCTGAAGCGCAGCTCTAGCTCAAGTTCCACTGACTCAGAAGTTCGGGTCAGTCAGATGTTAGATGTTCAGAAAAAGAATGGTCTTTCTACTGCAACTATTTTTGAAGGGGAAGGGGAGAAGAACTCTCTTATGGAGGAAGCAGAAGACTCCACACAAAATTCCCTGGAAAAACTGAAACAAGTGAGGTTTTCATCTAGCTCAGGTAAAGGAAAACCTCTGCAAAGCCCACAGTGGCACCATGGTAAAGAAAAAGAAGAGCATGATATCTTCAAACCTGACAAAAGAAAGAATAGTGGAGATTATGCTGTTCAATCAGATTCACTTGGAGATAAGCAAATTTCTGTGGCAAAGCCTTTGGGAACCTATTCATCAACTTTACAAATGAAAACAATAGATGGCTTACAAGAAGACACATCTGCATCCAGCCCTTGTGACAGTAACAGATCAGTCTTCCCAGTTAGTGAAAGCTTCCAGACAAATTCAGTTACTCCCAAGAAACTTGGAACTCCACAGAAGACCTCCAGCAATATCCTGTCAAACAGCAATAATGAACGGAGTGTTGATGAGACACGTGAAAAAAACTCCAACCAGAACTCCAGCCATGAATCAGAGCCACACAAAAACTTTACTGGTAAGAGTCTAATAGAAGTGAAGAATGGAATGAGATAGGATATAACATATATTCATTAATGTGGATCACTTGTAGTTAACAAATAACAAGTAGGAAACAGAAGTAGTAGGAATGTGCTACTGCAGAATTAATTTTTTTTATATACTTTTATGGTCGCCTAATAGCAATTTTTTCAGAGCCAGTATAGGCACCTCTGTTGTGGATGGTATTTTAGTGTAGTGCTATCAATTGTCCTTGAGAGTAATTCAGATGTGACTTAGGGATTTGCTTATGGGACTAAACACAGATATGCTGGATTGTCATCCTCTGTGTGTGTGTCACACCTAGCTTCCCTTCAATGAAGGCATTTCCTTTAAGAATGGGTTTAACTCATCTTTTTGGCTTGTATCCTCAAAAGCAATGATTCCAGTAGGATATCTCAGAGCAGGAATTTTCCTCACTCTACTGCCCATGATATGGTTCTTTCCAAATCACAAGGACAGAGAGCTCTTTTCTCTACTAACAGTTAAAAAAAATTCTGGGAATTTTCTAGATAGATCAAACGTTTTTTAGTCATGTGTCTGATTCATAACTCTGATAAATTTGTTTACATTGTAGATGGACATGAACTTTCTGCTGAAACAGAAGCACGTGAGGTGTCCAATACCAATTCTACAAGTCTTCAACAAGGTAAGCCTGCTCTTGTTGAGGAGAGAGATGCTAAAACCACTTTCAAGCCTGGCAAACATGCTGATGAACTCATGAAAGTGGACGATGAATCTGTATCAAAAGTTTTAGACTGGTTTAAAAGAAGTTCTAGTACTGAAGATGAGAAACTAGTATCAATGAAGTCCCAAAGCAGGGAGCCCAGAGAGGAAGAGGATGTGTCCATCAGAAGAGTGGTTCTTCCTACAGAACACAGTGGGTTTGGCATGCAGGGAAAAACAGAAGATACAGAAGAGAGACCCTTTGGAAAGATTAAACAACAGAGCAGTATTTCATCTACATCCTTTACTTCAGAAAACATACAGCTGATAAAGGAGAGGGTGAAACCTAAGACAGGGGAAGCAAATGAGAAACAAAATGATAAATTACTAACTGAATTTGATTGTACAAGAGTTGAAGAAAAAGAACATGGTCAAGAAATCAAACAACAAAATAAAAAATCAAATCTCTTGGAACATCAAGAGCACAAGCTACCAGCTCAGAAATGTGAATCAGAGAAGGCAATACAAGAAAAAAGAAGAATAAGGGAAATCAGAGCATTCTGGGAAAGGGATAAAACTATCCCCAGTCATGGAGAGAAAGAAGTTAGTATCAGTGCTGATGCATCAGGTGGCCGTGCATTGCCAGGTCTCGGAGAAAGTGACAAACGATCTGCAGTGTATCTACCTAAGGCATTGCATGATCAGAGCAAGAGTACATTAAGAAGTCCTGAACTAAGCTGTGCAAACCAGGCTTCAAGAAACAAAAATCACCACTCTTTTGAATCTGGACCAGGCCATGCATTTGGAAAGCCAGAAGGGACACTTCAATCTGATGAAGTTTCTAAATGTACAGAACTCCCAAAAGCCAGTAACTTGCATCCCAGAGCTGGCGTCACTTCCTCAAAAAGCAAAGACAAAGATGAGAAGGAAACGTTTCAAGGAAAAGTTGCTGCTTCTTCCCAACAGAAACCCAGCTTCCAGGTTTTGTCATTAAAAGAAAAGATGAATGAAAAGTCCAACAATCAAATTTTAGATCCTTCACACTTCCAGAGTCTGAGAAACTTCTGGGATACTGGAGTTAAATTCCAGAGTAGCATTGACAGGGAAGATGATTCTTTGCCAAATAATACTAGATCAATAACCTATGAAAGAAAATCAAAGGAAGATAAAAAAGGCAGAGATAATGTGAGCAAGCAAGGGTTAATCCAACAACAAACCCAAATGTCTGAGAGGGAAGAAACACAGAAACTAGATTCTGTGAAATGCAAAAAGTCTGTAGGATCTCCTATCCTAAAAGGTCTGAATGTGAAACACACAAAAAATATAGACTCTCTCCAGCTGGACAGACAACCAGTTATCTCAAAATCCCCGGAAAAGATGGGTCTACCAGAGCAAGAGGTTAGAGAAAGTACAGAAAAAAGCATTGCTTCATCCAAAGATCATCGTGTATCCTTGCAGCTCCAATCACCTGCTGATAACGATGCTTTAAAGGAGACAGTAGTAGGTGATAAACTATATTTACCTGTAGAAAAAGGGGAAAACAAGACAACTACTTTGGATAAAGAGGAAGTTGCAGAGACTGTGGATAAAGTTGTTCTACCTAAAGGTGAGCTTGATGTATTTAAGTCATGTGTAAAGAAGCTAGAAAAGGAAGCCTCTGAGATGTCATGTAGCTTAAACCTAAAAGAAAACATTTTAAAAGGGACACATTCTCAGTCAAATCAGAGCAAGGTCTTTGACAGGACAGGGGAAGACAGTCATGATATTGCTCCTGTTGATCAAGGAGAAAAAACAGGCAAAAGTACAGGACTAGTGAATGTGTCATCAACAGATAAGCATGAGAACAGAAAAAGTGTCAAAAAACTGCTTAGAGAATTTGAACCTTTGTATCCACAATATCAGGCAGCTGACAAGGATAATACTCTTGAGGGCTCTCAGAGGCCTCAAGCTGGTTTGGAGAACCTTCTCAAAGAAACCCTTGTATCTCAGCCTTCTGAATACAGAAGGGTGGGAATGAAAACATGTGGTGACTCAAATAGTATGTCACAAACTAACTGCAGTGTAGAGTCAGCATACCAAGAAGCTGCTGGTCAGCCTGAAGAGGTCCATGAGACCATAGAGAAGACTATAGTTGGATCCAAGGTCAATGGCTTGAGTTCTGCTCTAGAGAAACTGCTGAAGGAGGCTTCTGAAACACCCCCTCCTAAACCCAGACATGCTGACAGCACAGCATGGGGGACTGCTGAGGAGCAAGTTAAAAGGACAGTACGTGAACATGGTGGAGAAGTGCTGCAGGAAATCAGTGAGACTGTAGAAAGGTCGGCTGCCCCATGCAAGGCCAGTGGCTTGAGTTCTGCTTTAGAGAGGCTGCTGAAGGAGGCTTCTGAAATACCCCCTCCTAAACCCAAACGTGCTGACAGCACAGTGCAGAGAACTGCTGAGGTGCACCATAAAGGCACGACTTATGAGCATGGTGAGGAGGTGCTGCAGGAAATCAGTGAGACCATAGAAAGATCTGTTGCCCCATCCAAGGCCTGTGGCTTGAGTTCTGCTTTAGAGAGGCTGCTGAAGGAGGCTTCTGAAATACCCCCTCCTAAACCCAAACGTGCTGACAGCACGGTGCAGAGAACTGCTGAGGTGCAAGTTAAAAACACAGCTTACAAGTGTGATGGGGAGCTGCTGCAGGAAATCCATGAAATAATAGAAAAGTCTGTTGCCCCATCTTCAGACCATGGCTTGAGTTCTGCTTTAGAGAGGATGATGAAGGAGGCCTCTGAAGCACCACCTCCTAAACCAAAACATGCTGGCAGCACAGTGCAGAGAGCTCTGAAGGTGGAAGCTAAAAGCACGACTTATGAGCATGGCAGAGAGGTACCTCAGGAAATCAGTGAGAATATAGAAAAGTCTATTGCCCCATCCAAGGCCAGTGGCTTTAGTTCTGCTTTAGAGAGGATGCTGAAGGAGGCCTCTGAAGCACCACCTCCTAAGCCCAAACGTGCTGACAGCACAGTGCAGGGAACTGCTGAGGTGAAAGCTATGACCACAGCCTATGGGCATGATGAAGATCTGCTGCAGCAAACTGGTGAGACCACGGAAAGATCTGCACTGTCCAACACTCAATATAGAGGGTCTGATGTTCATTTTCAGAATCTACCAAAAGAGGTCTCTGAAACACCAGCTTCTGTGCTGGAAAATATGGATAAGAGAATGCATGATAAAATACAGACTAGTGTAGGTATACATGTTCCACATCAACAAGGCAGAGATCACCCTCAAGAAATACAAGAAACTATAGAAAAAACTTCTGTTTCAAATATCGCAAAATTTGGTGAATTCAGTCACTCTTTAGAAAAACTTCTTCAAGAAGCATCTGCAGTTTCATGTCCAATATCCAAAGATTTATATCGGGAAGAAGAATTTGAAGATCATACATTTCCCTCAGAAAAAGAGCCTCTATTCATGACAGGGTCACAGCCAGACAATGCCCTAAGTAGCTATGATACACAAATGAAGATAGTGGCTCCTGAAAAATATGTCAAAGCCTCTGTTGATGATCTTGCAGTAAGTGGAATTGAAGCTTCAGGTATTAAAAGAGATGGAGCAGTTAACAAAATAGGAGAGAGAAACATGGTTCCATCTGACCTTCATCCCTTGGAAGGCAAGGCCAATATGGTTGCAGTCAAACCATTTGTGATAAATGAAAAAGGGACAAATGAAAGCATATTCTTGGAGGCTGCTGAACAGAATTCAGAATTTCAAGCACTGGTGAATTTCAGAAGAACAAGTACACCACTTAAAGATGAGAGCAACTCCCCCCAGCCAGAAGAAGCTCCGTTCTGCCTAATGTCTCAGCATGAGGATAACAATGGAGAGGAAGGCAACAACTTAAGTTTGGGATCCAAGTTTTCAGATGAAAACTCTGATTCCCACTCTGGAACAAAAAGTTCAACTTGTGAGCTATCTGATTTCTAAAATTCATGGTGCTGGGTAATGGCTACAAAAATCTTTTTGTATCCAGCTTGAAATATGTTAATGGAAAGTCTGGGTGATACTTTCTTAATTGAAGGATTTGGATATTTGCTTGGGAGGGGTGGGAAGAACTAATCAAGTTGTTGAATTGGAAAGTGTTTAACAGACACATACTACATTTGGGTAAGCTTTTTTTGGTAAGGATAGTTTAGCAGCATGAATCAAGTCAGTCTTTGTGATTTACATTTTTCTTATCCTGTGTGACATTGCCTTCAAATTAATAAATTTGTAACACTCAGTCTAGTAATCCTTTCAAATATACTGGATTAAAAGAGGAAAAAAAATATCAGTGGCTCACTGGATTCATTCTTTAATTTGACTGGCTAGTCTCTGAAGATAAATACTTACCAGTGGAATATCTGCATATAAGGATAATACCAACACTTGGTGCTGTTTCATTTAGCATTACTGCCTGTTGCTCTGGAAAATGGCTGTATAAATGAAGAGATCCATCTACTAGTATTCACATTATTTGGTTGAATGGCAGTTCTAGTCAACATATAGTGTATGACAGTCATCAAAGAGTTAAGGTAGAGGAGAGGATTTAACCCTTTTAGTTTCATGCTAAGAAAAAGGGAATATTTTCTTCTCCTGGAGAATCTGAGAAATATATGAAGCTCCCACGGCCTGCCAGCTTACATCTGAGCCTGTTTTGAAAGAGGATTTCCAAAGAAAGTCAGTGAAAACTCAAGATAAGTGAGGAAAAATCAAACTTAATTCGGTTTCACCCATAATTATGGGCAGCAACACTGTGATTGGTTGGTGGAGGGGGAGGAAAGTGAGATAGGAAGGAAAGAAAGTCTCAAAGATGTATGAAGGAGCTAGGTCTGTCTTGATTCTACTTTTGGAGACAATTGCGTAACTTCAGGGTTTCAAACACATCCACAGCTAGTTTTTTGTGGGTTTTTTTTTGTGGTGGTTTTTGTTTGCTTATTGGGGGTTTTTTTTGGTGTATGTGGGGAATTGGTGTTCAGTTTTTTTGTGCTTTTGGTCAGTTGGTTTTATTTGATTTTGGTTTTGTTGGGGTTTTTGGTTACTTAAGCATTGAAACAAAATTACTTTCACTGTGGAATGACTATAACAGACAAATCTGCTCAAAAGGTAAAAACTAAAATTTTCTTTTATGGTGAATGGCTACAATCTGAGTTTATCCTGTATTAATCTTAACCAATTGAGTGCAATAATTGCTCCAAACACTGTTATTAGTCAGTAAACCTATACCTACACAGGGAAAATCACTTGTCAGACTTGTCTGTCTCCACTGATGACTGAGGGTGTTTAGAGAGAATAAATGGACACTTAAAATTGGATGCTTATTTTGGATTTATCTTGTGTTTTCATTGAATGTTCAGTGTCTTGGCTAAGTGTCAAAATAGATTCTCATGAGAAACCTGTGATTGCTTCTTCATTGGCATGCTTAAAGTGGCCTGTCTGTGTGTGCAGTGTTCATGTATTTTGTCTCGTAACAGGTTCTGAAGAAGAATTAAACCCTGTTTTGATGGCTTTGAAAAGGAGTGCAGATAGGAAAAAGCCTTCCAAAAGTCTAGAGGATATTCCATCAGCCACTTCAAGTGAGCACTGAGCTTGTGTGTGTCTCCTGTGACCCCCAGTTTGGCTTAAATGTGTTCATGCTGGTCTTCCATACAGCCTTGCCAAGTCGTGGCTTTGTTTTTGTTTCTCAATAAGCTGTATGGAGGTTGTACTTTGGAACCAGATTCTTTTCTCATAACATTTAATTTTCAGTTCTTGGTGTTCATTTTGGAACAAGGCTGGTCTGTGCAGCAGACATCTTCCAGGAGTGCACTGTGTTGATCAGTGATTAACTGTCTCCGGGATAGTTTTTCAATTGTGAAATTATTGGCAATTACCCAAAACAGTAATGAGCAACTACTGTCACTGCCTCCTGGTTGCTGGCTTGGGTCAAATAAGTAGACAATGAAAGCATGAAAAACTCAGTTTAGTAATGGTTCACCTGTGTATTCTAGCAGTAAATATATCAAACTCTTTTTAAGAGAATACAGTGAGATACTATTATACCTAAAATGACTTCTCAGCTTCCCTCAGTAGCCTCCTTGGATTCCTTGTTTTTTGTTTTTTTTAATTATCATTCCTGTCTCACTTCACCCTGCCCCTGAGTGTTTTCATGCTTATCACATGTCTAATGGGGAAGACACAGACTGAACTTATATTTGTGAACTGAAGCACGGAGATGTAGATTTTTGAAAGATATTGGCAAGTTATTCTTCTAATACTGCTTATGCTACTGCTTGCTTCTAACCAGTTTCTAGGTTTTAGGTGTGCACTAACATTGCAACAACATGCTGATAGAAACTATGTCACCATGAGATCCCTGCTCTGATGTAGATTTTGAGGTAGAATGTCACCTAAAAGCCTCTTGAATTTAACCATTCCCATGGTTATGGTTTGTCTGTGGTTTTGGTCCTCATTACTCTTAATTCTGTGATTATTGCTGCCATCCATTTTATACTGAATAACTGTGTTATTTTTTCCTGCACAGATAAAGAAAAAATAAATAAACCCAAGGAAGAATTAGTTCTTAGTGCTGAAGATGGTAAATATCATTTGTGTCTGCATGGAAGTTTGTTGCTTTTTCAATAGCCTCTGTTTGCTAGTGAAAATATATTTTTTTTAAGCCAGGAATTATATTGTGTTTTTAGACTTGGTTAACTTCAGCATGGCTGGAAAGCTTTTGTAGAATTCTGTTGTGGTGCTTATTCTTAAGGAATCTATTTATGTCCTCCTGTATCTGTAGAAACCGTGCCACTTATCTGTATTATTTTGGCCTTCAGTCATTCAGCCTATGAGTTCCTGAAATCACAGGGAGCTTTGAACACAAGCTCAGTTGAAAGAAATTTGCCACAGTAAATATTCAGTTTGTCTGTTTAGCTATTGCATTGCAAGATCCAAGATGGCTTTTGCTAGTGCAAAACACCCTTCAGAACACCTCAGCTGGAAAAGAACCTCTCTTAATATCCCTCCCTTAGTCCTATAAAGTAGCATTATTCTAAGCAATAAATGAACTTCTAGATCAGTTACCACTGCTGTCATCAGTCCATTAGTGCATTATGTTAAATTTTTCTATATACCTTTAGAAATTCTGAATCTAAGAAAAATAAAAAGCAAATCTGCTCCAAGAACATGTCATAATAAACAGAATTGAAAACGATCACATAATATTGAATATGGTGGAATATAGCACACAATTCCTTATTTACTGCATTGGAGCACTACAGTTTTAAAAGAACAATTGTGTGCAGTTATAATTTTTATTTCATGGCTTAGATGCTTTTTGCATTTTGCATGCCAGTGGCCCATAGTATCAATAGGATAATCATAGCACATTAGGATACCTACAGCACCCAGTAAAGCAACAAGACCTAAGCACCATCCTGCACTCTGCTTTCAAGTGGAGACCTCTACTGAAAGCCTGTTGGGCATTCAATGTGTAGAGACTAACCTGAAAAGAGTAGGGGAAATTCAATTTTTTAAGATTGAACTTACGAAAAAATGACACACAGCTAAACTGATAGCTGTACAGGCAGAATAAGGCAAGTTCTCTTGAAAAGGCTGTTCTTTAGGAACGAGACTGATTTTTTTTTTAGCTTGAATCCTTATATTACACTCATATTTTGTCATGATCTAGCTCCTCAAAGGAGGACAGCAATGCAGAACAGAGAAACAGAATCATGATTAGATTGGAGAAAACCTTTAGGATCATCAAATCCAACTGTTGACCCAACATGGGCAAGCTCACCACTGAGCCTTGTCCCTAGTTCTGAATTTATGTTTGCATAAACAAAAAGGCTCCATGGTGCACCAAAATCAAACAGACATTAATGCTCATACAGGCCTAATACCTAAACCACTACTAAGTATTGGAAGGAAAATGCCTCACAAAAATCATAGGGTCTGGGGAAGTAAAATCCCCAAACCACCAAAAAAACCAGAAAAATCCCACATATAAATTATATTGATGCTATTTATAAACTTGCAAAACTGCTGCTGAATGACTGTTAATACTGCACTGAGCGGGTCTGAAACCTGATCAGCCTCAAGAGAGGACTGAAAATGCAGCAGAAAGTGAGTAGTAGGATTCTTCCAGCAGATACTGGAGAGACTTGTCCTCTGATAGCTGAACTAATACATTAACAATGCTTTTTCATTTAACAACTAACAAATTACACATCTGGACTAGATACTTGCTCTAAGTACTGCATGTAATTGCATACTGACAATAACTCCTCTGTTGAGCACTAGTTGAGTTTTGACATCAAAAGTTTGCCAGAAGTTTCACTCACCAGGCAAACAATCCCACTGTGTGCAGTGTTTCATTTTATGCAATAAATACATGCTCCTGTCGCTGGCTGTTTGTTGCCAAATCATTTTCTGTCACATGATATTGATGAATCTCACAATGTGTATCTGGATTTTTGCAAGCCTAGCTTGTGCAATTAGGTTTGGTACAGTGAAAGAGCACAGAAGTGAGCTGCAATAGAGGCATGCAAGTATGGAAGAGAGAGAGTGCAAAAAAATGCATCATTAATAAGATATATGACTTATAATTAAGTAGGAATACTTGCAACTTCCTTGGTCAGGTCTAAAATTTGCTTGATTTACACAAATTTGCCTATGGCAGTTAAATAGACTGAGTAAATAGAACAGAGTTTGGCCTGTATGCTGACTTCTTACTAAGAATATTATGATAATTCTAATGTCAGTGATTGTATTGTTAGTGCACAAGTGTGCTTATTCTTGTTCTAGGAAGAAAATCTAGAAGGTAATCTGCATTTCCTTCATCGCTTTTGATCAGAATTTGCTTGTAACACCCAGGCTACCTCATAGCAAGAAATATTTCCGGTCCTGCCAGAGTTTTTTGGTTGTTGTTATAGACAATGCCAAACTAGACCATTCTTCCTGCTGATAGCTCCTCTGAGTCCTACAGGGAAAACTCCCCTTGCATCCATGGTTGTGCATGTGCATGTATTTCATCCAAAGTGGTTTGCTTCTAACTCTGCCCTGTTATGGAATCTCACTGTTCTGATGTACAAACATGTTTTTGAAGCCTTTTGAATTACTGCTTTTCAGTTTCCACAGTGACTTCACAGCCTGATAAACTGTTTTCCAACCCTGAAAAACTCAAAGGACTGAGCAAGTCAGTACCATCATTCTTACAGGAAGAGGTAAGCACTGTCTCTGAAATGTTATAGTTTCAGGTACCCGACCATTAACTCTGTGCAAGTAAAATTTCAGAATTCCCAACAACATGCCATGCTTGCTATCATCATCCTGGTGTGAACCTTGGAATAAGCTCTGAGGCCATATTCAAATCTCCTAAAATGACATTGCAATTTTAAAGTGAAAAGCAATTTGAACTGTCAAGCCTAGGACACCTATGATTCTCTATCACAGAAGAATCACAGAATGGTTTGGTTTGGAAGGGACCTTAAAAGACCATCCAGTTCCAATCCCCCTGCCATGGGTAGGGACACCTTCACTATTCCAGGTTGCTCAGGGCCCCATCCAACCTGGCCTTGAACACTTCCAGGGATGGGGACAGCCACAATTTCTCTGGGCAACCTGTGCAAATGCCTCACCACCCTTACAGTGAAAAATTTCTTCCTAGTATCTTATGTAAACCCACCATCAGTTAGTTTAAAGCCAATTACCCCTTGTCTGATCACCATATATCCTTCCACTGTAGGTGGACTTAGGATTTTTCTATCTTTCAAAGAGTTCATGTAACTGGACTGATTATACACACTGCTTAACTGTTACTTCACTCTCTGGATTTATTTTATGCAGTCCCAAATAGTACTCTCCAAAACAATTTTCTCTCAAGGAGCTTTGCCCTATGTAGGCTGGACATTATTCAGTCCTTATCATTGACCTCTGAACAGAGGAACAATCCTAGTCTGCTTTTACTTAACAGAATAGACATAACCAGATTTTATAAGCAAATTGAAAAAGTCTTTTTATGCAAAATGTTTATTTATATAAATAACTATTTTCTTTGTGTGGAAATTGTTATTTACTAACCTTGTATGTGTTATTAGAAGATCTATGACATCAGTTCAAAGCTGTTTGAAGGAGTGGGGAGACCTTGTAAATGGTTCCTGGGTGAATACAGCAGGAAGATGAAGTTGTCTGTAACAGCTTTTGTAGGAAGGCACATGTGGGAAGGGGATCAATTGTTTAGTGCAGAGATAGCATTGAGATAGAATGTGAGTACATAACCTGATAATGACCCAGGAAACCAAAGCTGCAATTCCCTCGTGGAAAAGCAAAGCCCTGCTCGCCCTCTAGCAAGAAAGACTTTGCAAAAACTGTTCACTGTATCCAGTACTGGCCAGCTGCCCCTAAGGAAAAAGGCACAGAACTGACATCATTTACTATATAACAGAAAGGACCTGTGAAAGAACTGAGCATTATCAATTGCATAGATTATGCGTAAGACAGTGACACAGGGAAGTTAAGTTTAATTGTCCCAATAAACTTAACTTTACAATTTTTCATTGCTACTTGAGACTTAAAACAGACTCCCGAACCTAGTTGCATAAATGTGCTGCTTAAAAAACTTCAGTGTAGGCTGTTCATCAGAAAAACTCCTTTTCAACTTTAAATGCATGACCTAATTCAAGAAATATTATTCATGTTGCACTACAAGAGAATTTAAATTCAGACTTCCACTGAGTCTCAATCTGCATTAAAATTCTGTTTGTTTGGTTTTGTTGGGTTTTGTTTTTTAATTTTCCTTCTGACTATAAAGAACGTACACAGACTTTCTTTCTGTGATGTTTTTGTAGAGTGATGACAGAGAGACAGATACAGCATCAGAAAGCAGTTATTCCTTTGGCAGAATCAAGAAGAGTCCCAGCTCTCTAACCAATCTTAGCAGCTCTTCTGGCATGGCCTCCTTATCCTCTGTATGTAAACCAAAGCATTATTTTAATGGCACTTTGCTTTTGCTAATTTCTCCAATATTGTTTTGGCCGTTTTCTCATTCATCTTATCTTTCTTCCCTTGTCATCTCTGTCTCCTTCTTCCCACTTCTGTTATATGAACATAACATAATTCCTTGCATGGAATTGCCTGAAGCAAGTAAAGTAAAATTTAATAGATTTCTTTTTTTTTTTTCTAGTAATATATTGGAGCTTGTTCAGAACTCTGAACAAAGATATGGATTTTACCCTTAGAGCTTACATTTGTAGCTGAAAACGAGGAACAATTAATATAGAACAAACACTTAGAAATGGAGAAAGGGAAGAGAGATAAGTGAAAGCAGGAGATATTATTTGTGTATAAGGTGTGTAGTTGAGTCAACCAGCTAACCAAAAGCCATTGGTTTATGTGGGCTTTGAGTAAGAAAAACAGAATTTGGGGGAAAGATGTTGAGATAAAAAAATATATATGTATACACACACCTTTCCTCTTTCCTGTATTTAGTATTTAATTTTCAGTGTTTTATTTAGTTACATATTTAGATACATAATTCAGCCATATAATGTTATCTTTTAATCTTTAATCTTATCTTTTAATCTTTATCTTTAATGTTATCTGTTAATTTTTTTATTAGTATTTTAATATGGTCTATTGTCCTAAACTCTTCTGCAAGGAAGATCACCTGAGGAGATTTATATGTAATATTTCAAGGATTTGAGCACATGCAATCTTCAGATCAATAGCATTCCGTAATTAATTTCTTCTTTCTCAATGCAGTAAATCCATTCAATTTTTTTTTTTTTTGGTAAGAATCCTGGCCTAACACCTTTGATTTCTAAATATCTTTCTTTCATTAATCTGCTTGCTGACAAGCTTGTATAGTGTCCATTACATTTTATTGTTACATCTAAAGAGATGCAGTTGATTTCTTTACTGTCTGAATCCTGAGCACAGCTTCTACCCTGATGCTGAAGTATCTGATGAAATGCAGTGTCTGGGAAATGTTTCTCCTCTTGTACGGTGCAGGTGAGTGGCAGCCTGATGAGCATCTACAGTGCAGACTTCGGCAATGTTGATGTGAAGGGGAACATTCAGTTTGCCATTGATTATGTGGAACAGCTGAACGAGCTCCACATCTTTATTTGCCAGTGTAAAGACCTGGCAGTAGCAGATGTTAAGCGACAGCGTTCAGACCCGTGAGTACAAAGAATGCATTTCTTTTCTAATGGAAGCTTTTCTTTTAATGTGGAAATGAAAACTGCTGGGGTTTTCCAGTCTCTTTAACCTGCTGGAGTAAACCACCCAAGAAACAGATGAAGAGGCTATCATGTGATTTGTGTTTTTTTGTTTTTTTTTTTTACTCTGATTGAATATAGAAATGCCCTTATAAATTGGTACGTTATTTCTTATTTATAAGAAATAAAATTTTTTAAGAATATTAAATTATCTTTTAAAATGCCATTTTTCAGATGGTGGATCCCACTTTTATATGTTTTCAGTCAGATTAGCACCTATAAATATGATATTTGGGCCTGCTACAGGTATATATTCTCTATTTTCATGTGCTGAGGAGACATTTCAACAGATTTTCCCCTGGAGAAGGATATTGTAAGAAAGTGATGATGTTATACATCATCACTTTCTGTTCTAATTCTTAAATATACAAGCTGAGTAACATAATGTCTACTCAAGTGGATTCCTCTTTGTAAGCAAATACTTGTGTATTTTTTGAAGATGAAGTTTGAAAGAGTCTGGATTTTTTAGGTTTTTGTGTTTTGTTTTTTTTAACTCTTCTAACAATCCTGTCTAAATTTTAGGTATGTAAAGACCTACCTGCTTCCAGAGAAATACAGACTGGGCAAAAGGAAGACTACTGTCAAAAAGAGAACTTTTAATCCAGTCTACAATGAAATACTGCGGGTATTTATCAAACTATTACTAGATATAATATACTGTACTTGTGATGTGTGAGGAGCCTCAGCTTTTGGGCACAGGTCAAGATTGCACTCAGAAGGGACATTAGCATGAGAGGGATTGCCCTGCAGAGCTGGCTGTGTGCTTCCATTGGTAGGTTATCTCTGCAGTGATCTCTGGATCCAGCACTGAGAACACTGGTGGTTTTATACTTCTTGTAAACAAACATGAGCCGTGTAGGAGTTTAAGATGATAGAAATAAAAAGTGTTTTATTGTGGTTTGTTTGCTTTCTGAAATGCAGGAGTGGGCAGTTATGGATGTATAAACCCAGACATTTTTTTCCTAACTGGATCGCTTTCTGGCACAGCATTGGTAAAAATACAGCTTGTTTTATTTTTTTTTTTTCTTACTTCTTCCTGCAGTATAAAATTGAGAAGGAGCTCCTAAAGAACCAAAGCCTCAATATCTCTGTGTGGCACAATGATACCTTTGGGCGGAATAGCTTCCTTGGTGAAGTGGAGTTGGATTTGAGAGCTTGGGACTGGAATGATCCATCCAATAAGCAGATCAACTGGTTTCCTCTCAAGCCAAGGGTAGGTTGGCTGTTTTGCATTTTCTGCTGTGTAAGTGCAAAACCAAATCATTACTTAGGCTTGGTCTTGTGTGTTCTGTGGGTTTTGTGCTGATTGTAATCATAAATATACTGGTAAACAAAAATACAGTTCTGAGATGTCTTTAATTCTAGCAAGCTATTACAGAAGGAAAAACTTTTTTACAGTCTTAAGGAGTAGGAATTTCAAAGTATTTCTCAGTATATCTCATATTGCTGTAACAGAAATCTGAAGGCACTTGTTAACCAAATATGGAGTAAGCCTTCTGAGGACATGAAGTAAGTGCAGCACCATTTTAATATCAGATGTTTGATTTAACTTTTTTTCATTTCAGACTTCAGCAATAACTCTTAATCTAGAAAACAGAGGGGAGATGAAACTAGCCCTCCAGTATGTCCCACATCCAATTGGAGGTAAGCATTGCTGCTTTGCTTGGGTTCATCAAGCCTTTGGTGATTTTGTCTTTTTTTTTTTTTAATTAAAAGAAAACCTCATTTAATGTTTTTCATTAATTTCAGATAGCTTCTTTCGACATAAAAGTTTTTTGTTTTCTTCCTAGAGGATTAAGTCATTGATTGTGAATACAGTTAAGAACCCCAAAGACCATTTTGAGATCTTTTGTTGTTTTTAATGTTACTGATGGAGAAATTACCTTATTGTCCTAGTCTGATTTGTAATGCAATATCTATGTGTAACAAAATTCTGTTTTCTCAATAATTTTAGAGATTATAAATCATCAGGCAGATGTTGTGATGTGCTAAACAATGACAAGACGTAGAATTTCAAGCAATACTAGATGTAGGAAGTAGCAGCAAGTATTTAGAAAGCAGAAATTTCTAAGTCTGATCAGTTTGGTTTAATTTTGTCTGGCAACAGATAGTGGGCCAATCTGAGAGTGAAGCCAGGTCAGGTCTTCACTCCAGACAGACAGCCAGTCAATAAGAATCAAATATTTTAAGAGCATAAAAGAGCTTATTTGAAAGTAGAAGCAACAATAAATGCTAGCATGACATAGGCTGATGACAAGCTGATCTGTTTATCTGGGAGTCTTGGGAAGAGAAGACTAGTGGCATGTGTTTGCTTAGTCATAAAAGAAGAAAAGTAATTGTAGGAGTGAAGACATGATGTGATGTTGCAGTACTTTGATGGGTGAAGATTTCAACTTCTAGAGTACAGAGAGCAATGTTGAATTAAGATGTGAGATAACAAGTCCAGGCTGCATATCACCTCTCAAATGGGCAAGAACTCCTGCATCAGACAAAATACCTTTTGAAGGCATCTGCTTAAGCAGATATTTTCTTTTATTTTTACAGGAAAGAAGACTCTATCTACTGGTGAGGTCCACATCTGGGTGAAGGAATGCCACAACCTCCCTCTTCTGAGAGGCAATAGGCTCAACTCTTTTATTAAATGGTAAGAATTGTGGTTGAAGTCATCAGACATAGTGGCCTAATATGCTACCATTGTGCTTTCTAATAGTATCTTCTTTTTCTATATTCATATTAAAAGAACACTGAATTGCTTTCTGATTCTTCTTTATTGTAGTGCAAATTGTCCTACATAGTTTACAACTTCCAGATGCTAAGTATGTACCACCAAGTAAAACTTACTGGGAGAGCTTTCTGTGTCATTATTACACTTTGGTTTTTTCTCTCAGTCACTTGGTGAAAGGACTAGTCAAAACTGTTCTGGCTTTTATTCATGTCTAAGCAAAGCACGTTTGTGCAAAACATGGTTTAGCTTAGCAAATTTTGGGAGGAGACAGAAGTGTGAAATAGTGTAATAGTGTGAATACATAGCTGTATTCCTTTCCACATACAGACTGAAAATGTGAAGAGACAAGAATAACAAGATGGGTATGGGAAATCTCTGGCAGCAACAAAATGTTTCAGCGTCATCAGTGATAACACAGCAAATAAACTCACTTGTGCTTCTTCCCCACCTGACTTGCCCTTCCATTTCTGAAGCACAATCTGCTGCCAGTATTTCCTGTCAGGGGCTGAGAATGTGACCCTTCACTCCATCTCTGTAAAGCACCTTCAGTCCTATTTTAACATGCAAAACACAGTTCATCAGCAGCTTTTGCCTTTTCAGTATGTTTAGGCTGTGCTGTGCAAATGCAAACTGACAGTGCTTTTTCTCTCTGAAGTACCATTCTTCCAGACACCAGCAGAAAAAGTCGCCAGAAAACAAGGACGGTTGCAAAAACTACAAACCCAGTATTCAACCACACCATGGTCTATGATGGCTTTAGACCAGAAGATTTAAAAGAAGCCTGCATAGAGCTCACAGTCTGGGATCACAACAAACTAGCAAACCATTTTCTGGGAGGCCTCCGGATAGGCCTTGGAACAGGTACTGGGCAATCACCACATTAATACTTACTTTACAAAGTATTCTTTCCTTCTTTTTTTCCCTTTTCCATTTCTTCTCTTCCCTTTCAGTCTTTCTTTTCTCTTAAACAGCTTCATTCAGTAACGTACCTATTCTTCAGAACAGATCCTGAAATGTAAATAATAGTAGTGCTAGGAGGGTGACTGACGAGAAGTATTAGAAACAAACCTTTGCCTGGCCATACATTATATCTGATTCTGTTTAAAGTACAAGACTACACTATTCCTGCACCTGAAATCTGATAGTATCTTGCACACTTACTCATGCAAAAAAAATAGTAAAGACAGCAGTAGGTGGAAATAAAAGGATAGATCAGGAATGCAGGATAAGATTGGAAGATACTGAATAGGAAAAATTATAAATGCAAACAACTTTTTAGATAAGGGCAATATAAGATGTGCAGATATAGCAACAGGAAAAGCATGCAGTTCTTCTATTTGTCCCTTTCCTTCTGCTCTCTGATCTAAGGGGAGGATGTGTTTGGAGTCTTCTCAAGAAATGCAATGTACAAACTACTTTTCACAAATTAATTTCTTGCATGGTTCACCAGAATAACCTAAATTGCAAATTAAAATGGTAAATCTTAATTTGAATTCTAGAGTACCCAAGGCTGCATTTCAGCACAAAATCAGTACTCTGTTTTATTGTTAAGCCTTCTCAGATGTATGGGCAATTGGCATCTTTTTCCTTGGGATTGTGAAAAAAGACAAAGAATAAAAAGGAAAAAATCTGGACAAAGATGACAAAATTTGTGTGAAACTTTGACATAATTGCTCAAGAGTAAAAATGTAGAACTGGATCGCCAAAGCACTAGGTCAGCTACCTGAGGAGGTGTAACCATTTTAGAGCAGGCAAATTTAATTGCACTTAATTCTGCATGATATTAAGTCATTTTTCTCTTAAAACTGTCATTTTTCTAGGCAAAAGCTATGGAACTACCGTAGATTGGATGGATTCTACTTCAGATGAAACTGCCCTTTGGGAGAAGATGATGAACTCTCCAAACACCTGGATAGAAGATACACTACCTCTCAGGATGCTTATGGTTGCAAAATTGACAAAATAAGGTGGATTTTTATTTGTTAGTGTCAAAAAGAAACCTTGGGAATGAAACTGAAAGCATGGGGGTGGAACTAGGAAGAGGAACACAGTAGCTTTTTTGGCAATTTCTGCTCTGTTACTGTTCTGGTTTCATGCTGTCAGATGTCACTTTGTATTTCAAATTAAACGTCTGCTTGCAGATCGTTAGGTAAATTGTAGGGATTTTTTAATTTGTTAATCACTGAAAACAACTTCAAGAAAGAAGGTGCTTACAGAACTCGGAGGTAGCTGTGAGACTGGATGATTGTGTTGTCTAATTGAAGCATTGCTGATTCCTTAAATGATCCAAATAATCAGCAGAAATGCAAGAGTAAGTCATCTGTTTCTGTACATTGCTAGGATTGTTCATGAAGTCTTACTGATAAGACAGCAACATTCGTGTTAAAGCTCACTGGTATATGTTTGTACCTTCATTATGCCGTAGACCACACCAGCATGGAAAATGGGCATGAAGAATTTAGTTTCTTGAAAGTTTCTCTAGTTATAATTGTACATTTCTAGGACATAAAAGTCCAATGGAAAAAAGTGTGGCGTGAAGTGGTACTGTCGATGTCCTATTCTACAAGGTGCAGAGGACTTAGTTCCAATGTACTGTAAAAAATCAGGGTAATAAAAAGTTTGCTTTATATATGTGTTAATCATATTGCTAGCATACAGTACTAGTCTTAAGTGCTGAAGATGTAAAGGTGAAACTTTTTTTATTCCAATGCTCCTCGAAAGGATCTAAACGTGCCAGTTTTAGTGATGACAAAGATGTTGGGTATTTATTCTCCAAAGTGCACTTGTTTGTACCTGTATCCATTCGATTGAAGTTTTGTTTTTTTTTTTTGCAAGTGAACTTACCTGTGCTTCAGCGCCACCGTTAGGAGACTGGTAGGACTGTGGTGGGCTTTGCTTAGTTTTGAGGCACAGGAAATACGACTGGAGATTGTAATTGTAGAAGTGCATGCTACCAGTAGATAAATGCCTAAAATACAAGTTATATTCCTTTTGTTTTCTTTTTTTAATTTTTAAATAAATGCAACCTATTTAAACTACATAGGAATTCATTTTTTATTAATATATATTCATATTTTAAGTGCCTGTGGTTTATGTTAAGCATTTACCATGCAATGTAACAAAATGCAGGCAGAGAACATTTTTGAAAATAAATGCACATTTATTTGCTCCTGCTAAGTCTAAAAGCTGGTGAAATCTTTCACTTCAGTTAGGGTAGATAGGAGAAGGGAGCTCTTCACAGCTCCAATGCAATTGCTTGATTTAATAATAGAAATTTAAGTGCTACTTTGTATTTATTATACACTATGAATGGAACAAAAAAGGAAAGATGCTATTCAACCTGCCAGGGAACCCACTTTCTCTCTTACCAGCTAGGCAGTCTGTGGAGTTTAAAATTGTCAAAAGCAGTTTGCCAGTGTTTGATATATTCCTGCTTCAGGTGTTTCATATGAGATTGGTAACTGCTACAGCTTCCACTCAGCCACACATATACAAAACGCTTTTTGACTAGGGAACACATGCACATGAACTCCAGTTTCACAGAAAATGTGAAATGTTTCTGTTGAAGTTGTATCTCCTGTGAAGCTCAAATACATTGCGAAGTCAAATTGGCTTTGGGCTCAATTGTACGGGTGGGGTCTTAAGGCTACACATTTGCAGGACCCTCAAAGCCAACAACTGACTCAAAATCAGAAGTCACTATTGAGGGGTTGCTCAATAGCAGGCCACAAGTGTCATGTGATCTGCTGTGTTCTATAGTATACAAAATTTTTATACCTAAACTTCACTGCTATGAAAATAAAATGTTTAGTTTGTGACAGTGACAATCCCCTTGTTTTCTGATCAAGTAGAAGACATTCTGTGTCTTGCTATTCTTTTAGCTCTCCTAGAGAGCTGACAAAGAAATTTTCTGGTATCTCAAAAAACTGTGGATCACCTCACTAATAGATCAAACCTTGAATTTCGAAAAGCTACCTGAACATGAATGCAAGATTTACTTGCATGTTGCACCTGTAATTACTAGTTTGGTTAACGAATGACACAGAGTACTGTGCACTCATCTAGGTTAACCAAGAAACTGAGCCAAGTAACAGAAACTGTCCCTTAAGTACAGAAGTTCCTCCTCAGTTTTTAATACCTTTCTTTTCCCCATGTACAGAATTCCTAACTTCAGTAGTATGATAATATGCTGATAGAGAAATGCAAGCTGGAAAGTGGATTAAGACAAAAAATTTCAAGAAACTTGTTATTTTGCTCTCAAGTCAAAGGGAAAGCCTTTAGTCATCCATAACCAAAATTTTGAAGGTGCATAATTAGCTACTCATTAAAGGACAGTTTGATAAATTAATAGTTATGCTTCTTCATAAAGGTGAACAGGAATTAAGAATCAAAGCAGCCACACTCCTAGCATATCTTTATGTACATTCACTCTTGTCTGGAGAGACACAACTGTTCCTTCCTCTCTTCTCCTTCATGTTACAAGTTCGTCTTTGTTTTAGCCCATAATTTTTTTTTTTAGTACATATGTGTTTATATGCATATATACATATGTATATATCTTCTAAATTACACTCTTTTCACTTCCTATAAATCAGGCTTCAAAGTCCCAGCTCTTCTTTTGTGCCCTGTGTTCAGAAGCCTCCCATCTCTGCAAGAAGGCTACAAACCTGAGTTGCAGCAATTCCCATTGGTTTAATTTTACCCATTTTGAAATGTGTGCTCTGCCCTCTTGTTTGCTTCATGTCTGTTACCCACAGCACTCTCTTCTTTCTCCTTTGTATCTGTTTCCAGAGGATTCACCAAAACCTGCACTGGCTTCTTTCTTCCAGTTGCATTTATTTTTGTTTTCCCTATCCTGTCTGCCAGATTTTTATTAGCTGCTGAATAAAGTTGCACATTATTGAGGGCAAGGTCTGTCTTTACTTTCTATGGACCTTCAGTGTGTTCTGAGGTCAGAGCCTGCTATTCTGATCTCCTCTGCCATGTGCAGGGCATAAGCTGAGAACAAGGCCTTCTTCAAGCTTGTGGAAATTCTCTTTCCTTTCTGAATCTGTGAACCTTTGATAGTGTCAGCAATGTTTGTCTGCTAAGAAACACTGCCAGCATTTTCACCCACCCTGGTGGGGCTGGCCTGGCTCCAAGCAGCCTGGATTGAGGTCATGAGCTCTGGAGTGACTGGATTCAGCGTCCTACCTCTATGGAAACCTCACAATAGGAGAGACAACAAACAGACAGGAGAAAGAAAACACCTGGTAAGAAAATAGTTTTCTCTTTTTTAAACCCTGCTTTTCATTGTATTTCCACTGGATTGCCTAGAACCTTTCAGTCCTTCCCCCTGTCCTCCATTATTTGCAAAGCATCCAAGGTAGTAACAGCAGTGAGAGAGTGCAGGGTGGTGGAAGCAGAGCTGGTGTCACTACCACGCAGCTCTGAAATTCTTCATGCTTCACAGGTGTTTATTCATTTTTGTTGTACATTATCTTTCATCCTTGCTTTAAGCTGGCTCCTTCACACATCCTATCTTTACCTCCAGTCAAAGCTCAGGAATTCACAAAACTTGATTATCAGCATGTTTCATGTGCTGTTTCAGGTCTGAGTTCAAATAAAAAACTTGTAGATGAGTTGTAGGCTAATTTTTTTAATGCCTGGGTAGCATGCTGTGTGATTCGGCACCAATAATCATTTTGGTGCACATGTAATATAAATATTTTCCTTATTTTTTTAGGAATAACCAGATTTTTAAAATTACATGTCTAAACCCAGCAGATCAGTGTGAAAACTCAGATGAGGAACTGTTTCTCCAGGCACAGAGACTTTGTATCACAGGGCATTCACTAATTATTAACATTGTATAGATCTTTCATTTGATTCATAAATCTCTAAGCACAGGATAAGGCTATTCAGTTTATTCACTTTTAATGAGAAATTTAGTATCATAGAAATCTTGCAAATCAATTAAAAGTTTGACATAACCCTCTGTGTTTTATTTGTAGTTACAATACAGAGCTGTAGGAGAAAATAAAGGCAGAGGAAAAGGATTGCGTAAGGAATAATTTCCAGCTTTATCACTTACAAGCTTTTTACCTAAATATAATAGTGCTTCTTGTAGCTACAACAGCAGTGCCTTGAGAAGGAATAATTACTGAAGCTAGTCATCAGCAAATGAATAGTCTTGCTTAAATACTAAGCCCACATTCTTTGCTTTTGCTCAGTCTGGCATCCTTGAGTCCCAGTGTGCCTGACTCTGAACCAGAGGAGGGGGAGGGCAGCAGGCCTGTGGTGTTGCTGGCTGACATTGGTTTTGGGAGGTGAGGTCCTCTTCCCCCACATCAGTTTCTCTGGACTTCCAGAGCAACACCACCAGCTTATGGCAGCAGTGATGGCCACGCAACCAACTGGGCACTGTTTAATTATGCTAAGTGTCACTATAAAATTTTATCATGTCTTTGCATGAGACAGGGGCTCCATGGCTTAGGAGACAGGAACAGGGATGGCCGACTCCACAGGTGATCCAGAAAGAGGCAAAGACATGGAAGATCTGACAAAAGGCTTGGAGGAACTCTGTAAGAGCTCTAAGGAGCAGAGTGAGGAGGCACTGCTGCTTTCACACCTAGAACAGCATCATCATCTTGTCTCTGTACTGAAGAAGAAAGTAGATGATACACAAGAACGTTGCAGAGACCTGGAGCAGCTCAACATGGAGCTGGAGAAACTGAGGGCAGAGGATGTTGTGAAAATTAAAACCCAGACCCAGCGTATTCAGTATTTGGAGGAGCGCTTCATGGATCTGGTCAAAAACCATGAAAAGATGATCCAGTTCAAAAACGAACACAAAAAACGGCACATGCAGCTGTGGGAGGAGAACGAGCGCCTGCGGCGGGACAGGGAAGCGCTCTTCAGCCAGGCTGTGAGGGAGAAGGAAGCTGAAGTGCTCCAGCTGGCGGCCCACGCCAGGAATCTCTCACAGCAGTTATGCTCCTTGCAGGAGAAATATGCTCGTGAGAGTCACAGAGCCCAGGAGCAAGAGAAGGAGCTGCTGGGAGCTCAGAGGCAGCAAGCAAATGCCTATGCCCAGGAGGTGGATTCACTGAAGAAGCAGCTGCAGCTCCTACAGGAGAGACACCAGCAAGCTGCTGCAAGGGCTGAGCAGGCAGAGAGTCAGCAGAGGGCTCAAGGCAGTGAGCTGCAGGCCAAGCTGGAAAGGGCACATGCAGAGAAAGAGCAGCTGCTGAACCTGGCCATGGAGAGGAGCAAAGCTCTGCAAGATAAGGAACTGGAGATTCAGAGGCTGGAGGAGAAGCTAGAAACTATGGAAGAAGCCATGCGGAGAGCAGGAAGGTGTCTCAAGAAGGAGGCAGCAGCAGTAGACAAAGATCAGAAGGTTCAAGAGCTCCAAGGACAGCTAGAACACAGCAAGCAGGCGTATAACAAACTCTTGCTGCAGTTCAGTGCTTACAGGAAGCACAGCATGGATTTGCTAAGTAAAGAGAGAGCTCTGAATGTCAAACTCCGTCACTTTGTTGCATAACTGCAGTGTTTTCTCTGTTTTTTCTCCTCCTCTCAACAGGTGCCTCTATGGTAACACACCCCTTAATTTTGTTCCTCTCCATAGGACCATCCTCTGGTTTCATTATACCTCCTCCACTGACAGTTCTGTAGCCTTTTTGTCATTACACTTTTATGAAAGTAAATCACTGCGCTCTTAAATCAGAACATGGGGCACGGAAATAGTGAAACCTGTGACATGAATGATTAGAGTGGAAAACACAAAATATGAATTTATCAGCTAACCTCTGCTGAATCATAGGTTTCCTATTTTTTATTTTAATTGTTTAAACCACTTTATTTTTCTAGATGACCAAAAGCTCAAACTCTCAGCCTTTTGTATTTGATTCTACTTTGAGGTTCAACAGAGGCTGGGCATGTAAGAGGCTCTGAGGCTCCAAGAAAGAAATCCTACCTTGCATTATCTCTGCAATTCTCTAAATTCAGGAACTTAACAGGTAATCCAATAATATCATACAACTGATTCTCAAGCAAATTACTGTTTATGGTTTTCTAGTACTCTTACAGATTTCTGTAGTCATTTAAACCCTATTTAATGCCAGAGTAGTATTTATATCCTCATTCAGCTCAGAATAAATTGTCAAGTCTTTTGGGTGATTTCAATCAGGTTTTTGGTACAGGATGACGTTCTAGATGTTCCACCAGGGGTTTTCCCCTGTTTTTAGCTGTTCTCTGCAAATAAATATTAGTGATACACTCTTCAATTTAGGCATGTCTTTTGACAAAAAGAAAAATCTTTCCTGTCAGCACTATGGGATACAGAAACCTTCCACTCTCTCTTGCTGGTTTCCTAGAAAAGATGGAAGTTTTTTGCTGCTGAGTTTCAGCTCCTGCTCTTTAAGTTGCCAACAAACAAAACCAAAAAAGACCAAAACCACCACCATGATGGGCCAAACAGCATCCCCCACCTGGGCTGTAGGCAGCTGCCTCCAGAGTACCTCAAGTTCTTTGCGACATGCTTATACCTTGGGATAACCCAAGAATTTAGGTTGGAGATTGAGTATTTCTTGGTCCCAAGTATCTATAAGCAACAGCTGAACCAGATGTAGCTTTTGGCTCAGGCATAGGTTTCCCAGAGGAGCTGTGGATGACCGCATCCCTGGAAGTGTTCAATGTGAGGTCGATGGGACTCTGAACAACTTTGAAATGTTTACCAGCTCAAGGCAGGGGGGTTGGAACTAGGTGATTTTTGGGGTCCTTTTCAACCCAAACCATTCTCAGATTCTGTGATTCTGACTCTACATAAGCTGCTAGCAGCTTTTCTTCTGAACTTCTCTGTCTGTCCTTGAACCCACGCAAAGCCAGGTGAGAAGTACTGCTCTACTACCTGCTGTGTGACGAACCACAGCATCTCTTCTGATCCTGGCTCCTACAAATGTCATTCCACACGTGTTTTATGGACCACATTCTCCTACTTTTTAACCATACTTCCCTGCTCCGAGGTCCCCACCCAACCCACACATTTAGTTAATCTCAACTGGCACCTACAGTGTATATGCCAAGACTCATGATACGCACTACGCCCTTGGCCTGAGAGCTGGCTGCTCTGTTTGAATCAGTCCATAGGCAGGGAGGAGCACCTGTATCCCTCTGGTCACTGCAAGAGGCCCTGAAAGCAGGGTCTTTCTAAGGTCTGCCTAAATACTCTCAATCTGGGCAGAGGACACCTGCTCACTGTGTGACAGAACAGCCCTCTGGCCCAGCCCTGGCCATGGGGTGGAGTGGGAAAGACCCCACATTCTATATTCCTCAGGGACACCCCCCTTCCCACCCTTTGGCAATGTCTACATGTGAGCCTTCCCCCCTACTCCCTCCCAAACTCTTGTCACCTCTTGTCACTGTCCCCCGTTCCCTCCTGCAGCCCCCATCAGACACACCCCTCCTGCACACCCCATTTCCTACACACCTCTCATCACCCCAGCCATACACATCTCCCCTCCAGCCTCCCACACCTGTCACCCTGCTGTCCACAGGAATTGGATTTGTTACCTGCTGTGTAAGAAGCCAGTAATTACACATGTGAGACATTATTCCAGAGTTGCACAAACCTGGGTGGTGGGTGGTAGTCCACAAATCAAACACACTAACTTATCAAAACTTTTTACTATTTGTGTATTTTAGTGAACAAGGGAGTTGGTGTTACAAGCTACAAGTTAGCTAGTTTTCTTATTAATTAGTATTTGTCCTGGTTTAGGGCAAATTTGGGAGAGGGGGAAAAAAAACAAACCTCTGGATGGACCACCCCTCCCCTTAGCTGAATAGGGATAGGAAAAAATGGGGATACAATTTAGCATCAACCCAGGACAGTATTTTACTGGTTAATGATTCTCTGTTGCTAATTAGTTTGCATACTCAATCTTTCTCTTTTTTTTGAGAGTTGGTGGTCTGTGATTTGGTGCTGGGGATCTCCCCCTGCTGGAATTGTTTTACCCAATCGGAACTGATTTAGCGCAGTTGCCGAGTTGGGTTTATTAATTTATTCCTTATCGTGGGAGTTCTGCCAGACGTCCTTGTGGCCCGTAAATTCTGCATTCTTTGCGTCCACTATCAGCGGTACATCCTTCTTCCCAAGCTTTGTCAACCCCCCCCTAGGTGTGAGGTCATTAAAACATGTACAGCCCTACACCTTAACAAGGCAATTCTAGTGACAATTCATTTGTCCTTTTAACAGCTGGAGATCCCTTAGGGCTTGTTGGCTGCTCTCTCTCACGGGTCTCCCTCCTCGTTGATTAGGCCTGAAAGCACGCAAAGACCGAAGGTCAAACACCATTTTCACGCGTCCCCCCCAGTAACAGCTCCCCCGTTCCCGCTCCCCCATTCCCACAGGCCGCTTTCCCGCGCGCGGGCGCACTGCCGAGGCGCTCCCCTCCCCCGCGCGCCGCTCCCGACAGCCCCCGCGGCGGCAGCGCCGGG
>VZTB01007629.1:61598-74726 GCA_013397245.1 Thryothorus ludovicianus
GGCGGCGGCGGCGCGGTTGAACCGGCTGAAGAAGAAGCAGTATGTGCTGGGGCTGGAGAGCCGCCTGCAGGGCCTGGCTGCCGAGAACCGGCAGCTGCGGGACCGCAACCGCGGCCTGAGCCGCCGCCTGCGAGAGCTGGAGCGGGAGAGCAGCTACCTGCGGGCTGTGCTGGCGAACCAGAGCGCGCTGGGGCAGCTCCTGAGCCGCCTGGCCGGGACCCGCGCCGGCGGGCTGCAGCTCAGCACCAGCCTCTTCAGGGACACGGGCAGCCCCCGCCGCCAGCACCAGCACCTCCAGCCCGCCGGCGAGAGCAGCGACCACGACTACGCCCTGCCCAGCTCCCGGCCCCGCGGCCTGGAGGAGGCGGCGGCGGGGACTGAGACGGAGGAGGAGTGGGCGGCCCCCGGCGGGATCTGCCTGCACGTGGACCGGGATCAGGTGTCGGTGGAGTTCTGCTCCATCTGTGCTCGGCGGGCGGCGGCCTCCTTCAAAATGTAGGGTCAAGTACCTGCTGCAAGTACTCGTGGGGTTCTCACCCGTAAGGGCCTCGCGTCGCGGCGGAGGAAGCAGGCGATGGTGCGGAGGAAAAGAATCCATACAGTGGTGATGGGGTGGTATTGGGGGAGATGCAAAGGAGGGGAACCTGGCGCTTACTTGAGTGGCCAGGGTAACAAAAAGATTCTCTCGAACGGCACGTTGGGAGCCAGACGGTGGCCTTGGTGTAAGGTCGTGTAAATCTGGCGTGTGGACGGTAGTGGTGTGAGCCTGTTTGGCGATGGGAGTCGCGCAGAGCTGCGTGCAGCAGTGCGACAGTGGTCGTGCAGACTGACACGCGCGTGGTGCACACGCGGAGGTGCCGCCAGAGCCCGTTCGCAGCACTTGGGTGAAAAGATCATGCCGGCTTGATGCATGAAGGTGTGCTCGGCTCCGCTTCGCAGTAAAGATAATGCTGACTACCCGGTCTTGAGTCAGATAATGTCTAGCCTGCTTATCCTGAGGAGCCGAAAATGCTCGCTTAGAAAACCAAACAAAAACTCCATTATGACATCGTCACTGGACAGACTTAAGAAAATAGTAATGATCGGCAAAAGAAAGCATGCATATAAAATTGTATTGCATCTCAGTTATACATTACTATTAAAACCTCTCTGACAGTTTCTCTTTTAGGTGGTTGCCCTGCCAGGCTCCGTTGTGTAGGGGTTAAAGAACAGTCGTTTTCCACCTCGCAACCTGGTAAGGATCAATATATTCCCATAATGTGGTATCGGACAGCTTGCTTTGCTTATCCCAGTCTCTTGTAACGACTGGTTCAGAAAATCATTTCTCTGGTCGTTGGCCTACTCTGCCAAAACGTTTCTAGTTCTGGATGACAACTAATAGTAAAAGTTACAATCACATCATTCTCATTAGCTGTTTTCCTCTTTTCATTTTTGAAAGAAATACATTGGCTACATAGTAGCCAGTACAGGAGCTACATTGTGAATTTTAAAAAAATGCTCATGCCACTTGAAATAGAAATTTCCTATTAAATCAAGTATCTGATGAACTGAAAAAGGAAAATATGCTAATAAGGGGGACGTGACATTTATAGCGTTTTATTACAGGAGACTGTCCCAGAAGTCTAAGTAAATTGCTTTTTCAATGAAAAAAAAGAAAAAAAAAAAAAAAGAGCAGGAATTTGTGACCTGTTGGTTTAAAATGCTGTCTAGCGTTAGGAATGCACTGTACCTTTCAAAAGCCCTTCTCTAGCTTGCTCCAATTCACCATGCAGAATTTTACCTGATGAAACAGCCTGAGCACTGGTTAAATCTCTACAGAGGAATCCTCACATAGAGGAGTCACTCTTGCATGGACCTCTAAGGAGAATTAAGTTTGAAGAATCAGTGCATCGAAGTAACTCATTACTTTACCTTCCCATAAGTAAATCTCTGTGCCCTTGCACACTGAAATTCCTGTGTTACTTCAGAGTAGCTTTAAATTTTAAAGATATTGCATGTATACGCATGTGCTTAACTCTACTGTAGAGTTCCTAATTTAGACTCTTACAGTATCCAGAAATCTATAACCTGATATCATTAAGCACAGTTTGGAGATGAGCAAATATGTATCTTGAGGCTAATGATATGAAAAATGCTCTAATTGCTCCTGAGATAGGAGGAAAAATAGTTTGACAAACAAGTAGTGTGTGTTTTCTTGTACTAGTCAGTGTTTCTCCCTATAACAAAAGATGAGTGGGTTCTTCTTTCAGTTGTATTATAATGTTTAGGTTGTTTAAATGTATGTCAGTTGGGGGAAGAAGGATTGTGAAAATGATAATATGTAAAGTGAGGTTTCACAAAGAATACTTCTCTAAAACAGATTCACTCATTAATTTCTTTAGAAAAAAAAAGATGCTATTTAGTGTTGCTGAAGTCTTGGTTCTTAAAGCCTTAAATTTTGTGTTTAAGGCTAAGTAGGTGAAAGCATTTTCTCTCGGTCATTTGCTTTATTGGTGCTAGACTCTGTCACGTGTTCATCAGTAGAAAAGGAGTTTGATTTTTCTTTGTGAAACATCACTGTGTGATAAAGTATATGTGTATTTAGCATCCTTGTTTTTCTTTATGCTAAAGTGGATTCAGCTGTGTTGGGGCAGAAGAGACGGGACCAGCTGCTGGCCACATTTCCTGCTTTATTTTAAAAGGTAGTATAAGAAATGAGAATAAAGAGGTAACAGGGCTTTTGCTGTCTTCGGTTAAAAAAAAAATTGAATGCTGGGATTATTTACTGTCATCCAGGATGATTTTTTTGAAAAGGCAATATTCTATCAAACAGGTTTTACTTCACTGTATGCAGAATTCCATCTGTTCGGGGGATATTGCCAGCACAAAAGAGACTTAGTGAAATATGTGTGACCTTACATCTCTGTGGTGGCATCAACAGGGCTGTTCAAAATTTCAGTCTTAACTTGGGTAACTCTGATGTGTTATACCAGTGCACAGGAGTCAGAGTTCACCACCAGGACCTGCACTGACTGATATGCAAAATGGAAATAATTTAGATTCAACCTAATCTCAACCTGCCTAGCTCAGACTTCATGAACGTGCTTTATTTTGCAGTGTAACGTGCTTGAGGTAAAGAGAAACACTAATGTAGCAAGCATGGGATGTTCCAGTGGCATTTTTATGGTTACTTCTGTGTAGGAGTGTTTTTTAAGTTAATTTAAATATGCATTCTTTCTTGTTGCATCACTGCTGAATGGCAGGGTCAGGGACAGTTCTTCTGGCCTCTGCTGTGAACCTGCACAATGCTCTGTCGTGACACGACCTGTGGCTGTGTCTGAGAGCAGCTGATTTTCTGACATGCAAAATGATGTATTGTGGTACAAGAGCAAGGTCAAGTCCCAAGAAAGTCAGTGGCTGCAGGCATTTCTAGTGCCTACTGAATCATATTTAAACCAAATAGAAGGGAGGAAGTTATTTGAAACTCTAACCAACTGTACTATCTGTATGGTGTATTATTAATGTAGCTTTTTGAAGTGAAAGCCTTGAAATGACATAACTTAATACTTGAAAATATATTGTAAATGTTTCTTTGTAATCATGTGCCATTCAGATAAGAATACAATATCATAATAAAATCAGACTTGTTGATCTTTCAGTTTATGGGCTCAAATGTTTTTTCATCTTTTTCTTTTCATGAATGACTTGGTTCTTTAAACAAAGTGGTAAAACAGAAAAGGGAAAATGTTGTTGCTGCTATCTCTGGGTCAGGTGGAAAACAAGATAAAATGGATCAGGGTATGCAGGAGAAATGTTCTAGCTCATCTGTCTTTAAAGGTAATTTTGTGGTGAGGACAACACAAAGCTATTATTTATTCCTTTAACTGCAGATAGAGCTGTACTTCTGAGAATCAGCACTTCCTTGTTTTTCATAGCTGTTCTTAATTTTTTATTAATATGGGTATGTTTGATCAATATACCATGGAGGAGTTTAATACTTACATAAACCCTTGATGCCTGTTGGCATCTTCCTCCTTTCTGTTCTATTTTTAGGCTCTGAAGTTTCATGACTGGTTAATTACATACTGTTAATCACAATCTTTGATCAAATTGCTATTTCCACATTAAACACTGGAGTGAGTGTTAAAAGGTTTCGCAGTGCTGAAAGGACAGAACATTTTCAGTGCTCAAGAGTGAGCCATGTGCTATATATTCAGATTTCTGTTAATCTTAAATGCTTTATTTGTAGAGGACAGTTTAAAATAGTGCACTGGCTTTCTTGCATGAGGGCATTCTAGTGAAAGTGGTCTGCAGCTTGATAAAGAGGAGCATTTCACAAAAAGTACTGCATAAAAATGCAAAAGCATGCTGGCATTGCATGCATTTTTGGTCTCTAGTTGTAGGAAATACCCTGTTCAGCACTGAGATGTGTTTGGTAAATTGTATGTACCACAGAACCAAGCACTGCCAGTGTTCAGCTGCACAGCTATGCTACCTGCATTTACCTTTTTTTTTTATTTTTTTCCAACACAATCACTTGAAGACTATTTAGTATTTAAATAAGAAACAATTTAATGTTCAATACTCCTTTAGTCCTTTGGAGTTTGATTCTGGTGCTGTGACTCTTGGTAGTGTTCTAAATTTAACTTCTCTTTCCTCTGAAGAGTTAAAAACATCCATCTGGGAGTTAACAAATCAGTGCTTCTGTCATCTGTAGCTGCCTGGAGAGATATTAAAGGAAATGCAGGGAACCACGTTCCAACACTTGGCATTTCTTGGTACTTCCAGATAATCAGATTTCTTGTGCCATTTGTCAAAATTGTAATCAGTTTTCCCTGAGAAACACAGGGATCTTTGGCAAAATACAAAGGCCTTTTGTACATTTACTAATTTTAAAATGCTGTGTTTTCTATCTAGAGTTTGTAGTTAAGGAGGTTTCTGCTGGAATCAGCAATATTATCGTTATAGGGCTGTACTTACTATTAGTTACACTGTAAAATGTCTGAAGGATATGTTAGGTATGGGAGCTGTTCAAATGGACTCTGTGTAAAGAACATCCTGGGCAAAAATTGTATGTTACCAGCTGCTGATTCTACATTTTTCCACCCAATTTAAGTGGGATATGCAGATGTGGAGAAATAACTCTGTGCTCATTAGCAGGAGGATGCCAAGGGCAGGACTTGCACATGTACCAGTAGGAAGAGGGTGTCATTTGCAGGAGCTGTAGAATAATGTTGAGACAGCATTTAGAATGGTGCATCTAGAAGATAAAAGTGGTGCTTTTTTAGTATTTCTGTTGGCTCTTATCTGTAGCCATTCTTTGCATTCTTTTGGCCATAGTTAGACTTGGAGTAGCCTGAAGTCCTTTCTCTGGGATATGTAGCCTGTGCCTGGCTTGTTTCCACAATAATGGTGGAAGAAAGGATCCAACTAACACCTGTTCTCACTCAGTTTGTGTTTGAGGGGAGTTTATTACAGTGTCAGAGGCTGAGGACTGGTTCTTGGGGTTGTAGGAGGTAGGTCAAATCCTGTATGAGACAGGGAATGGAAGGAGCATTCCCAGATTCCTACGTAGGCACTGCTCCACATAATGCATGCCAGAACTGGGATGGTATCTTGCTTTGGGAATTCCACAGGAATTCTGAAACAATTTCAGACTGTATTGATTAACTTCTGAGAACACTTCTTCCCCTCAATAGCTTAAGGAGAAGTCCAGAGGGTGTAATTGAAAAGTTTCCTTGTTTGCAAACACACCACCTTTCTAGTCTAAGGAGTGTTCAGCTGACCTTTGATGTGACTAGTGCTGAACATGGGAAGTCCATGTTTGCAATTTGTGTGATCAGTGATGCTGGAAAAACAACTATCAGTCTCTGCAACTTAGTAAAAATGTTGAGGAATGTAACTTATTTTTTAAAAATATACAATCTTCACCTTTCACTTTAAGAAATGAGAATCTCAAAGGACATGGTTTGTCCAGGCCACTAAACATCAGAACATGCATTTTGGTGACTGAGGATGATTATCACTTCAATTTATACTAAAATGGAAGTAGTACATGGAAGGGAAGATCCTTTTGAATCTCACCCTTTAATAAGCGCTGGAATCTGTTTATGGTATTTTAACTATATCATGTTAAACACTTGCAATAATCACTGAGCCAATCATTGTCATTCTTCAAGATACTATTGCACAATAACACCTTTATTTTATGTTTTTATTATCACAGGTAAGTGGTTCTGTTGGTAAAAGTCTGATGGCTTCTGGAGCTTTGACAATTCATGTAAAATACTTGCTCCCTGAGAATCTCCAGTCGGGGTGATTCAGGTAAGGCCAAGCTGGGTGCAGACCAGGAGGGGAACCCCACATGCCACAGCAACACTTTGAATCAAGGAAAAACTAAATGATCTCTACCTAGCAACAACAGGGAGTCTGTACTGCTGCTTCCCTGTACAAGTCAGGCTGCTGCTCCTGCTTGTAGAGAAAGAATGGGTCATGTTCCTGGTGTAATGACCCATTTTCAAGGAAAAGGTAGAGAAAGATGATGAAACTCCTGCAATATATCTTTTATCAGCATTACAGCATAAATTTTAACCCCTTCTAGTTCAAGGTCTGAATGTTGAATTCTTAATTCTCATTAATAAGCATTTCCAGGTATATCTCAGGGGATGCTAGAATTTTATTGAAGTGACTATTGACCAGTAACTGTACAGCTTTTACAGTTACAGAATCATTTAGGTTTGGAAAAGACCCCCAGGATGACAGAATCCACCAGCTCCTCAACTAGACCATGGCACCAAGTGCCACATCCAGTGGTTTCTTGAGCACCTCCAGGGATGGTGCCTCCTGCCACCTCCTGAGCAGTCCATTCCAATGCTTAACAAGCCTTTCTCTAAAGAAATTCCTCCTGATGTTCAACCTGAAACCCCCCTAGCACCATTTGAGGCCATTTCCTCTTGTCCTGTCACCTGGGAGAAGAGGCCAACCCCCAGCTATGGGGGGTTAAGACCCTACATCAGAATGAGTGTTGCTGTAGAATGAGTTAGCTGTCAGACTGCAGAGTACACTGAAGACACCTCATGCAGCAGGGGAGCTGCAATTTACATTGCTCTAGAACATGTAGCCATCAATGTGGTGACACACCCGACTCACAAATGCGTTACTCTGGACCACTGATCTTAGATGTAGCTGAGATATCTCAGTAATGGCACTGCCCCCCAAAGGCCTCTCAACACAGCCCCATCCTTCAGGAGAAGATTTCATTTCATGGCAAAATGGTTCCAAGGCCAAAGGCTGGTTTTTTGATGCGCAGGGAAGCCTGACACAACTACGACTCCTAACTGGTAAGTGTTCCCTACAGTGTGACCCATCTAACAAAAGGGGTAATAATCTTGTGACAGAAGTTTTGTGCTAGCAGGATGGAGAAAAGGGAGAAAAATACTCGGATCTTGAGAAATCTCTAGTCAAACCTTGCCCTGATCTTCCCCCTTTTGGGTTGGTTTTTGTTTGTTTGTTTTTTTTTTTTAATAAATCTCTATGGTTTGCATTATGAAGGGAAAAAACTTTTTTCAAGAATACTTTTTTTCACAGCTTCTAAAAGTTTTAGCATCACCTAAGAACCAAACATTAGGCAGGCACTATAAATGCTTTCTTGCCTCCCATTTCCAAAGCAACACACCTGTCTGTTACTCAGGTGTTTACACTAAACTGAACATAATGAAAAGCTTAACCTGCATTTAAGTACAAAACTTAAAAAAATGCCAATGCAGAGACTTCATTTTTGTATTAAAGAGACACAGCAACACTTCTTGTTTATTATGGTTACTTATGCAAGGCAATTGAAAAGTTGTTTTACTTCATTCAGGTAGCTCTTCAGGATCCCTGCTAGTGTTCATCTGCAGCAGCATTTTGATATATATTCCATGCTGTTTAGTGGCAAGGTATAACCCAGTCAGAGCCTGTACCAGTACACCCAGACTCATCTTTCTGAAGACAGGCTGAGCAGTTGTGAGCCAGTAGCGTAGCAGATTTTCTTTCCCTGGCAAGGGAGCTGACATATACCTAAACAACAGAAACAGGGATAGAAACCTCCTTTTTTCTTTCAATTCTAGTGTCAAGATTTAACATAAGTATTTACATAGATAGTAATTTTCTCTTCCTTCCCCTAAGTTGAATTCACCTGAGCTCTCTGGATAAATGCTTTAAAAGATCCTGGGTCTCACTAAGCCTTGCCCTGCCCTTGCTGTGCTCTGAACTGCACAGAATGACACCTGTCAGGGACTTTGGCTGCTGGGCACTGCCCAGGGTCAGTGAGGTCTCTTGGCTGCCCAGCCACCTTCAGCACACACCCAGGCACACCCTGGGAGACTTGGAAGGTTCCTGCTAAACACAAGGACTTCCTTCCCAGTGGATCACTTTGCAGATCTTATTTCACTTTGGTGTAGGTCTTACAGCATTTTGTAATTAGATGACCTTAGTGTAAACATCCTTCCACATCCTAAATGTCTACAAGTGTGCTCAGATTAAATATCTACAGAATTTACACTGAGAACTGAACATTTAACTCAAAATACATTTCAATCAATACATTGCAGGTAAGTAAGACGTACCTGGCTGCAAGGCTTGCGTTCAAAGGGATAGCCAGGAAAATGGGATAGAAAGCACCCACCACAGCACCTACTAATCCTCCTCTGATCACAGCACAGACCTCACAGTTCAGCTGACCTGCGTGGCAAACAATATTTCACTGCCAATATCCACACATCAGCCACCACATCAATTTAAAAGCTGTGTGCAAGAACTTGAAAACAGGCTCTTGACAGAAACTTCCAAGCTGTACAAGTATGCAAAATATTATAAAGGAGGACTCTTTTAAAAAACAACAACAAAAAGACCCCAAAACCAAAACAACAACAAAAACAGTCCCAAAACAAAAACTGAGACAAAACCAAAAACAATCACTCCCACTCCAACCCATGAGGAATTTATCATTTGAAAGTTGACTTTCAAATGAAATTGTACAGATGGGAAATTGAGTGGCTTTGCTGCAGTCACTTTTATGTGACTTTGAGTGAAAAATGCTGAAAATATGTAATGTGTAAAAGATTATTTTAGAAATATAGATAAACATATACATCTCCTTTTCCACTCCACTTTGAGAACTCACTGCTGTACAATGCATTCTGTTTTTCAAATTGTGCTTTACAAACTGAAGATTTTTAAGACCACAACAGTTTAAGAGTGCTGTTCTGCAGGGAGAAAAAGCTCCTCTAGTGTTACATTGTGTACAGAAAGCAAAGTCCTTTCAAAAAAAAAACAAAACCAAAAGGACTAGAGGTTTTTACCTGAAAATAAAGGGTCACGCACAAAAACGTCATAAACTGCTGCTGTTGAAATAAATGGAATTACAGCCATTGGCATAGCAGACACAAAGGAAGCCTTTCTGACATTTAGGATGCTCCTGAAGAAATTATTTGCTGTTAAGCCACATAAGCTTGAGTTTACTGCTAGGAAGTATTTTCCATTATTACAAAGGTTCCTGTGAAAGAAGGAAAGTCATTTCAGCAACTGAGAACTGTAAAAAAGTTTAGTTTAGTCAACACTACAATTCTCTTCTGAAAATCCTGCAACAAGGGGTAAGAGACATAAATCTCTCACTGGTGCAAAATGGAGAGTAACTACTTTCAAAAGCAACCAGTGCAGCATCCTTTGTTACATGCCTGAGTTTACACACACTTCAAGAGTGAAGTCACAGGTTGAGAAGCCACTGCTGCCATTTTTTCCCACCATTATTACAGTTAATGGAAACTTTATTAAAGCTCTCCTAATAAGCATGTTTCTAAGGATAATGTGTTTTGAAAAGAAGTGAGGAAATATATATATATAATACAATAAAATACATAATTTTAAAAAGTCAAGTCAATCTACTTATAATTCTTCTACATTTTAATGTTTCAAGTAATATTAAGCACTAAAAATCATACAGGAAAGATGTCAGAGATGTACTTGATAATCTTGCAAAGCTTAAAACACTAAAAATGTCAGACATCAAGGACACCAACTATTTCTTGTTTTGGATAGGAAAATTCAAATTTTACCTTTGCAATCACAAGCAGTAATACACAGGCAAGCTCATCAATAAATATGGAGGACTGAGATTAAAATTTTAGCAGCATATTTAAGTATCCAAACCAGAACAAATTAATGTACCCAGGACCAGCAGAATCTACTTAGTGAGGTACAGAACTGCTACATTGCACAAAAGAAAAGAAAAGGAGGATAGAAGGGTTGGGGTTTGTGGTTTTTTGTTTGTTTGAGCTCTCTAGTGTTAAAAACAAGTGCTTGGGTAAACAGGAATGCATTTGACTGCAGCGTTCCTGCCCTTCCTTTCCAGACATTAGTGAGCTCCCCTCTGGATACAAGCTGCAAATTCTGCCAGGGACAGGCAGCTACTTCTTTCCAAGGCCCAGAAATCTGTAAGTCCAGAGTTTCTATCCAGACATTACCACATCACTACTGAGTATCTGCCTCCCCTGCTCTCCTGGGGAAGGAGGAGTTTTGGAGGCTGAACGTGAGGGCGGCAGATCCTACACAAAGCTTCAGCCTTTTCTTTCCCACCTGTGTGGGGAGGCCCTGTGTTATCCAGCAGTTTGTTTAGCCAGCAATTTAGTCCTATTAAAAAAAATATAAATAAAATAAGCTTCTGATTACTTATTTCTAAAAAATTTATCCAAGCTGATACACACATGCAAATGGCTCCTAACAGAACCAGCCCAGGTCCAGTAAGGTTTTGCAGTGACATGCAGTATCAAACCAAAAGGTCATTTGTGAGGCCCAGGAGGCATTTAGCTGGCTTTGTGCTGCAGAGAACCCTGCTGGTGAGCCTGCAGGACTCCAGCTGACTCCCCCACCACCACCTGGACACCTTAGGCTCGCCTTCCTGAAACAGGGAGCAGTGCAGAATGAAATGCAGAAACCAGCAGGTTGATGCTCACTCAGTTCTGGCCCCAGGCCAGCCCTGCTGGACACCAGATGACTCCAGCAGAATCGCATTTCAGTTTCCTAGAAAATGTTTTAGCTCCAGCACAGGACTGTGAGGATGCTCAGAGCCAGTCAGGGCTGATCAGCCATCCCAGAACCCTAAGCACTGGGGAGCAGATGCCAGAAACCAGCCAAGCAGGACCAGAGCCAACACTGAAATAAACATATTGAAAAAAACATAAAACAAATTTTCTGTCCTGGACAATAACAAGCATCTGCACAATTAACTAATTGTGTAACTGCAAGGAAAATTTGTAATACAAGAATAAGGGAAAAGAAAAGCCTCCAGGACTTGAAATGTTTGATGCACTTATCTTCATTTATTTTACCAGTACTCACTGATCTGCTTCAGGAAGCTCATTGAACATCTTTTGTATGATTTCCATCCGCTTAAATCTTTCCAAAATTAGTCTTTGGTGCGGAGAATCTACTTCAAGAAACTCTTTTCCTGTCATCTTGAAGTCCTGGATCATAAGGAAAAAAAACCCCAAATGTAATCAAAGTTACATAGCCCCAGTATGAATCAAATAAATGTTTAGACTCTTTGCCACTACAAATCACAAATGCATTTCCTATTTTGCATGGCAATACTCCAGGTTTAAATTGATTTAATTGTCAAACAGAATTGTAAGAAAAAAACCCAACCAAACAAATCCATAAATCAGAAAGCAAACAGTTGCAGTGGGTTTGTGTGGCAAGGTTTTGGTAGCAAGGGGGAATCCAAGGGTGGCTTCTGAGATGCCAGGAGCTTCCCCCATGTCGGACAGTCTGTTCCAGCTGGCTGCACAGACCTGCTGCTGGCCAAGTCTAAGCCCTACCACTACAGTGGTGGCATATGTGGGAAAGTTAAGAAAGAGTAAAAACTGCTGCACAACAGCAGCTGGAAAAGAAGAGTGAGAACATGCGATAGGAACAGCTCTTCAGACACCACGGTCAGTGCAGAAGGAGGGGCAGGAGGTGCTCCAGGCACCAGAGCAGAGATTCCCTTGCAGCTCCTGGTGCAGCCCCTGGTGAGGCAGCTGTGCCCCTGCAGCCCCTGGAGGATCCCATGCCAGAGCAGGGGGATGCCCAAAGGAGGCTGTGACCCATGGGAGGTCTGTGCTGGAGCAGGCTCCTGACAGGACATGTGGACACATGGGGACCCACACCGGAGGAGCTCCTAGAGAACTGCAGCCTGTGGGAAGGACTCCTGCTGGAGAAGTTTGTGGAGAACTGTGGGAAGGGACCGCACACTGGAAAAGGAAAACAGTGCAAAGAGGAAGGAGTGGTAGAGACACCATGTGATGAACTGACTACAACTCCCATTCCCTGTCTCCCTGCGTTTCTAGGAGGGAGGAGGACATGGAAAAAAACAGGAGCGAAGGGAGGGGAGGAGGGAAGGAGTTTTAAGGATTTGGCTTTATTTCCCATTACCCTATTCTGATTCCAACACTTTGCCAATCATACTTACCTTAAGTTGCTTTTATAACGTGAAGGCTGTGTCCTAAGCCCTATCTATGGGACTGAGCCTGCCTCGGCTCAGGCTTGGCAGGATGCAGGAGCGGAGAAAGCGGGACGGGATCTCACCGGGATCGCTTCAGGCCGCCTGAGGAGGATCCCCAAACCTGTGCTTTGGGATCCCACAGACGGCACGTCACGGAGCTGTAAGCACGCCCCCACCCCGAGCCTTGCACACACGGCTCTCCCGGAGCCTTGCGCGCCGCTGGAGGCAGAGGGAGCCCGCCCAAAGCCCCGCGGCCCGGCTCAGGTCCCTTCGCCGGGAAACTGCGGCTCGACCCCGACCTTCAGAGCCCACCGCTACCAGTCGCTGACCCCGCACCGCGCTGACCCTCCCGGCCTCCCCGCCGAGCTCAGGCTCCGACCTTGAGCCGTACGGGCGGACACGGCCCCGCTGCCCTCACCGAGCCGCTCCCGCCGCCTACAACATGGCCCCGCCCACCTCACGCCCTCCCCGTGGGCGCCGCCATCTTGCTCGCTCACATGACCCAGGGCTTTCAGAGGCCGCCTGCGATTGGGCCGTTGGCCGCCGGCCCAGCATGGCGGCCGCCGATTGGCCGCGGGCCGGCGGGCGGGGCCCGGCGCTGGTTGCCGGGGCGGCGGATGGCGGCGGCG